>QEOT01002789.1:6208-59840 GCA_003123785.1 Pterocarya stenoptera | reverse complement strand
TTTTTTTTTTAATAAGATTTAATAATTAATAAAATAAATAAATAAAATAAAAGACCTAATATTGAATTTATACAACTAACAAGTATACCTTTATTCAATTATAAAATCTTAAAAAATTTAGAAATAATTAAAATATCTAACTAGTTGATATTTATCCAAAATAACAATATATTTGCCTACATATATTATTAATACATACACTTAATATGATATCATATATCTATTTCATATATGGTTTCCACATACTAGTATATAACATTATTAAATTTTATCGACTAATTATTATACAAATTATAAAATATACCTATAAAGTATATTCATTATATAGATATAAGTAATTAGATTACATATTATATATTTAATTATAAAAGTGGTATGCTTATATTATTAGCTAATACATATATATATGTATATATACATAGATATATATATATATTTATCAATATATGAATAAGTTTTAATCGAGTCGAGCTAACGAGTCGATTCGAGTATAAACGAGCGAGCCTTAACGAGCCTTAACCGAGTCGAGTCGAGTTTTGTCGGGTATGTATCATTTACTAATCGAGCGGGTATCTGCTTTCACGAACGAGCTTTTTTTTTTCACGAATCGAGTTCGATTCGAGTTTAACCGAGCGAGTCCCGAGCGGGCTATCGAGTAGACTGGTTCATTTACAGCCCTACTGAAAATACATGCATAGGGACTTCTATCCGTCCGATCCTTTACTCACATGCTATATATAAAACCTGATCTCTTACAATCTTGTTCTTTTGACACATTTATGGAGGAGAGATCGAGAGTTATTAGAGAGCGGAACGAACGAAGAGAGGTAACTGCCTAAAATTATATATTTTCTTTAAGTCTCGAGAATATTTTTTCTTTGTTTTTCTTTATATCAATGCAAGTTTGAGGAAGACATTCTTTAAATGTTGAGTTGTGGATAACTTAGGGTTTGTGTTAGAGGTTTTATTGGGTTATAGATTCTGAGTTTGATGTAAGTATTCTGAGTTTGAGTAGAAAATTCCTTAGGGTTTGTGTTAGAGGTTTTATTGGGTTGTTATTGTTAGATAAGTAATATTTATGTTATTATTATTTATGTTTTTTTTTTTTTGTCTGAACCCGTGTGCTCTCTCTTCCATTAGAGACTCTCCCTTGAATTCCTTCGATTTTGCTTGTTCTCTCTTCCATTCCGCACAAGTCGATTCCAAGAAGGATCCTATTTCTCTCTTCAAGAGATATTTATGTTTTTGGAAGAATGAATAATTTTTTTTGAAGTTATTAAGAACAAGATAGCTTTTGTTTTTGTTTTGAAATGTTTTCTGTAATTGGCTTCAGAATATGTTATTCCTGGACTGAAGTTTGGAGTGTGCTACTACTATAGAACTATTTCCCCTTCGAATATTTGCAATTGTAAAGTTACTAAACAGTTCAATACTAAGTTGCATTGTCCTGCATTTAATAACTTCCAGGCTTTGCTTTTGCTTACAACTTTATTTTTGGTTTTGAGTCCAATATTTTATTGTTAGTTTCTTTAAATAGAAAAAGGGATCCATTTATTCTCATTAACTGTCATGGCTGGTTTGGAATTTTATTAACCTGTTGATGTAATAAGTTGTTTAACGATTATTGTTTAACCTGAAGGACATTTTTTTGGTGTTAATTCAAATACACAGTAGTGTCCTTAAATATTTTTTGAACACGGTATTGTCCTTAAACACATGACCAACGAAGCCAGAAACACAGTATCAACCAAGCCAGAAAAATAGTATAAAATAGAATAACAATAAATAAATAAAATTGAAAAAATAAATTATATAACAAACGATGTGACAAAATAAATAACACTAAACACTTACAAAAATAAGAACCAGAAACGTCTAGTTCTGAAAGCCCTCAACTAACGACCTGAAAACAAACCACTCAAAAGATCTCACAGAAAATACCAAGCAATGCAGTAACAAAAAAAATAATAAAAAAAGGAAGTCAGAAATTACTACACTAAACAATCATCAGAAAATACTACACTAAACAACTATAAACTCACAATGATCAAACACCAGAAAGCTACAGCTTTGGAAAACCCCAGCTAAGAACACCTTAGAAGAATTGGGAAAGTAACTGAAAATAAATCACCAATAAAAATCAGCAGTAAACATTAAAAACCAGTAAAAGAAATAATGGAAGAGAAGAGATGAGAAGTAAAACATTAAAGGTTTTCTAGAAATTCACCTGTGATGAGGGAAAATAAAGGAAACAAAGAACAGAAGCTGGAAAAACTAAAGATTTCTGAAGTCTCCTAAAGATGAACATAACACATCATCTTTTAAAGTGCAATGTCAGAAAATACTACACCAAACAATCACCAGAAAATACTACACTAAACAACTATGAACTCACAATGATCAAACACCAGAAAGCTCCAGCTTTGGAAACCTCAGCTAAGAACACCTTAGAAGAACTGGGAAAGCAGCTGAACCAATAGTAAACATTAAAAATCAGTAAAAGAAAAAATGGAAGAGAAGAGAAGAGATGAGAAGTAAAACACACAAAGTTTTCCAGAAATCTACCTGTGATGAAGGAATGTAAAGGAAACAAATAACAGAAGATGGAAAAACTAAACATTTCAGAAGAAAGAAAGATTCATGAGCTGTTGAAATATTTGCTGGAATCTGGCAGCAACAAGAAAAACTAAAGATTTCGGAAGAAAGAAAGATCATGAGCTGTTGAAATATTTGCTAGAATCTGGCAGCAACAGGTTTGCAACCTTTTAAAGCCTTGACAAATTGCATTAATTGTATTAAATATTGTATTAAAGTGCCTATTTTTGACATGCATTTTATCTCATTTTGTATAGAAAATGCAACTTGCAATTTCAGAAGAATAAAGTGTCGGTAGGAGACTGCCCGAAAAAGCAGCACATGAACATGCTGAAGATTGATTTTATTAGTTTTTATTAGTTTTGATTAGTTTTTGTAATTTTTTATCTACTTTTTAGATAAAAAAATAGAATGCATGTCAGATTATCTGCTGATTTTTTTATCTACTAACAAGCAAGTTGTTAATTTTATCACATCAGCATCAAATGAATAAAGGGTCCATCTCTGACATGCATTTTATCTCACTTTGTATAGGAAATGCAATTTACAGTATCAGATGATAAAGTGCCGGTAGAAGATTGCCCGAAAAAGCAGCACATGAACGTGAACGTGCAGAAGATTGATTTTATTAGTTTTTATTAGTTTTTGTGATTTTTTATCTGCACTAATAGTCCAGAAAAAAATCTGGACTGACATAAAAGTACTGATAAGTAATTTCTATTCTCAGCATATGAGCAGTGATTCAGATGTTTGAGATGGGAAAAGTTTGTCTTCAGCGTAACCTGCAAAATCAGAAGGGACAAAAATGATAGAGCCAAAACATTAACACACAGAGACAGAACACGGGATCAAAACGCACAGCATGAATTGAAGAAAAAACAGAAGAAAAAACGGAACAACGAGTTACTGTTCATTACTGTAGCAATTCTATAGCCACTTATATAATAGAAAAGATATATGTTTTAATAAACCACGTGGCGTATCACAAGGTGATATCATATCAATAGAGTAAATTGAACAATACACTAGGGCTACAGTAGCAATACTCTTTTTTTTATTTAGTTTTTTTATTCTCACTTACAACCTTCTCTACAGTTTCCATCTTCGACAGAAGCTTTGTCATCCATATATATATATATATATATACTAGTAAATGGTAACGTGCACTACACGTGTGTCCTGTGATCAATTTTGTTATGTTTCAAATTTTTAACTATAAATGAACAGTAGAGACAGTCTAAAACTACAACGAAAAATCATAATAACTGATCATGATTTATTCTTAAAACGTTAGCTTCTTTGCACGTATACAAACAAAAAAAAATTAAGTTGGCTTGTTTGCAAGAGTTTAATTACAGACTATTTGTGTTTATTGCGTAATTCTGGTTACCCATTTCAACATATCATGGAACCTCTGACTTTAACCAACAATACAAACTCTACTACAAACAGAATAATTGGTTCAGAGGATAATAAACTTGATGGTAGGGAAACTGAAGTGTCATGTGAATCTCCTAAAATTGAAGAATGTATTAAAGATATATCAATTCCTCAGGAACCTGATGATGGTAGTGTCGAGAAATCTCAGAATGTCTAAGTGGATAATGATGATACGATTGAGGAGCTAAAGTTGGGAATGGAGTTTAATTCCCTTAAAGATTTAGTAAGTTATTATAAATAATATGGTTATGGGAGAAAACATTTTTAAATTATTAGTAAGTTATTTAGTAAGTTATTATTAGTAAGTTTTTAAATTTTCATATAAAATATAATAAACATTTCAATTTTTTAAAATTTTAAAATAATAATAGCAATAATAATAAATAATGTTCTAACAATATTTTATTTAACTTTTAATTTTTATCTCAACTAATCTCATCTAAATTTAATATCCAACCTTTAAAAAAAAAAAAAAAAAAAAACCCTTAACTCACCTAATCGGCAAAAGAGCAAAAGCATAAGAGAATCGGATTTTATGAGAAAAATAAGAAAAAAAAAGAGTAATTGATGAGCAATTGTGTACTGAACGTGTGTCTAGTTACAAATATATAAAAATAAAAAATTGATAGCAAATAAGAAATGAGAAAGTGAAAAAATTTTTTTAAACGAAGTTAAAACAAATCATGGGTTTATGTAACTTGAGGTAAACCTACTATAAACTTAACAAAAATGATAAATCCATATAAGTTTGTGTTTTATTTAGTTATATAACGCAAAAGTTTAATAAGAAAATTTTAATAAAAGCTTAAATTAATAATAAAAATATTAATACTAAAATTTTATTACAAATTTTAAAATGTAGAAACAAGGCTGCAAGCGAAAAAATGATGTTTATTACAGTTTGAAAATTAAAATTAATGTTAATGATAATTTTGTTAGGTTTCTATATAAAAAAAGATGGGGTGAATTCATTTGGTTATGGGAGAAAACATTTTTAAATTACGGATTGTACTGAAAGATTATTGAAAAAAAATTGTTTTAATTTTATCTTCTTTATGAGAAGATAATTTGTTAGTAATTATGAAACATTTATTCATAAATATGTAAAAAAAAAAAATCCAACATTATATAAATTATCAGAAAAGGAAAAAATTAAAAATGTATTCTAAACTATATTATTCTGCATTACAAATAATGTTAAATCATTGCGTTATTCCAAATGCAATTTAGTTTTTAGTTTAAGAATATAAACCAAATCATTTTAATTTACTTTAAAAAAGTTTTCATAACCTTTTTTAATATTATTAAAACAGAAGCACTATAAGAAATAATAACAACGAAAAACATTAATTTATTTAACATTTTCAACCTTGGTTAAATAAAATAGTAATAATGATATATTATATTTTTAAATTATTAAGAAGTTATAATTTATTTCCTTATGAAAATTTATAATTATACCAAGCAACCTACTATTATTACTCTTAATAGTTATGGTTGGATGCGTATATTGTATATTTCTTATTTCCAAAATAAAAATATAATGTGTTAATTTTAAAATTCAAAACTATAGTGGTAAGTATTAAATAATTTAATCATATATTTTATAAAGTCTTATCCTTTACATTTAAAAAAAAAATTAAACAAATTATAGCACATTAGAAACTATAAATCTATCTCAAATAGTGTAATTAATTTCAAATTAATTAATAAACTATTCAATTTATCTAGAAATGAAAAAGAAATATATTTAAGTTTATTTCTTAATAAATCATTAAACAAAAATTATTAATAAAAGGGAAAAATTAGATTTATACTAAAACTTAGTAGTTCAATTCGATATTTAGATAATTCAAAATTAAAGGAAATAAAATGCTGCACAACATTAAAATTTATTTTTTAAGATTTTGATTTTTTATTAAAATTTTATGAAAACTTGGTATCAATTTGGAAAAAAAAAATACTATACTCTAATTGTAAAGCTCAACTGATTTGTAATGTTACTTATTTTTCACATCTAAAACCTAAAAGCAATGCTATATCTTTCTTCCGATAAGAATAAAAAAATCTTTTTTTTTAATTTTTTATTCAATTTTTTAGATGTTTAAACATTAAAAAAATTTTACAATATCATTAAAAATATTTTTTTATAATAATGAAATGAAATGAGATGAATTGATAGTGTTTCTATAAAGGGGGCAAAATAGAAAAAATATTATTGGACTAAACACTGTTCATGCCCGATTCGCACGGTGGCTTAGATCGGCTCGCGGCGGTTAACGGCTGCAGGAGAGGGGCTGAGATTGGAAGGGGAGGGGCGACGGACGGAGGCGAAGAGAATGGACCGGGCGGTGTTGGCTACGCCGGCGTGCGGCGGCGCACTGGAGGGGACGAAGAAATGGGCCGGCAGCGGCTTGGATTCGCTCGCGGCGGTTAACGGCAGCACGATAGGAGCTGAGATTTGAAGGGGAGGGACGCCTGACGGAGGGGAAGAGAATTGCCGTGGTGTTGGTCATGCCGGCGTCCGGCGGTGCACTGCGGGAGACGAAGCGAACGGGGGAGGGGGAGTGGCAAAACGGAAATTTTGGAATAGTAGCAGGGGCAAAATGGGAAGAATACAAGAGTAAAACGGGAATTTAGAAACAAAAGCAGGGGCAAAATGGAAAAAAATTTTGTTAGACGAAAATACTGTAGATGAGCGATTCACACTTTATATATAAGTAGAAGTAGATATATATAATATATATATATATATTTATATGGTTATGTTCTCACAAATACATACATAATGGCGGCATTCCGAATCCTTATGTTTCTCATTGCAGTGCCATTTATTAATCGCAGGGCGAACGATCGATACTTATCAGGGGGACGAAAAAAACTAGAGGGAAAGGAGGAAGCCACATTAAAAAAAAACAAAATGCATATTAATATATAGTACTGTCAAACGTACGTACGAACGTACTATATATAAGCTACAAAATTAATGCTTCAATTGAAAAAAATATTAATTACGAGACAGAAGGCCCCCACATGTACGACATGAAATATTGAAAGACTAGCATATTTTAATATTGTTTTGCATTTGTCCCCCTTTTCTTTTATTAATTAGTGAAATTTATATATAAAGATTACTCAGCTCGACAGTTTATTGGACCCGAATTAACGCTTACGTATCGATCCTTCAGCAGTACTTGGATTAATGTCTATTTGCCATTCGATCGAATCAATTAGAGGCAGTACTAGTCGTGTACACTTTGTTCAACTAATTAATTAACTAATTAATTCCTTTTAAAAAAAATTTAATTAATTAATTCCATCATGTATATATATATGCATGCAATTCGTCCACCTGGAGCTAAACCGTCGATTTCATTTGTTAAAGCTTTTCAGAGAATTGAATGAGTCAGTGATAATGACTCAATTAATTAAGATGATTTTGGGGGTACCAAAGACGAAGTGCCTAGCTAGATGAGATGACCACTTGGAATATTCTACATCTCACAGAAAATAATAATAATAATAATCTTTTATATATATAATTATTAGGTGCTTAATTCTTATATTCAAGTCAAATGAAAGGCCAGGTGGCGGGGTTTAGACGTACTATATATATATATATAGTTATAAGGAAATATATTGTAATATTTCGTATCGGGTACGTAATATCAAACTCTTTATAATAATTAATTTAGTGTAATTTCAAGTAAATTAAGTGAACAAATATATATACTTGTGTTCATGAAACTTGTGAAGGAGTAATAAAAAATGGCTTCCAGTACTAGTCTACCGTAGTACGTACGTACCTGAAGATCAATACAAAAATTTAATTACCAAAAATAAAAGAAACTAGCTAGGTGCCGGAGATCAAATAAATATTAATTCCGGCACTTCTTATAATTTGTTTGAAGCTTGATATCCAACATTAATTAGTTCCCAACACTAGGGAATTATCGATCATCTTTGTCGTATAATCATTTATACTTCAACCCAAATGATCATCGATGGTGCAAAAAGAGCCATTTTCTACACTTCTAACGACGACGGACCATCCCACAAGTACTACTACTCACTCACAAACTATATATATAGCTAAATTATATACATGGCGTAGGTCAGATTTTCATATATAATTGGTAGATCAGTAATTAACAAATGCATGCAATATTATATACTATGCTTTATTATTCCTCATAAATTTCGTAATTAAATTACTGTTTTTCCTACTACTTTCTTTTAGTTGATATCCTCCCATTTATTATATATATTAATTAATTATGGCCCGTTCAAGTTTCTACATATTAGGTACAAGCCGGCCATGGACGGCCGGCGTTACGAGTGCAATGACCAGAATAACAGCTACTTTGGTTTAAAAGGGCATGTAACTCCATTAATGAAGAAGCTCGATCGACTGAGTTTCGGAAAACTATGGGATTGTCTCTGAGTTGCTGTTGTTCAGGGAACACCGATGAAGGGTATGTGCTAAAATCAACGTTTTTTTTTTTAACATATTTCAGATCAGCTCTATATTAATTCGGATTCATCCTGAAGTTATGGTTTTATTTTCCCCCTTTTTTTTGTGGTGGGAATTAATGGAACTTTTATAGGGTAACCGCAGTTTCTGGAGGCAACAATTCATGGAGAATATTCACTTACAAGGAGTTGCATGCAGCAACTAACGGATTCAGCGAGGACAACAAGCTTGGAGAAGGAGGGTTTGGAAGCGTGTATTGGGGAAAAACCTCCGATGGTCTTCAGGTAATTATCACCTTATAAGCTCATCATGTGTCTGCCAAAGTTCTGTTTGTGGTACTGTAATGAACCCATAAGTAGAACTTATCTTGAAAACTAGCTTACAATGGAAGGCCGGTGCTTAGGGGCTTATAAACCATCAATCAATCTTATACTTAGTCGATGTGAGATCGTAATAACCACCACGCTCCACAGCCAATATCCACGACAGTCCTAGCACTCACACGGGCTGGCTGTACGTTAGGTCTTTTCCCAGCTCCGAGCGAATATTTTCATGCCGGCATTACCCCCATGCCACATAATTGCAACCGTCGCAACATGGCCTTAGACGTGGGGTGGCTCTAATATCATTTATTATGAATCCACTAGGTAGAACTCACCCTTGAAAACTAACTTATTAGAGAAGGGTGCCTAGGGGTTTGATCAACCAATCCCATACTTAGTCGACGTGGGATCGTAACAGAAACTGATAAATCATGTTCAATCAACGATATTATCATGTGCAGATAGCTGTGAAAAAATTGAAGGCAATGACTTCGAAAGCCGAGATGGAATTTGCAGTGGAAGTTGAAGTTCTTGGCAGGGTTCGGCACAAGAATTTGTTGGGTCTCAGGGGCTACTGTGCAGGAACAGATCAAAGGCTTATTGTCTATGACTACATGCCAAATCTCAGCCTGCTCTCTCACTTGCACGGCCAATATGCTGGCGAAGTGAAACTGGATTGGAAGAAGAGAATGAAGATTGCAATTGGATCTGCAGAAGGCGTCATGTAAGTTGAACAATACATTTCTTCTTGACACGCATAAAAAACTGCGTTTTGTTACCTTTTAAGTTACAAAATTTGATCGATTCTAACATAGGCGCTTCATCTTGTTGTAATGTTTGTAAGGTACTTGCACCATGAAGTAACACCCCACATTATTCATAGAGACATAAAGGCCAGTAATGTGCTTTTGGACTCAGATTTCGAGCCATTAGTTGCTGATTTTGGGTTTGCGAAGCTTATTCCAGAGGGTGTAAGCCACCTGACTACCCGTGTTAAAGGCACTTTGGGATACCTAGCACCCGAATATGCTATGTGGGGGAAGGTTTCCGAGAGCTGTGATGTGTACAGTTTTGGAATTCTTCTGCTAGAGATTGTTACAGGAAGAAAACCAATAGAAAAGCATCCGGGAGGAATTAAGAAGACAATAACCGAATGGGCCGAGCCATTCATAACCAATGGGAAATTCAAGGATCTTGTTGATCCAAAACTTCGAGGGAATTTTGATGAATACCAGCTGAAACAAGCCATCAGTGTCGCTGCCATCTGTGTGCAGAGTGAGCCTGAAAAGCGACCTAACATGAAGGAAGTGGTTAGCATTCTGAAAGGGTTTGAGCCAAAACGCAAGGTTGTGCCCATGAGAATTACAAGTGTCAAATACAAGGAAGAATTTATGGTACTTGACCAAGCTAGTGATGATGAAGGTGGTGCTGCTCCTGATGATTATGGGGTTTTTAGTGCTTTGGAGGTGCAGAAAATGGAAGATCCTTATATGCACCGTGGAGATCGGAGACTGACCAGAAACGTGTGAACCAGTTGTATTTGATCTCTTGATTTGCCAATTTAAAGATGCATATTTCTTTTTGCATGGCAGGCGAAATAGGGAGCGAAAAAATTACAAGTGATTGAATGTGAAAGCAAACAGTGAATGTTTTGATTTATGTATTTGAAGTTGAGATATTTTTAGTACTGATTAACAACATCAATGAAGATGATACACGTGAAAAGAACAACGTACAGTTATATTATCATGTCCCAAACAACATTAAAATAAACATAAATATTATTTATTCATATACTACTGTGTCTATCTCCCTCTCATTTTCGAGAAATGCTAGCTCCAAAACTGATCTTCCTCATGTACTCTGAGGCCGCAAGTCTTGTGTCTAGACTTATCTTAAAAGCAGATGGGTCCACTATCGGTTACCCGAAACAGGAATTGGGTCCTGCTATACCCAATATCCAATGAGATCCAACAATCTTGGTTGTAATTAATTAAGGCAAAACAAAGCTCAAGCTATGCTCCATCCGTTGAAAGTTATCATATCGCATAATAGAAGAAACCACTAAAGAATTCAGAATGATTTGATTTAGCAGCACTAGTTTTGAAAGCTAACGTTAAGTATATAACACAATTGTATGGTATGCATGTTTCTTGGATTTCATGTTCTGTTACAATCTCGGGAAAGTATGATGATGTTCTAAATGTTACTTCCGGCTGAATGCTAATAATGTTTATCAAGGTTTTATTTGCAACAATGCAATTGTGGAAAATGTATTTTCGCATCTTGATACGGATTCTACGCGTTTCAAGTAAAATGGATAATATCTATTTAGCATAAAACATGAGATCTTCTGGTCATTTCATTTGTCTTCAATGATTAAAATATCTCATATAAACTCAAAATTTTAAAAACTTCAAAAACCTCACATCCTATCATTACAAATTTCTCAAATCTCAAAATAAAATAAAATAGACAATTCAACTTTTTCAAATCTCAAAACAAATATAATATTAAAAAATATATTCTAACAATATTTTATTCAACTTTTCAACTTTAATCTTATCTCATCTCTGAAAATAAATGAGGCATCAGATCATATAAAAGCAAACCCATAAACTAACATGTCTTGATATAGTATATACGTCAGATAGTATATACTAAATCAAATCATATCAATTTATAGATTTATTTTTATAGAATCTCTTTATAGCTGTAATGCTTCTCCCTGTATATTAAACTAAATATCATGTGAAATAAAGAGATCTCATTCACAGTGGGGTCTTTACGTCTCTGGAATTTCTTACATCAATAATGGATGTAGTGTATAGTCGAAGACAATCCAATGAACTATACGTGTCCCATTGTTTGTCCGAATGATAAACATGATGGGCAGGCAATTATACGGAACCCTCTCTCTCCCTCTCTTTATCCATGAAGAAATGTGAGAAACGGTAGTGTCCTCTCAAAGTTTCATACACGATAAAGTAAGGAGCTCTTCTTGAGTGGCAATTATCCCCTCCAGCCAAATGGAACAGAGTAGAACTTGAAAAAAAAAAAACTTTTTAATTAGTATAAGGGAAAGGAAGCCCTTCTTTTGGCTTATAGAGCAAGACAAATCAAATACATGGCCACCATCCTTGCTTATACGCCAAAGCACCCAACCATAACAATTAATTGTAAAGAGGAAGAGAGAGAGAGACTGATGAATTCTGCTGCCAGCACTGTGAAAGGATTTGTCATGCTTCTTAAACAAGAATGAGTCACTAAAACCAGAGCTGAGGTGGCCCACTTTCCAGCAGACCTTAATCATGTTGTTTTCAACATCTACATATTCTTGAGCTGATTGTCCGTGCTTCCTCTGTCGACAAGAATCATAAAAGCAAAATAACTGAAACTCTCTTTATCGACAAGAATCATAAAAGCAAAATAACTGAAACTCCCTGCACGAATTCAGCTGCATTCAAAACCCTGTCGGCCAATTTTCAGTAGACAATGATCCCTCCAAGTCCAGCCCCTGCTAAAATACTCATAGGCCTCTCATTTGATGCCGAGGAAAGCAAAGAGGCTCTCTCATGGGCAATCGGAGTTGTAGCCCGTCCAGATGACAGCATTGTTGCCGTACACGTTCTTGGTTAGTTTGTTTGGCTTTACTTAAAACTTTGATTTAAGTACTCATAGCCCTCATTGGTGTTGATTATGGTGGGCATCCTTTTCCTGGTTTTTCTCATCAAAAGAGAGGTGCTGGGTCGAGCTAATTGGTTTCTGTGCTTGCCATGATTTGGCATTCTAACCTGTTAAATTTAATTTGAATGACAGTTGGGAAGGAGAAGAAGAATGAGGTGGTGAAGAAAAAGCAATCAAAATTCCGCCAGGCAAAAGCCTATGTCATATCTGTGCTCGGAGAATTCGCCAAGACCTGCCAATCTAAGCAGGTACGTACTGTATATATCTCAATATTAAAAAATATGTTGAATCCTTCTCCTTCTAAAGGTAAAGTTGAGATTTTTTCCATTTGCCATTTTCAGATAAACTTGGAAGCTAGAGTGGTGTTCAGCTCTAGTGTCGGAAGAGGTTTGATTGAGGAAGTGAAATCCATTTCAGCTGACCTTCTCCTCCTTCGTGGCTCAAGAAAACGAACAAATAGGTTTCCTGAGAACCTTAACTCTCCTCAGATATGATTTGGGCATTGATAAAATTTCTTTTCCTTCCTAACTTTCTTTTACCTTTTTCCCACTTTAGATTTTCGCATGAAACTACAGGGTATTGCTTGGAGCATGCCCCGGAAAGTTGTACAGTGATTTCAGTTGGAAAGTGGGGCAGAGCACAACAATATTCAGGTTCGGATTCTCTCATTTCTAAAGGCATTTCTTTTCTCGAAAAAAAAAATTCGAGTGGAAAGTGAACCTCTTTTATTCTAACAAGTCCGTTTTAGTAGAAACAGATCAATCGAGCTCAGGGTGGTCAAATGGGAGTATTGACAGTGACAGGGAAGCCTCCCCTCTTCAAACGCCTACCGTCTCGGACACAAAGGAAGAGAAAGATTCACCAAAATCTGTACATGATGAACTTGGGCAAGAATCAAACAGTGCAGCAGATGATAGCTTTAGCTCTGGAGAGACAAGAATTTCTGAATCCCCTCCTTTGGCTTCAAATTTCAGAAGCCAATCCAAGACAAGGAAGCAGCCGTCTCCATGCAGACTTTTTTCCGCAATCTTTGGCTCTCCATTAAGGAAAACAAAAGGCAGTTTGTCCGATAAAGAAAGGCAGCAGCCTTTGCTGAAGTGCTTCAGCTATGAGGAAATCTCCAATGCCACAAGCAACTTCCATCCAGGTAAAATTGCAGGCAAACTTTTTTTGGCTCTAGAACTGAAAGGCCTTGAAAGCTTCGAATGATTTTGATATGCCTTTTGTGTTGCTCCAAAACATCAGACAATATTGTCGGCCGAGGGGGCTACTCAGAGGTATACAGAGGTGATCTTTCTGGTGGAAAAACCATTGCGGTGAAGAGATTGGCCAAGGACAACAAAGATGCTAACAAGGAGAAAGAGTTTCTGATGGAATTGGGTATAATTGGACACGTCTCCCATCCTAATACTGCAAGCTTAGTTGGCTACTGCTTCGAAAAAGGATTCTACCTGATATTAGACTTCTCCCGGAATGGAAATTTGTCATCTGCATTGCATGGTGAGGAAGATCTCCACCTCTCTCTTGAATTTCACGAAAGCAACATTGTTTTATTTGGGATTTTTTAGAATGTTCTAACCTTTTGGACAATGATCAGGCAAAACATGCAGATCACTTGAGTGGCCAACCAGATACAAGATTGCCATTGGTGTAGCAAGGGGTCTGCACTATCTCCATAAATGTTGTAAGCACAGAATAATACATCGTGACATAAAGGCCTCAAACGTCCTTCTTGGGCCAGATTATGAACCACAGGTTAAGGGAAAAAAGCCACTCCTTGCAATCTTTTTTTCGAATGATCGTTGGTTTTTCTGACAGTTTTTAGTACAAATCATGTTTTTTTTTCTCTTCTGCAGATCACAGATTTTGGGCTTGCGAAGTGGCTTCCAAACAAATGGACACATCGGGCTGTCACTCCAATAGAGGGGACATTTGGATACCTAGCACCAGAGTATTTCATGCATGGAATCGTGGATGAAAAGATCGATGTTTTTGCGTTTGGGGTTCTTCTTCTGGAAATCGTAACTGGCCGGAGGCCTGTGGATTCATCAAAGCAAAACCTTGTGCTATGGGTATTAAAACTTCCATGCATCCATGTCCGAAAACATATTTTTTTCAAAAAGTTTTTTGTGATAAAACGATGTTCATATATATATGCAGGCCAAGCCTCTTATGGAATCGGGAAACCTTGGCCAACTAGCTGATCCGAAACTGGAAGGCAAATATGATTTGAAAGAGTTGCATAGAATAGTAGTGACGGCTTCTCTCTGTGTGAGACAATCCTCGATATGGCGCCCATCAATGAGCGAGGTTCATAAATATCAATTAAGATTAACTCTGTTTTTATAACCAAATTAGATGGTTAAATGCAGAGAGAAACACAACATTAAACGTTTAAATGCAATCCATTCTTTCCGAATAGTATATATGGCTGGCAACATTAAACATTTGCATTCACTTCAGTAAAAGAATTGGAGTGTAAAAGAATTGAGAAAGCACTTTTTCATCTGATTAAAGCTATTGTTTAATCTCCTAGGTATTGGAGCTTCTAAGCAGTGGCCAAGACTCCGAGTTTGCAAAGAGTAGGAGGATTGCCAAGTTCACCTCAGATGAGTTGGACGATTATTCTATGGTTTTTGGATATGAGGTTCCAACAGAAATTTGCCTGGAGGATTATTTGTGAGCATGGATGCAGGCCCCATTTTCATTTCCCTTGTCGCTGTCTCATGGTTTTTGAGTTTCTTGTGACAGAAAGAACTGTAGTTGACTTATTAGTAGATCAAAACTTTCCTGGGTTAATCCCACATCCTACCAAGAAGTTATATATTTAGAATCTGCATGTAGAAATCAGAGCTTTATTGTCAAGAGAGTTTTGTAAGAAAAATTGAAATTTGCAGCTTTTTTACATGGCAAAATGTACCATGATATTTGGATCTAGAAAAAGATAACACTCGGGCTATAGACTTGAATTCAGAATACTCGGCTCGTCTCATATGAAAGATCATGCTCAAAGATCAATTGAATCTGAAAATTCACTTGCAGGTGAGGTGCTCGCACAACCCTAATAATTTCCGACACCGAACTTTAATGGATGAAACTTAAGATTCCTGCCTTTTTTAGAGTACTAAAAATTTTGGGCAATTTAGAATACTGAAAATGCATGATAGGTGCCAATATAAGACGTATGGATATGATTGATCATATACTTACCAAATGGTCAAAATTTTGTTTTGCTGATAAATACCTTTCCTCCACTCGACATGATAAGTTCGTCGGTTTTAATCGCAACATAATGGGTGGATTCACTGCCGAATCAGAAAATTCCTACCATGGAGTATTGAGTTTGAAAATTATGCCTGGGATTTGTCGAAATCTATAAAAGTCTAGAAAAGGAAAGATGTGAAAGAGATGTTTTCTCACAGTGCCTTCGACGGTCTAATTCATGTTGATGAAGCATATATTGTCTATATCTCTTAAAAGAAATATTATTCTCATTGGCCACTATTCCATTCCTACACCCCACATCTTACGTGGGCTCTCTTTTTTTTGTTCTCTATTTCTTCTTCCTATTAACAAAAATGAGAAAAAACTTGACAAAAATGAGAGAGAGGGGTCCGCTGAGATAAGAGAATTTGTTGAGAGAGAGTGAAATGATGGGTGAAAATGATAAGAGAGAGAGAGAGAGAAGGGGGTATGATGAGGAGAAAAGAAAAAATTGAAAAACATTTGAAGAGAAAGAGTGAGGATCCGATGAGATGAGATTAGAGAGAATGAAATCATGGATAAAAATTATGAGAGAGAGAGAGAGGGGGGGTCTGACGAGGAGAAAAGAAAAAATTGAAAAAAATTTGAAGAGAGAGAGTAGAGAGTCCGATGAGATGAGACAGTTTGAAGAGAGAGAGAGAGGTCCAATAAAATGAGATTTAGGAGAGTTGAGGAGAGAGAGTGAAATGATGGGTTGTTTTGTACTATGTGTGGGGTGTCTACGTAGAATTACTCATCTTAAAATAGGATGAATGAAAACAAAAGTTCAACATTTTTAAAACTACAATATGGTTTAGACTTGAGAGGTTTTTTCGATTGACAGGTAAGAAGAAGACCCTCTTAATTGTTATGATCACCAGTATCAATCCTACAGTTCTTTTAAAAAAAAAAAAAAAAGACCAATTACCGCATGGAATTATAAAAAAAAGTAATAATAATAACTGAAGTGCCGAAAATAGAATGGAAACATACGGACAACAAAAGGTATGCAATTTTTAAAGAAATTTGAAAAAAATAAATAAAGAGAAAGGGACGAAGCAAAAATAAGATCCAAATAGTCATGTCTATGGTGACAAATTTTACATGTATACGAGTCAGAGTGGTTTACTTCCAGATCAATTAGAGATCAAGTCCAAACGACAAAACCACACCCAAGAATTAAATTTCTATCACGAGCCCTTTCGAACTCAATGCCGTCCCTCAGTTCTGCTCTGGCCATGCGGCAGCATGCTTCTATTCTTTACTGGAACTGAACGAGCTAGCCACTTCCAGATTTGAGTGTGTTACTCAACCTACATGAACAAGTTGTTTATTTGACTAGGTTTCCACTTAAAAGACTACAGAATAACCAGGAAAAAAGGAACAGTTTTTAGATAGTGGAAGAGGTGAAACCGAAATGAACTTCCAAATATATAAGCATCATAAAAACATACAAACAAATGTTAAAACAAAAATATAATTGCAGGACCAAGTGCTATGAGTAATCACTTAGCCTCTAAACCTTATTAGAAAAGAGAACTATCGAAGGAGAGAAATGGAACAATAAGGGACTCTTGGTAATAAAAACAGGTTCTCAAGAACTTATTGGATAACGGAGACTGCAAAGTGCCGAAATCATCTCAATTTCTCTCCATCAAAACTGCCCACATTACACATGATAGTGCACTTGTCGAACGCAAAAGTCTCCACAAAGGTCCCAAATCCACCTCCCATTAGATTCAAGATTGATTTTGGCAACGCGCAACCTCTCCCGATTGGAAGAAACAGAAGGCACAAAAGCTATCTACTAGACAATTAAGGCCAAATGACAGGTGGTGCGCCCACCATTATAGATGATTTCATGGGCATTTCCAGATTCTGTTCCAAGAAGTATTTCCTAATTTTTGTTGTCACAATCCAGACCTGTAATACCGTAAAGAAAAAAGGAAAGAGCTTTGGATGAGGGCTAAATATTATTCACTTTACATGATTATGTTAGAAATCAAGGTGGATAGATTCAAGTCTTTCTGGCACCAGATCACTGTGAGAAGTCCCTATCACGCTCTCTCTTGTCATTCTACCAGATCACAGCCACCATTCTATTGCATAAGTGTCAACATTCAATCTAGATCTTCAGTCCAAACCCCTACCCTCATAATCAATCCATGCCAACCTTTTTCACTGATTATCTCCATCACCATCACAACATAGCACAATTTAAAGTCATGTTCGCCACCACTTACTGCTGATCACCTACCACTATCACTGCCAACATTGTCCTAAAGACCATGGATGGCTTGATAAACCAAGAGAAATTGCAAACAATCACCACAAGTTTAACAAACCAAACACAGAATGTTAAAATAAAGGAAAATGCAAGCTTTCTACAAAATATTATTCATTAGCCTTGAGTTGCACCCCCACCCACTGCGATTGGTCTGACCTTTTACTTGTTATGGCTGGAGATGGTCTGTAGCCATTGAAAACTAGCACTGTACTTAAGGTTTATGCAATCCTCTAACTTCCTCCATGGTCCAATCACATCCAAGAACAGATTTCAACAACTACTTACTGCATAAACTAATTCCCTCATCTACAAATCTTCATTCCTAAAAGTAAAAAGATCCATCATTTGAACAAATGGAACAGTGATACAGTGATCAATATCATATAAGTCATGTACACGGGGATTACTCCCCAAGGGTGAGTCCAAAGGGGCCAGGCTTGGTGAGGTTCCACGTCATAAAAAAAATGCAACCAAAGCCATTCAAAAGACAAGTTCACTGAACACGAGTTGAAGCATAATAAACTTTGAAGTTCTTGTTAGTTCATTCCATGTAATTAGAGCCGTGGAGAAGTGTACGCTGGGTATGATGCAATGTTTAACTTTGAAGTCTGGAAAATTTAGAAAGCAATAACTAGTGGTAACCTCTAAAGTCTAAGCAGATTCAAGAGAGTACAGCACTTAGCTCAGCAGCAACTAAACTTACCAGTCCAAGCCCTCAAAGAGACCTTCTCCCTTTACTGCAGAAGCTTTGAAAATAGCCCATTGGCGATTTTTTATCTTGTGCAACGCTAAAGCCTCAGTAACAGCCGCATCATCAAGTGCACCAGGAAGATCCTGTAGAAACCAAAAGAAGATATCAAAACAAAGCATAAGTGAGAGAAAAAAAAAAAACTACGATTTTATAAGGCATTTATACGACGAAAACATATGGCCTTAACTCCTTGCACAACAGATTGAAAAAGGCTTCCTCATTTCACTTCGACACATGTAATAAGGAATTATCACATATTGTCACCTTTATTCACAAACTTAAATAAATGAATCTTCTTTTGTACAGAAAGGTATTGAGGAATGAATAGTACAGCAGTAGACGAACCTGCTTGTTTGCAAAAATGAGAACAACAGCGCCTCTCAGTTCTTCTTCCTGACAAAAATATAAAGCATGAATTGAATTCATACGATGTTCAACAAATGCAAGAAAAATGCATCACTAAGTAAGAAAAACAAAAATACTTGACCATTTTTCAAAAAAGATGGCAGAAGAAGATTTTATATGCATATGCATGCACCAGTATCTTAAAGAATACAATCAAAGGGAGGGAATAAATCCAGGTACAGCACAACCATCTACTGATTTCAAATGTCACTATCAGGCTCCGTTTGGATGCTAAGAGTATCTCAGCTAATCTGAGTTTATCTATGAATAGCAGTAAGTTAAGATGTTTGAGTGGGTTTTGTGGGTCCCATTGAAATGTGTTTGGATGTATATACTTGGTTGAGATATGTTTAACTTTTTTATCAGAAGTTGAAAAAGTAGTCGGTCCCATCAATGATTGGTTTGTTGTTGTAGTGATAGAATAATAATAAAAGACCCATCAATGAACAGTGCTAAGTTAAGATGAAAAGGAGAGGTTATTTCAAATGAAATAAGTTGTGTATGTTTGGATGGAGAGTATATCCATCCATACGAAACTCTCTCAGATGGTCTGAGATCACCTTAGAATCCAAACAGGCCCTTACAATGAAACTTTAAAGCTGCCAAAAGAATCCATTTCATTAAATTTTTTCAATACTATTTATAGAACTTGACTAGCTCATCTTCATATGTTTTTTTTTATAAGTAAAGAACTTCTATTAATAGGAAAATGGGCAAAGCCCAAGTACACAAGTGGTATACAAGAGAATACACCTAATTAGGAACTAGAGATAGATACAAGGAATTCGTGAACATATTTCATAAGTTAAGGAAAGTCTATTGGTGGTAAGGAAAGAGTAAGGAAATGACCATTTTAATAAGCGTTAGGTCAACTTCTCATTCCTTTTTTTTTTACTATTATTATAATTATTTATTTTTTATTGACTAGGGGGAAGAATCATCTTCTTCTTATCTTTCCTTGTGCAAAGCCCTATTCATAACATCATATAAGTAGCCTATTCAATATTTATCCATTTTAATATTAAAAAAAACAAAGGGTGGCCATAGAGTACTAATATTATCCATCTTGTCGAATTAATCCTATAGTCTTGTAAGCATTGACAAAAAGGTGTACCTCGAGAATTGCATGAAATTCATCTTTCGCTATGACCAACCTATCAGTGTCACTTGAATCGATGACATAAATTATGGCTTGTGTATTTGGAAAATAGCATCTCCAATATGGCCTGTGTTAAAAAACCAAATAGGAAGTTGAGTGAGCATGTAGCGTTAATGAAAAACGAGTGATTTGACACTAATCAGAGAAAAATCATGCATTTCACATGTACCAAAGTAATAGAAAATGCACTATAAAGCCAATAATTTTCAAAAAATAAATATTCCTGCATATTCTAAAATATGTTTGAAAATAGTGAAAGCAAAGCCGCCTAACATAAATATGTTTGGAAAGAAAGATAATTTGAGGTTTTTTTTTTGGTGTTTGTGAAAGTTATGAGGTCCACTGAACATATTTTTCAAAAAAAAAAAAAAAAACGTTGTGAATTGTTTTATTTTTATATGTCAGTAATTTTTACTAAATGAGCAAAGGGACACTTCCCAAGCACAAGGTGTCTAAAAGATGAGCATTTGCTAAGGAGGTGAAGAAAAATAAAAGGACCTAAGATCTATGTAATAAGAAAATATAGAGCTATCACAAGCCAACATTCAGACATAAATTGTTTTTAGTACTGAGGAACTGAGCCTATCCGCCATCATCTTACAATCTTTAATGTTCCGCGAATTGCATTCCTTCCACGTACACAAACTCCTACCACATTACACACAAAGAAACCATCCACCAAACTATCACACTGCAATGGTCTATGGGAGGGATATTTCCCACCTGGCCCATGATAGTTGGGCTTCGGCAAAACAATGAGGCCCAGGGCAGCCTGGGCCTTACCCTCCAGCGGCCCCAAAATCGCCAAAGGGGTCCAGCCTTCAAGGTTACATCGGAGGAAGGAGGATGCATGGTGTGGGAAGTTAGATACGGGGGGATCAGAAGTGACCGCGCCATTCACCCACCGTTGGGACGCTCCCCGGAAGCCACACTGCATTAAATGCGTTGTCTCAAGAGCCACACTGCATTAAATACTAGACTAATATAGACGCGGACGGGAAGTCACAACGCTGACACGAGAACAGAATGTTCCCTCTAAACTTCATATAAAAGCTACTTCCTAGGTACAAGGAACTCTCTCTGGACTGAATTATTCTAAGCCAACGCTAAGAACGCATGAGACTAACTTAGACATCAGAGGCTCCTCAGACCACCCCAAGCCAACCTTCTTCTTTGTGTTCGCAGGTGAAGACCCCAACCCGAGTTGCTAGAATCTACAGACGAAACACGACGTTAACAATCTACATCCCAACTTCTCCAAAAAGCCAATAAGCTTACTACCCATTGGGGAATCATCCACTCCACGTTAAAAAGATAGAAGACAAAAGTCCCATAATGCTCAAGCTACATCACAATGCAACAAGAGGTGATATGTTGTTTCCCTGCTCTTCTTGCTCATACAGGAGCAATGAATCACTAAGATTATCCTCCTCAGATTATCCATATTTAGGATCTTCCTAGGCACAATTGTCCAGAAAAGAGCACCCTAGGGATAGAGCTTTGTTCCACCAAATTCCCTTCCACTGAGAAGTGCTCGCGAAAAGCCCCAAGATCCTACATCCTAAAAGAAAAAATGAGAATAAATTCTGTTTGTTTTGTGTTACTTTCATCAAAAATTCTGATGCTAGTGATTAGGCAAAAAGTTTTTACAAGAGCTGAAAAACTATTTACATAGCCTTGGGTTTCCAGGTATCCCCACACACAAATCACATTGCACTACATTGGAATACTGTACTTACAAGTTCAAATTATTAAGAACTGAAAAAATAAAAATAAAAAAGAGACCAAAGAATAGAGTGAAATACCTGATACTTGTCTGTCCACCTGTACACACAAAAAACAGAAAATCCATCAGAACAAGAATTGGACATGACTTATAATTCCTAAATTTTCAATAACATAGATCATGTCCTGCTTTTTGATATATGCATGTGCATATATATGATTTTTTAGACAACAGTTGCCAATTGCCAAACAACACAACTTTATTCATTGACTTAAGCACAAAGCTCTTTAAGTAGGCATCAAAATGATGACCTCTGGGAATCTCAAATGAGCTGCTCCTTTACATATTTCAATAACCAGATTCATGAACCAAGGATAGAGTCCGTTGCCATGTCCACCAAAAATGAAAAATCTATATAAATAAAGAAAGACGCATACAACTATATAAGCCAATCTCCATTCAATGTCGGTCACAGAATGAGCGGTTTTTCAAACTCATACTGTTTTTAAAGTAAGAAATTAAAATTTAACTAATCCAGCATATTCTTTAATTTTACTTTGGGGTTCCAGTAGACAAATGTGAGGATCGAAAATTGAAGATTCAGATCAAAGGAATAGATTGCCATACCCAGATCCCATACTTGGAATTTGATGTTATTATACTGCACCGTTTCGACATTAAATCCAATTGCTGCACCCAAAAATATATGAACAGATTTAACCGTAGCAACACGCTAGGCCCAGGGAACTTGAAAACAGAAGGAAAAAGCATAATACACCGAAACCACAATTTCCCACGCACCAAAAGAATGGATAAAATGGAAAGAACATAACCATAAATGTTAGAAATGGGAAAGAATACCAACTTGGAATCGTGGAAACAACCTCCCCCATCTGAAGCCGATCTGAACAAAACCCAAACCCAAACAACTGAATTACCACAATTGATCACAAACCGAGAATTAAGAAGCAAGAATGTAAGAACTGGGTACAAGATCAATTAGAAAAACTTACAGAGGATTGTGGTCTTTCCGGCATTGTCGAGGCCAAGAACGAGAATCCGAGCTTCTTTGTTGCCGAAAAGGGACGAGAACATTTTCGTAAACAGTATACCCATCTCGAGAGATTTAGAAAATCTCTCTCAGTGCGTGAAATTTAGAACAGATCAGACGGGTTTTAATTTGACTGAGGTTTAGCTCTTTGAGATCTCAAAGCAGAACCCTCTGTTCCTAAAAGGAAAGGGTCTGCATTAAAAAAAACACTCGGGGTTTGGGGCCGAAATGAGATTTTGGATAAAATAGGGACTGTGTGTAAGCAGAGTTGTTCCCAGAAACTGAAAAGCAATTAGCACTGAACAGAGGCAGAGCATAGAAGAGGAACCTGAGACTGAGGTTCTGATGCTTCTCTCCTGTATTGTTTGTTTTTCGTTTTGTTTTTAAGGAACCGTCTCGGTCTCCAATCTCCCATTTCAATTTGGGCAATCCACACAACCTTCGCACTACATTTTTCTAAATTTTTAAATATTTTAATAATATTTTAAATTTAATTTTTTTAAAACTAATTCAATTCTTTTATTTATCATTTATATATTAAATATTTGATAAACAAAAATAATAATAAAAATTAAATAAAGTGTGATATGCTAGAGGTTGTATGAATAGTAAAAAGTTATGTATAATTTTTTCTTTCAATTTTCAATTTCAATTTCATTTCCTTTCATTTTTTTAGAAATGGTATTTATTGTTGTAAAGTGTCTAAAAGTAAACACAGAATAATTTTTTTAAAATAATAAATAGAATAATTATATAAAAAAAATTATTTTTTAATAATAAAATCTGATTGTACGAGAGTGCCTATCTTTTGTAACTCTCTCGCTTTGAACCCACGCCTTTATGCCTATCGCCTCTCTCAGAAAGCATTTTCGTTCACCGGGGGGAGGGGGGTTGATGCTTCGGCTCCACCCACCTCCCCTCCTCGCCGACCTTAGTTTTATTTTTGCTTTTACTTGATTTTTTTCTTTTTCTTTTTTAGTTTTCTGGTAGTACCGTTTGTCTTTGAAAATTTGTTGCTTTTTGGCGATCTAGGATGGACACGCGCCCTTTCCCAATTTCTCCAAGTGCCGATCGACATTCTAGAGGAAGAAATCCACCAATCCATGCAGCGCGTTTACCCCACACACGGCTTCTGCTATGCTTGATCATCACGTGCCGCCGTGCCTAGTAGATAGTCCTGCCACCAACGCGGCAGTTTCGGGATCTACGACTTCGGATCTTCCAGATTCGACTGTTCACTTCACTCCAGTAGTGGCGCGTGGCCTGCACGTGCCACCACCACCAGTAACGCCCCATCGCCGGCAATTCTTCACAGCTTTCGATTGCTACACTATTTTCCTGCTTTCCCTAATTAAAGATCAAGTGATAGTTCCTTCCAGTCAGTCCAGACCAATACGTTGCAGTACACTCCTTTGTACTGCAGCTTCTAACTACAGTTTAATAGTTTGTTTATCAGACTATTTTAAAACTGTCACAAAGTGGTCTCCCCTTGTGGGAATAGGGTGGGAGCCAATTTTGGCTCCGTTCACCCTCTTTGTTTCTTTTATTTTGTGTTATAATGTGTGTAGGGGACTCCCACTCCATCGAACTTGTGTCTTGTATCCGTTAGCTTATCTATAAATATTCTACTTATGGAGATAAAAATAAATAAATAAATTTGATTGTACGAGAGGAGTATACGCATCATTACCCTTTTATCTTTCCACTTCTCAGTTTTCAAGTGATATCATTCTGTATGGAATATGGAATATTTTTGTAATTAAATATGATTAATTAGCAAAATTTAGCATTAAAGTATAATTATTCGTAAAATATTACGATGGGTTGCGTTGCATCAATTTGTAGATTTTTTTTTTTTGTAAAATATCTTTCTAAATAATGTTTAGCTAATGAAATGAAATGAGGTAAGAATTTTATAAATAGTAATAAAATGATTTAAGTTAAGATGATTTATTTGATTTTAGAAAATGAGAGAAAAAGTTAAATAAAACTATTAGAAAGTTAAAATTTTATTTAAATATAATTTTTGTTTTGAAATTTTAAAAAGTTTGTATTTTTTTAATGTTTTGTTTAGAATTTTAAAAAATTTGTAATGATTAGATAATGATTAGATGACCAAGTTAAAAATTTTAATTTTTAATTTTATTTTAATTTTTTTTGTATTTGAGTGATATTTGAAAAAAAAAAATTATGAAATTTTTTTTAAATGAAACATAATTTATCATCTCATCTAAGTTCCAAACAACCGCTTAAGGTGCATTTGGATAGTGAGTTGTAATAATAAGATAAAACATTTATTGTATCCAAACCGAGCCTAACACTCATTTAAACAGTAAAAGGTTGTTGTTTGTGATTTTGTGGATGGCTCAAGTTTACGGAGGAACTTCCAGTTCTAATGTTATTGTTATGGAAGTAGCAAAGATTCAGTATTACACCATGTCGATGTACATAAAAAAGGATCAAGCAGGGCCTAATCTTTTGTCGAATTCTTTTGTTATCTGCTACTTTTAAGAATAACATTAGAACTGGACGGTGAATTCGAACATTTCCCATATAAATAGTTCGAGTCCCCGGTTCCTGTCTTTCACGGCAGCCCATGCAGCCATGCTGCGGGCTCAGCTCTCTCCATTTTTCATTTCTTAAGGCATTCTAAATGTACCCCTCAATAAAAATTATGAATTTACTCGAAATGTGACGTTGATCATTCCACCAAAGATAATTTGATAATTGCATATGAAACTCAAGCTCGCTGATTTAAGGAATTTAAATAAAATAGAAGGTCTTTTGCATTACTCAAACTACGAAGGCCTTTTGCGATTTACCACAACCACCTGAAAACGAAAGGTATCCCCTATCTCAATACATACAACGCTGCTTTCTGAAATGGTCCAGTCCAGAATAGCATGATATGTCAATGTCATCCTAGAATAAGGAAAAATATCATTTTTGGCTCTGCATATCCTTTCCATCATGAAGAACTGTGTATTATTGGTAGATAACCATGTATTATACCCTAACATAAGAGAGAATAACTACTAGTCCAGTGTCGAATAATTTTTCCCTATAGTGCAGATTGGAAAATCATCTCCGCAAGTTCCTGCATCGTTGCGCAAAATGCCCTTCGTTAGATTCAGATTGAGGCTAAATAAGATGGTCAATTGGTAAAAACAAACTAGAAGACTCCAAACACCTCTAGTCTGAGAAAGAAATCAAAAGATATAGCCACCAGAAAATCAAAAGAATGAAAGATCAATTTAAACAATAAGAAGAGAAGTCGAGATGGTTTCCGGCTCCTTTATGCTGAATGGTAGGGTTGATTTTTGAGAGGGTAGTAGATACAATGTCTACACTTGTGTTATTAAGAGGGTGGAGATTTTCATTTGGTAATTCTTTTTTCATGAATGTCTCATTTTCACTGGCTAAGCTATATTGGTAATTAGTCTATATTATGTTTAAGTATAAGTATACACGTGCTGGTTGTGAGAAGGATGCTCTGAAATCTTTGAAGGAATTAAAGAAATGAAATTTATCCTTCCAATACCTGCTTGCCCGAAGCAACTTCAGGTTCTCCCCATTCCAAGGCTCTCTTCTCAAGCATTTCAAAATCCGCTTTACCAGCCTGATTAGAAATGCAACCGTGCATTAGCCAAATGTATTTGAAAGGAGAGTTTTTTTTTTTTTTCCCCGCCAGGGGGGGGAGAAGCATGGGAATCACATTACCTCTATTTGAGCCCCAAGTTCTGTGTCAAAACTCTCATAGCGTTTGCGAACAAGCTCAGATAAAGAACCATCCTTTGTTTCATGTCAAAAAAGAAAATATTTAGTCTCGACATTATGCCAAAACAAAGAAACTTTAAAGTTAATACAGGCAGCCAGCCATCACCTCAATCAGCTTGGCAACATTTCGAAGTCCACGAGCTAGGGTATCCATTCCGGTGATATGAGCAATGAACAAGTCTTCAACATCCGTACTCTCTCTTCGCCTAAATGTCAGTGAGAAAAAGAATTAAAACAAAGTAAAGTCCAATGCAATTATCCTTCATGAAAAAACAACACCTGTGACCATGATAAAGCTCAGATGGAAGTAAGCCAAAAGGAAAAAAAAGGACTAACAATTTTGCATCAAAGTTGAATCCTCCTGGTGCTAGTCCACCCTGCGATAGGAACAAGAATAGTAGAAAAAATTTCATTACCCATCAAAAGAATTTTGCTCTTCTATTACCTACAAGCAAAAAAAGATTTTAACTCCTCTGTTGACAAATTAAAGACAAATATATTGCATACATTTCTAACCACACTGAGCATAACCAGAGTTGCCTCTCCAATATCTGTGAGAAATTGATCTGTATCCCAACCTGTGGAATATGGCAACAGCTTCAGATTAAAACTTCCAGCATTCAAAACAATTTTATGTGTAGTCGACGTATATAAAAATAAAATAAAACAAAAAAACTCAAGAAAAGTTGTAGTTTATAAATATTCTATACCAATCTGAGGGTCACCCGTGTTTGCATCAATATTTCCCAGCAGACCATTGAGTCTTGCAGTTTCAAGCTCATGATGACAGCTGCATGTACAGAAACAGCACAAGTTAATAGGAATTCACACTTGATCAACTCAATTGTTTAACATACAATATGATACATGCCTGTGACCAGATAGGGTAGCATGATTACACTCAATGTTCAGCTTAAATTCTCCTACAAAAGAAAACAGCAGAATAAGGTCATTAATTTGTTAAGAGTTGATAAACCAATGTCTCATATGAACCACTTAAGCCTTCCATCTCAAAACTCTAATTTCGGTCAAGGAATGCAAATTATGAAATTTCAACAACGTTTAAAACCATGAAAAAACTGATTATGAAGGAAATGCAATCTCAATAGCACTTACAACCATAAAAACTCTGATTAATATGATAACAATATGGATATAACTTATCAGACAATAAAAATTATTAGGGAAATGAAGAATCAATGATGACTTAAAAACTGAACTTCAATTACCTATAAGACCATATTTTCGAAGGAAATTAGCAGCCGTTGCAGCATCCCAGTCATACCTGACGAGATTTACCATACGTAAGCATAAAAGAAAGTGCACTCCGTATAATTGATAAAACAGAGAAGCTAAGAACATACTGATGTTTGGTAGGTTCCTGAGGCTTGGGTTCAATGAGCAATGTCCCTGAAAAGTGCAACAAAGAAGAAAAACAAGTTCCTTATAGAATAGTCGCACAGCATCAAACACAGATATTAAAGAAAAGCGCAAAAAAGCTTTATTAAGAAGCAGGGTAGTCATGCTATCTGCCCCAATAAATGAGAAAAAATCATATTATGAGACAACTAGTCCATTATGAGGAATTTGTAATAAATCAAACACAAGGGTACCCTTGAATCCAATCTTCTTCTTGTAAGCGACAGCAGCCTCAAAGAACCTTCCCTGTGAGTTGATAAATAATAAATAATAAGCGGACAAGCATCCATGAGTAAAGATATGTAACATACAATTGCAAAAAAAAAAAAATATACCCTTGGTAGCACACTATTATAAAAAGAAAGTAAGTCAATTGTATCATTGGACATAATAGCGAAGTAGATCCCAATAAACGAACCATATGATCAAGTTCTCGTCCCATATCTGTGTTCAAGAGGGTCTGATAACCCTCACGGCCGCCCCAAAACACATAATTCTCTCCACCTAAATACTGTGTTACCTGTAGAATCCATCAACCAGCCAGCTTAAAATCTCATATAAAAAACAAAATATTAAGCATAGGTGATGGGTGCACAGCCAAATTTCTGCAATAAGCAATGCATGCGCAGACACACAAACCCACCTCCATGGCTTTCTTGACTTGAGCAGCAGCATATGCATATACCCCCAATTCAGAGCTGTAAACCAAGCATATCTGAAGTATAAGTCCATGAATGACAGAGCATGACTAATATAGGAAATATAACACCTGCACAAACACAAATTACCTTGTTGCAGCACCATGCATGTAACGGGGATGCATGAACAACTGAGCTGTACCCCACAAAGGACGGATCTTGGTTCCCTGAACAGCCGCATAATAAAGGCATTCCATGAGACGTATTTAAGAAAAATAACAATAAAAAAAGGATCCTGCTTTAGCTATTGGAAGGTCAAGTATTTAAGAACATGCTTTAGCTATTGAGGATTTAATTCGGTCGATGAGTACATAAAAATGGAGAAAAAGGTGATCTGCGTAGAGATTAAGCTTTAGAAAGTCAGGAGGTTCATGATCCTCACAGCACTAGACCCGGTAAACCATGTTGTGACTCATATATCGCATTTATTGGCATGACCATTTGCCTTTTCATACATACAAAATTACCTGAAGTTCCTTAGCAAGGGCCACTACTTCATCCAAGTTTGCATTACTTTCCTGGGACAAAGGAAACAATGCAAAATTACTGTTTGTCAGAGAATGGTAACAACATTTGAATATCATCAAGAAAGTAGAAACATCACAAAACTCCAAAATTTTCAAAGCAACTGCTTCTGATGCCATGCCTCATTGGGTAAATGACTCACCTCCAGGGTTTTGCCATCAGGGGCTATGTCCCTGTCATGGAAGCACCACCGATTGACTCCAAGCTTGTTTATGAACTCAAAATTGGCTCTCACTGTTTTATGCATTAAGTAAACAGAACCATGTTACTTCCATTTGCACACTTATCAATGCCAAGTACAGAAAAATAGACTCATAGAGATCAATCTCACTTCTTCTCTTGGCCATGGCCAATGAATTTGTACCATCTTCCCATGGCCAATACTTTGTAGGCGCACCAAATGGATCACCACCGGTACCACGGAATGTGTGCCAAAATGCAACACTAAATCTCAGCCAATCCTAACCATAAAACCTTCTGTAAGAAACCATCAGCTGCTTAATAAACCTAAATGATATTAGGAATAAAAACGAACCTTCATTTTCTTCCCGAGGATTTCCTCCTCCGCATTGTACCACTTATATGCAAATCGAGTCTTGCTAGAAGGGCCCTGAAAAAACAAAACAAAATAAAATGTAAATACAGATATCAGGTATCACAGTAATGAAGATTCCATTTTCCTCAAACAATTCTATGTTAACTCCATAACAAATTGATTTGAGGCACACTTGATAGCATATTAACAAAGAAAGACAGTAAACTTCACGAGGATTTAGAGTGCGACAGTCAGTAAAATAAGAAAAGTTTACTAAACCTACATTCCAATAGACAGAGATGCAGTGAAAGGAACATGATCCGGAAAGAATTAAGTCATAACACTCCCTACCTCATACTTGATATTTGGAATCCCAGGAAAGAACTCCCCATCCCATTCACCTGAATCACTGCATTCCTTACCAAGATCAGCTGGGCATGTTGGTGGATTAGCAATCTGCATGTGTTATAAACCCAACCCAAAATAAGAAGATTTAGTAGGATATCTTTCACAAAATTATATACACAAAAATATATGGATTGTAAAACACAAAGAACGCTACTTTACCACTACTACAAAGGAAATCACATTCAAAGAGAGAAGAAGAAACAAAATCTTCCCAGCCTTCATTTTTACAGTCTCATGCAATCTCCTCTGCAATATAAGCAACGCATAAAACAATAATCGTTAGCCAGTAAACGCAGACGCAGACACCCATTACACTAGCATTCTGGAACTCCCCATAATTAAATTAACACAGAAGCTGATACAAGCATATTCAGAAAGTAAATAAATAATACTCACTTATACTACAAATTTCACAAAATAATCATTGTAATCAAACAAAAGACAAAGGGAAAGAAACCATACAGATTGAATCTGTCTCTGCTGCAATTGCGAACAAACCAGTCGTTTGCAGCTACACCCGTCGGCAATTCTATGTATTTCCGCATATATATCGAGCAAAGTCTCGATTTGGCACGTGATAATGTAATGTTACCAATTTGCCCTCCATCGATCCGTATGACCTTTTCTTCTTTCCCTAGGATTTGCCTTGCTAGTGGCAGGGGCGTTTGTGTCATGAGGTCGTAGATGATTTATCGCCTAAAATCTCGAAGAAAAATCAGGAAAAGAAAACGTGAAGATTTCAACCGGGATGAGGATAATAGCAAGTCCTTGATGACGTGGAATGATAACTCCGTATTTATCTAATTTTTTGGAATCAAGTAAGAATTCTTATAATTTATATTACTAAATATGACTCAACAACATATAAATCTACATTCAATGAGATTTGTATTTTTTTATGGATAATGTTTAATATTGTAAGATTATCTCTTTCCTTTTTTAAATTATAAAAGATATTTAGATTGAAACAACCATAAAACTTCTTTAATTTTTTTATATTACTTCTTGGCAAGGTAGACTTTAGTGACGTGGACGTTTGTTTTTTACTAAAGACGAAGGGGCACTTCGAGATTTTAAAACCCGGGTTATTCAAAATTTTTTTTTTTAATGTTATGCATCAATCATTATTTATTTATATACCTTACAGTTGAATGGTTTGGATTGAGAGGAAAGTGGAGATTATAATTTTTTTTTATAGAGTGTGAAAATATTTTTTTTTATAAGATATAAGATGTGAGATGGTAAATATTAATTAATGAGAAAAAAAATTTATTTTTAAAAGTTAAATAGTCTATAGCCTTTGATGGCAACATGGGCTTTGGGTCATTCGGGTCCTTCGTGAAATATATATGAACGAGCCTATAGAGATTTGATCCACCTAAGCATATTGGGCTGAGAATCTGATAACAGAAACTTGGGTTGAAAGTTCAAGAAAGACAAATTACAAATTTCGAACAATTGAATATCTTTGGAAGTATGAAAAATTATTAAACATTCTCAAAGAATATATTATATTATAGAAAAATTTAACTCAAGAGTCTTACCCTACATATCAAATGAAAAAATAAATAAATAAATAAAGAGCCATGTCAATAGATGTATGATGTAGAATTGCTAAGTAGAAGAACTCTGTATCATATGCTTGTCCTATTGTTAAATACTATGACACTAAAGTTGCTTACATAAACATTTATTTTTAATAGAATAATTTTTTTTTAAGGTTTCTATACCACATATCATCCACTTGGTACAATTTAATTTAGAAGATAATTCAATAACGTGTCATATTGTGATAATGTGAAAAGGAAAATGTTTAGGTCACCAAGAAAGGTGGCTCCCAAAAGTAACCAATACCGTGTTTTTTTTTTTACTTAATGGTTAATGAAGTTATTTTTAATGAGTTTGTGACTTTTTTTAATTTTTAAAAGGGTTTAAAAAATGTTTGAAAAAAAGTGCAATTTGCATTATTAGTACAGTGCAGGCTCACCTTTCTCGTTGTCCCTAGCATTGTCTATGTGAAAATACCATATTTTTATATTCTAAGGCATGTCGGGACATTTGGAGTATCTTATAATTTTGTTAATAGTTGTAAAATGATTTTAGTTAAGATATTTTATTGAGCTTTAGAAAATGAGAGAGAAAAGTTAAGTAAACATGTTTTAAATTTAATTCAAATAATTTTTTTAATATAATTTTGTTTTAAGTTTGTAAAAGCTATATTGATTTGTGTGTTTAAATAATGATTAAATAAAAATTTTAAAAAATTTAAAAAATTTGAAATTGAAAATTGTTTTTTATTTGAGTGATATTTAGAAATGAGATTATGATAAGTTTTGATAAATCTAAGAATTATTGTAATGTCCAAACATGCCCTAAAAGGCTAAAATTATCTAATAATTTTTTTTAATGTAAATCTAAGAGTTGGATACGAGAATATGTCACGTAGATAAAGCATTTCGCTTGTTTCAATTCCGTTTGTTATAGTCTCAATCTATGCACATGCATGTGTGCCATGATTTGTACTTTTCTAAGGCAATATAAAGAGAGATATATATATATATATATATATATATACAAAATAAAAGTATTTCAGGAAACCGCGTCAAGCCAATCTATGAGACCGACTTACTGAATTGTCACTTGTTTTTTCTTATGTAATAGAAATGTGCTTTAATAATAGAATTTCAATTAATAATGTTAACCTAACATTAAATCACAACTCGTGTGCCCAAAAGATAAATATTACAATTCAAAGCATATCATCAGGTATACTTGGTATTTTTATTTTTTTATTTTTTATTTCAAATATGGTCATGTATTTGGCGTTTCTATATAATTTTTTTTTTTTCAAATCTTGGTAGAACAACTAATTACTGCACGAAATTCGGCTAATAGTCCGTAAAAAAATATTATTTATATTTATAATTTTACTTACATTATACAGACTGACGTCAACTATTGAATAAGATGAAAGATTTTAAATTCAAAATTTGAAATCTAAATTAAAAAATAAAATATTGATAAAATAGAACTGTCATTTAAGACGTATAATATTATATGTAAATATATCACTATTCATATACATAACAACTTGATTTTATGATAATACTTGTCCTACTATAATTCTTTCATTCCTCTTGTCTTTATCAATATAACTAACAAAATTCGAGTTGTTGGTGCTATATATAATATACGCAGTCCACATACTCATCCTCATCCAATATCAGATCAGTCTATCAGCACACGACCTTTCAATTTGGGTATATGGCAATATGCTATATATAGTTAAGAAGTGTTCACTTCTTACGTTTTCTTTTTCTTTTTAACTAGTAATTATTATTTAAAAAATAATTTTTTATGTAAATCTCAGTCTCATATTTATCAAAATTATAAATAAAAAAAATCTGCAAAGACTTCACACTCAAAGATTGCAAATATTATTTTTCAAAAATTAATAATAATACCTTTAGGTGCATGTGTATAAGAAACCTCATATACAAAAATAAATACGAAATAAGGTTCCTTAATTTATCATTAGGCGGATTATTAGATGGTAAGAACAAAACATAATTTGCATCTTCAACGACATTGAATTGGTCCCTTTAAATTCCTCGAAGAACATGTATAAGTTGGTATGCATTTTGCACGTGTTTGACTCCAATTGTAGGTAGTATTGAGTCGACTGCATGCCCTCCATGATCAAAGAGAACAAAAACAAAAAAGCAAAACAAATTAAATTTGCAACTATTAATGAACGTCTCATTGTACTATCTATCAAGTTATTCAATTGATGATACTGAATTATTTTCTTTTTATATTTGATTCAGCTTGTTCATTATTTCTTATTCATTTTTTAATCATTTTAAACGTTCTCCTTTATTATTTTTTGAATTCAATCTATTTATTATAGTGTTTTGATTTCGTACCTATAATAGACTAATAGGAATATTTATTTATATATTTATATATATATATTTATATATATTGGCCAAGCGACCATCCACCGAATCAACTTGGTGCAATTAAATTCTATACGTACACGCGGATAATTAGGAATTTGGTGGCATGACATGATGACTAATTTCCATGAACGTGTTCTTATTTAATTATGTCGATTCAGATATACGTGGACAGTAGTGAACTGTCGATTCAGATAAAGGGACAGTAATTGACATATACATTTTTTTTTTTAATTTTCTTAACAAATATGTGATATAAAAATAATAAGTAAAAGAAATTAGAACTATACAGAAACCGATAGGAACGGCCGTCCCCAATACGGACCGGGGGTCGGAATTCAAAACCGGCCAAATTGAAAAATATTGAAAAAAAAAAAAACAATATTGAAGAATTGGAAAGCAGATAACTATATAATTCTATAAACAAAATTTTCTAAATAAAAAAAGCTTTATCTTATTATGTCTTTTACATAAAAATTTTTTTCTCATCAGTCACTATTCACAATCCTAAACTCTATACCCTATAAAAAACATTCACACACTTTATGAAAAAAACTATAAATGTAGAATGTAAAAATGAATAATAGCTAATGCATAACATTCCTCGTAGAAGATATGCATTAATACATTACACGATTCTTCTTTGATTTGTGCATTGAACTCATGTTAGGAAAATTCTGCGTGCTTCGCTTGTAATTCTTGTTTTGAATTTTCTTGCAACATGATATTATATACAGGTATGTATTTCCTAAACTAAGCCAACCTACCCTGACTTTCTATTTTGTTTGAAAAATCTATTCAAATCAGAAGCCAAAATTAGTTCAATCATGCATGTATATATTAAAGACTCATTGTTACTAATTTTCTGGTGGTTTTCTACAGATTGCAGCATAATAACTCAAGTATTTACCACCAAAATCTGGTCATTTTTTCTACACTTGTGCTGGCTAGCTTGGCTTCTGATCATAGTCTCATCGTGTGTCTAGTCTCATCATGTGTCTAGTCTCATCGTGTCGCTGAAAAGAGAAAGGATGAAGGTTTATTCAAGTAAAAAAAAATCCGAGTCACTGTACTTAATTAATGAACCCCGTTAACTCTTTTCCTTCTGTAATAATTAGTAAAAGAAAAATCAATTAAACTGTACCGTACCCTACGTACCTTACGTTCATTTCGCTTGTGCTTTGTTTTTGTTTTTCTTTCATGACGTTCCTACGTACCTTACGTACATTCATTGAATACCAAAAAGATATGGGTCTGGATGTTGAGCTCGATCGACCTCTATAACAAGGAAAATTCTATAGACAACTGCGTTGCGTTCCCGTCATAGCATCGGCGTCCACATGGCAAAACAAAAATGGCGTCATTTCGAATACACCGCAATCTCTTTTTCGTTTCCCCCTTTTCCTCTCTGATTTTTTCTTTCCTTTGATTTCCCCACCTTTCAGATCCCGTTTGAGTATAACTTCAATTACATGTACATACATCAGAAGGAATGTCACTTAATAACTTGAGGACAAAAGTCACCTTAGCAAGCCCAGTAGATTTTTCAATTTCAGACTCTAATTTCATTATCTCATCGACCTTTGATTTACCATTTACCTTCATATCAGGTTCATCAACCTCCATAGAAGATAATTTACTCACACCAACTTCGTGGTTTTTTGGCAAATCGTATTTTAACACTATATCAAGAAGTTGATCGATTCCTTGAGTGAGATTGATAGGGATCTTTTTGTGGCTTTTAGAGCATTTACCAGATCCAAGAAAAAACTAGATAGGAAAAGGAGGGAAAGGAGGGATCTAAGGGGTCAGAGGTCAAGGGGGAAAGGGGTATTCAGAAAAGGAAAGGTGGGGAAATCGAAAGAAAGAAAAAACCAAAGAGGGAAAGAGGGGAACGGAGGAGGGATTGGGGGGAACGAATGAGGTATTGCAGTGTACTTGAAATGACGCCGTTTTTGTTTTGCCATGTGGACGCCGATGCCTCAGCGGGGATGCAACACAGTTGTCTATAGAATTTTTGCCATTATTTACTATTGTTGCTGGTAGTTAGGGCTGTAAAATGAACAGGCTACTCGATAGGCAGCTCGAATTCGACTCGATTAAACTCGAAATCGACTCAAATCGAATATTAAATGGGCCGTTCGTAAACATAGAATTAAGCTCGATTATTAAACGATACAAACTCGTATAAAGCTCGACCGGCTCGATTAATGTTCGTGAACAAACTCGTATGAAGCTCGACTCGACTCGTATATATTTATACATATATAATACAATATATATATATATATATATAATATAATAGCCAAAAGTTAGATATATATATAATTTATAATATTCATAATTATGTATATTAATATAGACTTAGTCTTACTTATAGTCCACTACATATACTATATATAAATTTATAATATTATGATGAATGCACGAGTCTAATAAATACATAACATTATAAATCATCAAATTATACCATATGATCCATATTATATATATACACATATTCATATTAGTATGTGTATGTTAGAAAGTTGGTATATTGATATTAGTAATAGTATATGTATGTTAATATATTAATTGTTACATAATACATATGTATTATAAATTATAATTACATAATACATATGTATGTTAATATATTAGTGGACCAGTAGTTTAGTATTAATTGTTACATAATACGTACTACATATGTTTATTATAAGTTGTAACTACAAGTATTAATAATATTTTCATTAATATAACTATAATATTATATTATGAGTAATAAATTATTTTGTTTGACAAAATGTAAAGTTTTTATAAAATAAATATATAAAGTTAGACAATATTTTCTTTATGAGGAGTATTATTATTATTTTTATCTATTTTTAATAAAATATTGAACTTGTAATAATATAAATTATAATGTTCCATCAAGCAATATAAAGTTGTTATATTAAAAAAAAATATAACCAAAAAATGTTAGAAAATGTTAGAAATTATCCTACTATATGTATTATTGTATACATAATAGTATAATACAGAATAAATATTAAATATATAGTTTTATAATATATAACATATTTTACAGTCTTAATTCTTAATCGTTGGATCTTTATAAGGAAATCTGAACCGTTAAATCATAAAGTTACCTTCCTAATTTTTAGCCGTTGGATCTGTATCCTTTTAAATCTAAGCCGTTGATTAAAAAAACAATTTCCCTAATTTGGAACCGTTGGATCTATCTAAGCAAATCGTAACCGTTCAGTTTCATTTTACCCTACTAACTTAGCCCAATAGCCCGACCCCTAGCCCAGCCGCCCCAGTCTGCCCGCAGCCCGTCACTGGTTCCTCTTCACTCTCCAGTCCTTTCACTTTTTACTTGTGTCCTTCACCATTTCACGCGTCTGCCGTTTTACTTTTACTTCTCTGTTTTACGATTCACGATTTGTGAAACCCTAGCCTCCTTAGTGATGTGTTTCGTCGCTTACTTTGTGAATCTGTGATTTCCATGGAATGAAGCCTTGAATCAAGGCTTCAATCTGTGATTCTTGAAGGCTTGCTCCTGTCTGCGATTGCTCGAAAGTTCGAAACCCTTGCAGATGGAGGCGTCGACCGGATTCGAGGGGAACCGTGACTGCAATCTCAATCTCAGAGATGGACCAAATGGCAGTCAGACCTTGATAGATGAGTCATTAAATGCTAGCATTTATGACTCTCAACCAACTGAATCCCTAATTTTATTGTTCATGCTTCTCTGGTTCCATGTTTGGTTCGTCCATCACTCGATTCGTTGGGTTTATTTTCCTATTTCTAAGTTTCTAACTTTCTAACCATTTCGTTGGGAACTATATTGAAAGTGAGAGATTGTGATTTCTACTCATTTTTCATGTTTGGAAGCACTTATATTTTTAGTATATCATTTCTGGTATTTCTGGTTCTCTCCTAACTATTTCTAACTTCTAGTATTGTGTTTGTAGATCTAATCATGTGATTCATGTTTGTATCTGTAAACCCTAGTACGCCGAAATGGTGTGACACTGTGACATTATCCTGCAAGGCCCATACATGTTTAATCACGACATATATGACATATGCATGCTTGAATGCTTCTGTGAGTCAATCTGAGACTGTGATTGATTCAGATTTCTGTCTATCACTCCAATATATCTTGATCTTGCTGATGTTTGCACTGTTGCACCTTGAACTGGTACTATACTAAATGTTTTGAGCTTTATATCTGTCGTATTGAAAATTTTGAGGGAAAAACTTTTTGAAGAAAGAAGTTACAAGATACATTCTGTGCTTGAAAGTTCAAGAAATACTTGCAGTCCACAACGCAGTGAGTTTTACTTATTCTATCCAATCTTTGGTCCTGATCCTTTATCTGCTATGTGTTTATGTGTTTATAAATGGTTCTGTTATGTGTTGATGTGTTTATATTTTGTGCTGTGTTTATCCAATATGTCCTGTGTTTATGTTCTCTCTTAAAATATTTCTTGAAAATTGGTGCATGTGACATTGGTGATAAATTATCCTACCTGGTTATTGAACCTGTTTTGGTAGACATATTGTAGGTTTATAAATTGTATCTAATTTGTTCTATATCTATGTTCTAACTTCAAGTATGAGATGGTGCTGTGTTATCTTAGAATTCTATAGGTTTATAAACCTTATCCAATCTGTTTTTTGTTTATTTTCTTGTTTCAAGTATGAAATGGTGCCTTGTTTGTTCTGTTTTGGTTTATAAATTATATATTTCAATTCTATATCTATGTTCTAGATTCAAGTATAAGATGGTGTTGTTCTATACATGTTTTGGTTTATAAATTTTATCCAATCTGTTCTCTGTTTATTTTCTTGCTTAAAGTATGAAATGGTGCCTTGTTTGTTCTGTTTTAGTTTATAAATTATATCTAATCTGTTCTATATCTATGTTCTAGCTTCAAGTATGAGATGGTGCTGTGTTATCTTAGAATTCTATAGGTTTATAAACCTTATCCAATCTATTTTATGTTTATTTTCTTGTTTCAAGTATGAAATGGTGCCTTGTTTGTTCTGTTTTGGTTTATAAATTATATATTTCAATTCTATATCTATGTTCTAGATTCAAGTATAAGATGGTGTTGTTCTATACATGTTTTGGTTTATAAATTTTATCCAATTTGTTCTCTGTTTATTTTCTTGCTTAAAGTATGAAATGGTACCTTGTTTGTTCTGTTTTGGTTTATAAATTGTATCTAATCTGTTCTATATCTATGTTCTAACTTCAAGTTTGAGATGGTGCTATGTTATCTTAGAATTCTATAGGTTTATAAACCTTATCCAATCTGTTTTCTGTTTATTTTCTTGTTTCAAGTATGAAATGGTGCCTTGTTTGTTCTGTTTTGGTTTATAAATTATATATTTCAATTCTATATCTACGTTCTAGATTCAAGTAGAAGATGGTGTTGTTCTATACATGTTTTGGTTTATAAATTTTATCCAATCTGTTTTCTGTTTATTTTCTTGCTTAAAGTATGAAATGGTGCCTTGTTTGTTCTGTTTTGGTTTATAAATTGTATCCAATCTGTTTACTTCTATATCTATGTTCTAGCTTCAAGTATGGAATGGTGTTGTGCTTAACTCGTTTTGGTTTATAAATTTTATCCAATCTGTTCTATGTTTTATTTTATGTTGTTGAGGTGCCTTGCTTCTGGAGGCACATCGAGCCACCAAGGCAAGATTCTATACTGAAACTGTTGGGAGTCAAAATTTTATGACTTTAACCTTTGTGTTGATTAGTATCAACTGTATCAGCCTTGCCTTCTGGAGGCACATTAAGCCATCAAGGCAAGGCTGTACAACAAAACTGTTGGAGTCAAATTTTTTTGACTTCGACATCTTTTAGTATCCTTGCTTTTGGAGGCACCTTGAGCCATCAAGACAAGGTTGTTTTTATTTTAGTTGATTGGTTGAACATGTATGGTCAATGTTTATATGCTTATTTTATGTTTCTGGTTTTGTGTTTAAAAAATATTAGACCCTAGCAAATGGATGATCGTATGAATTTGGTTGATCCGGTGGAGGAGTATGAAAATGAAAACTCTATTGGGATCAGCCATGTAGAGCCCGTATCTGATGATGGTGGAGACACTGCAAATACTGATGCCCCTAATACTGTCTCTACTGAGGGCCCAACAGATGTTCAAAGAGTAGCCAATGAAAGAAAAAAGAGAAAGAGGACTTCCAATGTATGGAATGATTTTGTCGAGCTTGAACGAGATGGGACTAAACAACCTCAATGTAAGTGGTGTAAATCTTTGTTTAAGGCATCTCGATCAAGTTCTACGACTACGCTACGTAGGCACTTGCTCACTTGTTTGCCATACATGGGTTCTAAGAAAAAACAGAAAGTCTTAGCAGTTGAGTCTAAGGAGAAAGATGGTGGCTTTACTGTCTCAAACTTTACGTATGATCGTAGTAGGGTCCGAGAGCTTGCCTCTCATATGATACTTTACCATGAATATCCATTTTCTTTAATGGAGTATGTGGTATTTAATAAGTTCATGAGTGCAAACACTCCATATTGGGAAAAAATGTCTCGGGCTGCTGCAAAGAAGGAATGCATGATAACTTGTGAAACTGAAAAGGCAAAGTTAAAGGCTTTACTTAAGCCTGTTAACAAAGTTCATATCACAACTGACATGTGGACTTCTTGTAAAAAACTTTCATATATGATAGTGACATGTCATTTTATAGATACTGATTGGCATCTTCAGAGGCGTGTTTTAAACTTTTGTAATGTGCCACCTCCTCATACTAGCCTTCTTATTGCTGATGCTTTAGAAAAGTGTTTCCAAGGTTGGGGAATTGAGAATAAAATTAGTTCAATTACTGTTAACAATGCAAGTTCTAATGATGTTGCCATTAGGATCTTGAAAGATGATTTTAGTTTGAAGAAAACACTCTGTAGGAGGAAAATTATTTCATGTACGTTGTTGTGCGCATATAACTAATTTACTTGTTCAGTATGGACTTGGAGAGATTAGGGAGATTGTTGATTGTGTGAGAGATGGTATAAAATATTTGGTAGCATCAGAGAGTAGGCTAAAACAGTTTAGTGAAGTTGCAAAACAGTTGCAATTGCCCTCAAAGAAACTGATTTTAGATGTGCCTACAAGATGGAACAGTACATATTTAATGTTGGATGCTGCAATTCAGTTCAAAGAAGTTTTTCCTAGATATGGTGATAGAGATAGCAGTTTTGAATGGGTTCCAACTGTTGAAGAGTGGGGTCAAGTTGAAAATGTTTGTCAACTACTTGCTATTTTCAATGAAGTAACCAATATTGTATCCGGAAGTGATTACCCAACAGCAAACGTATTTCTTTCTGAAGTATGGAGAATGAAGGACATCTTAGGTAAGAAGAGTAGAGATGAGAATGAATACATGAAATCAATGGTAAGGAAAATGAGTTCGAAGTTTGAGAAATATTGGGGGGAGTGTAATCTATTGATGGCAATCGCTGCGGTGTTAGACCCTAGATTCAAAATGGTTCTGATCCAATTTTGTTTTCCTTTAATTTATCAAGAGCTGGACGCTTCTAAGAATATTGATCACGTCTCTCAAGTGTTGCATGAGTTATATGATGAGTATGTTCTTGAATACAATTCGACTCTTGAGGCACAAAGAGAGCAGGAAAATGCTCGAATACACGTATCCAGTTGTTCCTCAAGTGCTGGGAGAAACATGCAGAGTGGCCAGTTATTATTTAAATCTTTTATTAGAAGTGTTGATACCGTGCAGTCTAGTAAATCAGAACTGGACAATTATTTAGAGGAGAGTATATATATCTGTGAAGATGGTTCAGATGCAAGTTTCGATGCCTTGGAATGGTGGAAAGTAAATAGTCTTAAGTTTCGAACTTTGTCCAAACTGGCCCGAGATATATTGGCTACACCAATTACCACAGTTAGCTCAGAATCAACATTCAGTGCAGGAGGCAAAGTCATTGATCCTCATCGAGCTTCATTATCAACTGAAACTGTCCAGATGTTGTTATGGGGTCTGATTGGTTAGAGCATTATATGGGCTTAAAAGATCATCTACTAATTCTGTAAGTGCATTTATTTGAATTTTAAGTTGCTATTTTTCTATTTTATAAACCAATTATTTTCTGAAATTAGTTCTAATGATTTTTCTTGTCAATAGAAGGATGTTCCCTCATAAACTCAGATTCTCTTGCCATAGCCATAGAGACTCAGTTTGTATTATTTCCACAGTTTGTATTATTTTCACAGTTTGTATTATTTACACAGTTTGTATTTTTTCTGCTGTTTGTATTATTTCCACTTGCTAACTTATATTTGGACAGCTTGGTTTTCTATTTGATTTTGTTTGAGATGATACGAGTCATGACAGTTCAGGTAAATTCTAAATTGTAACTCCTCACCAATTTCATTTCCTAAATTGTGTAAATGGCAAATTAAATTTTGCATTGCTACCAAACATCCATTGACAATATTACTAAGTTAAAAGCACTTAAGTAATGCTGCAAGGGATTATAAATGAGATTAATATTTTTTTTAGTGTATCAGTTTATGCAGGTTGTTGTCATGGTGATTTCAGATTTTTTTAGAAGTTTGGTAACTAGGCGTCATTGTGATTTTGTTGAAATCCTGATAACTGCGTTATTTGGCTGATTTTGTTGAAGTTTGGTAACTTATTGAATTGTTCTTAACTTCTGTCATGCTGATTTTGTTTTGGTTTGATTACTTCCACAGTTTATAACTTCTTGTGTCATATTGATTTTGTTTTGGTTTGGTAACTTTGCTGATTTTGTGGTTGTTTTTGGCCAAATTGGTAACTTTGTGTCATTCTAATTTCTGTAAGAGAATCTGGTTTGGTAACTTGTCTATGTTTATTATCTTATATGCATGCTAAATTGCTATTTTATCTTATCTAGCTTGTAACTTACCTACTGGCTATTGCTGTCTGCTATACCTGATGTTTATTTTAATTTTACCAAATTAAAAGTATTTGAGTAATCATGCAAGGGATTAAAAATAAGCTTCATTTTTTTAGTAATTGAGTGTAATGTGTATGCAGTATGCCTACTGCTGCCTGCTGGTTTATCTTCCTGTGTCATGCTAGGTTGCTATGTTTATCTTATCTGGTTTGGTAACTTGCTGATTTTGCCCAAAATTGTTAACTTGTGTATGGTGCAGCGGTGCTGTGTTTATCTTATCTGTTTTGGTAAATTGTCTATGTAAGAAATCTGGCTTGGTTGAGCAATTTCTGGGGTGGACCATGGGAATATGGTTTGTAACTTGCGGCTTGTCTACAACTATACTGATTCCCTGATGGTTTATTTAAATTATTTTATTTCTTAGATTGCTTGTGTTCTGTGTTATGACATTGATGGTTGAGGCAAATTAAGTTTTACATTCCTGTTAGACATCCCTTGACAGTATTACTAAGTTAAAATTACTTGAGTAATCATGCAAGGAATTAAAAATAAGCTTAATTTTTTTAGTTTATTAGTGTATGCAGGTTGCAGCTGCATGACTGGAAAAGTTTGTGTTTTGGTTTCTGGCTCCATTCATGAAGACAGAACATTATTCAAAATTTATGTATTTTTGTATATGTATTTTTATTGTTGTATATTAGTGTATGCAGTTCGAAAATTTATTGTTGTATATGTATTTTTTGATTCCCTTGTAAGTTGTAAGTTGTTCCATTAGGATGTCAATGCCATTTAATGTATTTTAGCCATACTGTGAGTCTTGAAGACTTCATGATGTAAATCACGATGTAGAATCTTAAGGTTTCATGATATTTTTTTTATTTTTTATTTTTTATTTTACTCTATTTCTAATGAATCTCGAGCCGAGCTCGAGCTCATCTCGTTAACAAACGAGCTTCGAGCCGAGCTTCGAGCTTCATTTACCTGTAAACGAGCCAAACTCGATCTGGAACTTAGGCCCGGCTAATAAACGAGCCGAGCCTAAGCTAGCTTATGAAGTAAACGAGCTGAGCTCTCACATAGCAAGCTCGCTCGAGCTCGGCTCGTTTACAGCCCTACTGGTAGTTAGGGTAGGAGATTGGTGCCTTATGGTGGCCTTTTAAACCTTAACTTTCCGGCCCAGATTTAGCAATTAAGGTACAGGACGAATTCAGATTCTTTAATCTTTATGATTGTTCTTCAATTTTTGAGAAAGATATGCATCATAAGGGACTCATGTACAATTGTTTTGGTTGTTTGCGCGCGAAGCTGGATTGGACATATCACCAAAGTTCGTGGTGCATAATCATTTAACATCTCATGATCACTCTTGCAAATGGAGCAACATCGATCTCTGGTATATGGCCAGATGCGTGTACGTACGTGCCCCTACAGCTCCCACGGTAAAGCTTCATTAAAGGGCGCCATAATTTCCAGTTTCCACGGGGCTAATTGGGAGCTGCATGCATGTTATATTTTTACAATCCATTCTTCTCACGTGTATTAATTTAACAAAAAAGAAAGTCATGAATGGACATGAAATCGACAACATTCTCTATCATTTCTGTCTCTCTCTCTCTCTCTCTCTATATATATATATATATCTATAATTTCTTTCAATTATTGATATAATCAACGGCCACCTTCTGCTGGACCATGATTTGCAGAAAATAATGTCGAGTTAAATAGCTTTAATTGATTCGGAGAGTGGACTGTATTATCCGGAAAAAAAAAAAAAGACTTGAATTTACAGGCATGCTGAAGGTGTTGATATCAACGGCCATCCTCCATTCAAAACATGCATATTATTCAAACCAACTAACCAACCAGTCATCGTCCTCCCAATACATGATTGCAATTGCAAAAGCCTCACAATATAAAGGAACGCTTCCTAGCCTCTTAAAACAATATACATACGCATATTTTCTGATATTCACAAAGCAAAATCGTCCATGTAAGGAAATGAGAACCACGAGTATGGCGGTTGTAGCAAAGGAGCACAAGCTAACAGCAGCGAAGGAGCACGAGCTCTCCCCCAAAAGAGACAGGACATCATCCAATTTTGACAAGGATATACTTGTCGAGCAGAGCGGATACAAGAAGCATTTGCAAGGGGCGTAGAAGACGGTGGTTGCAGGAGGAGGAGGAGGAGGAGACGATATTGGATCTTTCCCTGCTCTTTTATTTTCATTTCTTTTCTTCGATTTCTAATCAGAAAATGGCATTTCCTGCCAATAGCATAGGAAAGTACAAGATTGGCCGGACAATTGGAGAAGGTAGTTTCGCCAAGGTTAAGCTAGCCGTTGACAGCACCAATGGCCAATATGTTGCAATCAAGACCATCGATAAGCACAAGGTCATGGAAAGCGATCTAAAGTACCAGGCATATTTCCATTTCTTTCTCCTTTCTTTCTTTCTTTCTTCCACCCACCTTCATTGGAAGAATTCGTAGTTTTTCTTCTTTCCCATAAATTGGCTGATATTCCTTCTGTTTCAGGTAAAAAGAGAAATAAGAACAATGAAGCTTCTGCATCACCCTAACATCGTACGGATACATGAGGTATGTTTGACAGTTTCTGAATTTTGTAGTTGAATTTTACCAAGTCATTGACGACCAAGGATAGTTCAGCCTTCTCATTCCTGTTTCTGCGCCCAAATCCCGTGCACAGGTTCTCGGCACGAAGACGAAGATTTACATAGTCATGGAATATGTACCTGGAGGACAACTCACAGAAAAAATGGTGCAAAAACTTTGAATTATCTGTATCATCTATCTGGTATTCAAACGTGATTTTTTGGGTAGCTTTTTTTTAGAGAAAATTCTAATATTCCATAATCTCTTCACCCAGTCTTATTCAAAGAAGCTAGAGGAACGGGAAGCAAGAAGGTTTTTCCAGCAGTTGATTGATGCTGTCGACTATTGCCATAGCAAAGGTGTATATCACCGAGATCTGAAGGTCAGTCAATGCAATCTACCATTGCCCCGTTAATCAATTTTCTACTACCAAAAGGAGTTCTCTCAAAACTCTCACTGGGATTTTGGCATGCTATACAGCCAGAGAACTTGCTTCTGGATCAGAAGGGAAATCTCAAAGTATCTGATTTTGGACTAAGTGCACTGCAGAAGGTAGCCACCTTAAGCCTCCTATGCACATCATCTTTTCTTTTTTATTTTACACATAGTTGAGTTCCTGGGACTTGACAAGCCCAATGGATGAATGACTGAAGTTCTGATAAATTAACAGCCCGGTGGCACTCTAACCACCGCTTGTGGCTCCCCAAGCTATGTGGCACCTGAGGTGAGTACTAGATGCAAGTTTCCTCACAAATACTGATGACAATTGCACAATAAAAGTCATGCCTGCTTTTCTCCTACGGCTAATGCTTCAATTATTCATGCACACAGCTGCTTGCAAATAAGGGTTATGATGGAGCAGCTGCCGATGTTTGGTCTTGTGGGGTAATCCTATTTGAGTTACTTGCCGGTCATCTACCCTTTGATGACAGCAACCTGATAAACTTGTACAAGAAGGTAGCTTCAAATGTAAATGTATAAATTCAGCATCCAATACAAACAGTTGCACTTACCTGATGTGTATGTTTGTACAAAGATATGCAGAGCAGAATACAGATGTCCAGAATGGTTTACTGAAGAACAAAAGAAACTACTCTCCAGAATACTTGATACAAATCCTGAAAGTGTAAATAACCTTCGAACTTTCTGATATAATAACCATTTTCTGATTATATTGAACAAAATTATGTATATTTCTTCTTTTATTTCACCAACACAGCGAATGACCATAGCAGATATTCTCGAAGACAAATGGTTTCAAAAAGATTATGTGCCAGCTTGTGGATATGAATGCGATGAGAAAATTCACTTGGAGGATGTTAATGCTGCTTTTGATTCGATTGAGGTAAAAGCTTGCTCCATTAGTAAGATAGATAGTTTCAGAAATGGACCTAACTACCTGAAATCCTCAGCAGGAGATTGCCTCGGAGACAAACAATCCCAACTCCTCAAGTTTCATAAATGCCTTCAAGTTAATTGCCATGTCACATGATCTTGATTTATCGGGTCTGTTTGAAGAGAAGGCAAGTCTAAAATTCAAAACATGAGTCACTATAATAAAAGCTTCTTGAGTTCATTTTTTTACCTAAAGCAAGTCTTTCTTTCCAATTTAGAGTAAATGTATGCAGACAACAATGTTTGGATCCAAGAATACAATAAATGAAACCATGAAGAAAATTGAAGCTGCAGCGACAGATGTGAGTTTGTCAGTAGAAAGAACAAAACATCATAAGGTACAGTCTGTTTATACTTCGATTCTTCAACCCAAACACTCCTGCCCCCCCAAGAAAACTCTTTTCTGGCACATTTAATGACTACTCTACACCAAATCAGATAAAGATGCATCCAAAACAAAAGATGACTAGATGTTCTAGATCATATCTCGACATATCAGCAGAGGTAAGCAATTGTCATTTACTGTCCACGCAATATAAGACATCAAGGTCTCTAACCACCCTGGAAAATTACAGGTAATTGAGGTTGCTCCGACTGATTGTGTAATAAAAGTATCAAAATCTTCAGGGGACCTGCGAGTGTACGAAGAGGTATGATGAATATATTCCTAACTAATTTATATTTGTGGATTAGAGTCTTCCCACTGAGCTAATCCTGAGTTAATGATCAGTTCTGCAAAACTTTATCAAGTCTGCTGACACAGAAATCAGGGGTTCCATCACAAATGGAGGATCCAGAGGAAGTTGTAGTTGATGGCAAATATATCCAAGAGAGTGAATGGTAAGGTGAAACCTAATTTGCAATTACCAATAGAGCATAGTCTGATTATGCTGTCTCACTAGTAATTATCAATTGTATGTAGCTCTGAGGACAAAAATTATAAAGAAAATAAAGATCCACGTGGCTATTCATCCACTTGATGATTAGCTTGTGTCTCCAAAATTCATCAACCCAGGTTCCTGATAGATTCCAAAAGAAGATGTACAGTGCTTCGCATAATCCCAATGCCTACAACCAAGGGTCCCAAGGAAGATACTACACATGGTTAAGGCTTGGTTATCCACCATAAAGCCAAAAATATGATTTCCACAGAGCTATTTGTTTGTTCCAAATTGTTTGTTGTCTGTTCCCTTCCTATCTCCATCTATCATGATGGTATCTTGTTCAAAGATGTGTACCACAGGTTGGAATTCTTCATTTCATTTTCTTTGTATGTGACGAATGACAGAGAGAAGGAATTTTCAGGTGCTAGGAGTTTCCCACCCTGAGCCTATTGATTCTTTGTGTGATGCATAGATTTGCACTCAATTGTAAGATTTCAAAGGAGCAACTTCTCTTAAGAAATCCAAATAAGTATCTTAAGCTATTTCTTGAATACCTTTCTACAAAAGATGTCTTCATTGATATCCACACAGGATCATTTCTTCTTAACACGTCCAATTTTTTATTTATTTATTTATTTTATTTATTTTATTTTTATTTTTTTTATGTTGGGGAACATCTCCAAGGCAGGGCTCTTCGGACTCACCCTTACAGAGTAAACTCCGGTCCCTTGCACCGCACCCTCGGAATTCCCCTACACGGAACTGGTTAAATAGCTGGCTTTTCACCGGGGGTATGGCCCCTAGGGATTGTTGGCACCCAAGAAGATTTGAACCTTGGACCTAGGGGGAGCATACCCCCAAGCCCTAGGCCTTTAACATGTCCAATTTTTAAGTTTTCAACATTCAATGGAGTCGGGTAAATGGCAGAAGAACTAGACTCGCCCTCATAAAATTTCACAGTAAATACAAGTCAAGGCCTCGATCCTCAATATGCGACTCTCCAACTTGATACTCATAGAAGTTATGTCAACTTTAGGCTGTCCATATTGACCTCCCGTGGTTGGACATTTCATTGGGGAACTACAATCTTCAGGGCCAGCCTTCCATACAGATATCAGCCATGGTGAAGATCAGGTTTCATGTCTATCAGACTGTCATAAATCCTAATTGAGTTTGGAAGACAAAAACTTAAACAACACAAGTGAGAGAAAAAACAAATATAAAATTACATCTTTCAACCCCAAAGTTACCACCATGTTTTCAATTTGTTCAAAATTGGCAGTTGGCGCCCTAGACTTCTAAATTTTGGTAATTTGTACTCCCAGTTAACATATTATCGTTAAGATTGTACAACGTGCCTTAGTTTTCCTTGGTCATAACAGCGAGGTCTTAACTCCTAACTGAGGGTGCAAATTTCCAAAATTTGTTAGTTTAAGGTGTCAACTGCTATTTTGGCTGCTTATGGTGCAAATATAAAAAACATAGGTAATTCGGTGATTAGAACAAAAGCCAGGAAAGTTCAGGCAAGTGAAGCAAAATACATCAATTATGCCTAGAACATGTCATGATGTTATTACCAAATACCTCTTCAGCTAGCCTTCTCACCCATCAATTCAACACCGTCAATGTAAGTCTTGAAGAATTGCATTTACTTCCTGTTTAAATTTTTTATCATTTTAAAAGCAATTATTTTTTAGTCAACTCAAGCACATAGAGCCATTGGAAGGCAAAATGGGATGCGAGAATTTGTAGACTTCAGAAGGCTTAGTAATGAACATATTTTACACCAATTCCAAAGCGAAACCAAAAAGTAACAGAAGAGCATCAGTATTAGAATTCACATTAACGTTCATGAAAAAAAAAAAAAAAAAGATGAGCAAGTTTTCTTTCACGAATCAGCTAGCCACAAAAATTCCATCCTAGATCCAACTCAACTCAGCCTATTCAAGATTTTGGACAGCCTAGATTATTCATTTTTTAAAACAATATTTGCCTAAATTCGGCCATGATTCTTAAGTATATTTCCAAATCCGATACACTTACCAGAAATCTTTTATAGGTTTCACTTACCTGAATTTAAAGTTTTTTCCTACAAAGTTTTCCCCATTTTTTTTCAAACAAACAAGTTTCTGAACCCATCACCAAATTCGAAACCTTTCTTATAAATATTATCGCAATATAAGTATTTCTCTACTGAACTCCCCCCAAAAATTTAGGTACTCCAGTATCCTGTCCATGTCGCACACATGCACTGGCAAACAGTTTGGATTAAGAGAATTTTCATCTCATCTTATCTCATCTCATTATTATAATTTTATTAAATTCACACATAAAATATAATAAATAATTTAACTTTTTTAAATATTAAAATAATAATAATATTAAAATATAAATATTTTAATAATATTTTATTCAACATTTAACTTTTATCTAAAATTATCTTATTTCATATATGAATTTTTAGATTATCTCATCCCATATATGAATCCAAACAAGTACAATATTTCATATGCTTCTTTATTCTTTATTCGTTAGACAATCAAGCACAAACTTTCAGCCAGAAAACCCATTAATGGTTCACACTCAAATCTTCAATACTTTAAATTGTACAACAAATCAACAACGATTCATATACACATATACCTTCCCGTGTGAGACCATCAATCATGATGACGACATTGACGCGTTGGTCCGGGACCGCCCTCTGCGCTGCATCGAAAATATCCACGCCGCCACTCTCGGCGTCAACCTTAGTCACGCCATTGCATGCGCTGGTTGCTGCTGCTTCCCGCCGGCCATCTTCCTCAAACACTCCATCCTGCTCGAGCTCAAGGACAGCGAGTGCAGCTCCGCAAGGGGCCTCGGTTTCCAAAATCGGGACACTAACATCAAGAAGGCGGCGAATGCACTCGGATCGGATAATAAATGAGGATGCGGCGAGAATAAAAATAAGAATGTGGTTCGGATGGTAGGAGCGGCGGAGATCTTGGAACGGAGAAGGAAAGGTGTGGTGAGGAAAAAGGATGAGTAGAAAGGAAAGGAAGACATGTCGGCGATCCCCTCATCCCCGGAAGTAGAGTTTCTTTAGGAATCGCAAAAGCTACATCGATGGAAGAAAAGGAAGCGCCGAGAAGAGAACGTTCTTCTTTTTTCTTTCGGGATTGACATTGACGGTTAATTTATCGACTGACTGGTCCTTTTTGGGAATTCTTTGGCCTGCCAACATTGCGTGGTGGAACTCATCACGTTACACGTGTCCATCGTTATAGTAAAGTCACATGATGCTTCTATCATAATTCAACTGACACCATCAGACGTCTTGATCGGAGGATTTAGATCCAGTGTGTCCGTGTATACATTAAAAGAAGTATTAAATATTTATTCTTGCTTTCATAGAAATGAAAACACTAGAATATAGACGTAAGCTACTTCAAATTTCAGTTGATTCGATTCCAATATTTCATTTAGGGTCATGCTACACAAAAACCTCCAACCCTGCATGTCATTTAAAAATATGTAATTTTATTATTTTATTTTTATATTTTATAAAATATAATATGAGAATAAAAGAGTACAATCACATATTTTTAAGTAGTGTAGAGAAATATGAGGCTTATATTTAGAATTTTTCTTTCATTTATATCCGAAATGGTTTATCTCATCTCTTTTATTATTATAATTTTTTAAAATATCAAAATAATAATATTATTAAAAAATAATATTTTATTAATATTTTATCAATTTTTATCTAAAATTACCTTATTATCCAAACCGCCCTTAAAATCAAAGTGAACTATTTTTTTTTTCTTTTGAGTTTCTTAAATGCCCTTTTAACATGATGACAAAACTCGATGATTTTCCTTTTCCACATTTTAATTTTGAAACAAAATTTTGAATCTACTCTATCCAGCGATGATGTACAAATTTAAATAATTTATATAATTTTAAGATGTACAAATTTTATATTTATTTATTTTTTTTATAAAAAGTAGATAAATTTAAAATATACTAAAAAAATTTATTTTTCAATAGTACGTTATATTTTTTCCAATGAAGTATGTGAGACTTAATTCCCTTCACTGATACTTGTATCATACATGATGCACAGAATAAATCGTTACCTTTAACGGCCAATGGCCATGCTAGCTTAATTTCCACGGCTTTGATTTTTATTTTTTCCAAGCAAAAAACAATTGCTTAGAAATAAAAAATAAAAAGTGTATTATGTGTATCCGAACCGTTTGTGCAGTGTATAGTACTTATCCCACAAAATGCCCTTCTGCTAAAATGTGTATGGAATTCTTAGGCCACATATCGAGTTCTAGAATGCTCCATAGTGGGCTCTAATGTCCCATAATACAAACAACAAAGAGCTCACGGGCGCAACATAGCTACTTCACGAGAACACCTTCACCAACAGAGTATATATTCCAGGCAATAATGCCTTCGTCTTTCACCTTCTTCGCCAGAATATCTTCTCGAAAATCGTGTAAGAAATGAGACCCTCTTTGCTTCTCTCTGTCTTCCTAATCTTGGTCACAGTCACAAGCCATAACGTCCACCAGGCCACTTGCCAATCTTCGCCAGCATCCAAAACTCCCGTCAAAAGACCAGAAAATGAGACCATATACAAAATCTCTAAGCAACTATGCTGGGGTTGCGTTGCTGAGTCTCTGCAATTCCTGTTTGCACACAACTTGGTCAGGGCATACAAGTGGGAGGCACCGCTGATGTGGGATTTCCAGCTCGAGAAGTATGCAAGATGGTGGGGTGGACAAAGAAAAGCCGACTGCAAGTTACAACATTCTTTCCCGGAGGGTGAGTTTAAGCTTGGAGAGAACATATATTGGGGTCAAGGCTCGACGTGGACTCCATATGACGCAGTGAATACATGGGCTAGTGAAGAGAAGTACTATACATATGTGACGAATACTTGCGTGGCTGGTCAAATGTGTGGGCACTACACCCAAATTGTGTGGAGGGATACAAGAAGAATCGGTTGTGCTCGTGTTGTTTGCGACAGTGGAGATGTGTTTATGACATGTAATTATGATCCACCCGGTAATTATATTGGCGAGCGACCATATTGAAGTTAGATTAATAGAATATACCCACTTCAAGGATAATGTTTATTTGTGACTAATTATTTTCTGCGATAATGACTATTTTATATTAAAATGAATATATTTTTATCATAAATAGTTATTATCATCACAAATAATCTGTCACAAATATTCATTTTTCTTGTTATGATATGATCAATAGATATTAGAAAAGCTTTGTTATGTCTGTACATGTGTCATTATAGAGGCTGAGGAGCTTAATTAGTACATGAATAAGTTGTTGTGAGAAAG
>QEOT01002788.1:44624-92002 GCA_003123785.1 Pterocarya stenoptera | reverse complement strand
ACGATACATTTGGATTCAGAGATAAGTTAAGATGATTTGTAAATAGTAAAATAAAATATTTTTAAAATATTATTTTTTAATATTATTATTATTTTAAAATTTTAAGAAGTTGAATTATTTATTATATTTTGTATGAGAATATAAAAAAATTGTAATGATGAAAATGAGATGAGTTGAGAATATTTATGAATTCAAAGAAGGCTAACTAAAGCAATTGGGGGGTAAATTTTCCATTGCATGTTTGAAAGAGTAATGTCCACAAACTGTAACATCATAATGGAACTTGGAAGTAGAAAACTGCTACGTTTTATACGTAATTTTAAAGTACAACAGAGTACTGTTCTTCCCTTCGGAGCCTTTGCTGCCGGGCAATGAAAGCCTCTACCCTGCGCTGGAATTCCTCGTGACTACTTCCATCCTCGGTATTTGAACTGTTCGTCGATCTGCAAGAGTAAGAACTCTTCCTGAGTTTTTGTGTCTCCAGACAATGTGGTACGGGGAGTGATTTCTCACCAAAGCCTCTGTTTGAGTTCTGCAAGCAACTCTGAACTCTCCGGTAATCCGTAACTTTACTATCGTATGTGCTATGCTCTTCAAGGCGTCGGGTCTCATCCGAGTGAACTCTCTGGATTTTTTCACTTTTCTTAATGAACTCCTCGTAAAGATCAAATTCGGTAGTCTTTGTGGTAGAATCTCGAGTTGAAAACAGGCCGGACTTGGCGAAAAGAGTGATGACTATAACGTTTCCGACGACAAACACGAAGCGAGGACTCGCCAAGGTGACTGTCACGTTCTGGAAATACCCACCGGAGTTCTTGAAAGCAAGTGGGAGTTGCATGGAAAAAAGCCTGGAAATCAAGACAAGAACAACGCATACCTGGATTATCCGGCACAGGTTTGCGATCTTTTGAAGCTGGCGATGCCTATGCATCGCGTTCGCCTTCTCAACTTTGATGTTGTAGAAATTCAATGAATCCATTCGAATATAGGACTTGAAAAACAAAGGATTGATTAGTTTTTCTTTTCTCCCTTGATTTTCGCAAGCTTTTTCACTCGAAAGGGAATTGAGTTGTCATGGAAGCTTCATTAGCGACTGTTTGTCTGAACAAAGAGAAGACAAAAACTGCTTCCATCATGGAAGAGAAGAGAGCAGCAGATTTGAGGTTTGGGAGCATAGACACAGTTAAAAGGCAAGGCAGCCAAGGTCAAATAGAATAGAAATAGTTGGATAGAAACAAGGTTAGAAGATGCTCTGCTCTCTTTGCCCAACTGGGGATAATCATTGTTCTTGAATTCTTTTATTTTGCAGGGTGTGCTATTTATAGGGTGTCGAATTTATACCTTTCACTTTTTCCTCCATTTGTTTCCTTTCTTTCTTCTTTTTCTTTAAATCTATTTACTTTTAGTTCAAACATGGAAACTGTGGACATCTGTACTGTACCACTCTTGAAGTTTGTTTATGAATTTCCCCATTTTATATTGTATTGGGTATAATTTCAGGTCATCAAATCCACTCTCCATCCTCGAAAACACAAGAATCTTCAATTCAATGGAAGAAATCCCACATTTTTAGTCTAGTTCTGTTTTTCAAATTTCTTAACAAAAAAGAAAACATATCCTTGTAGTTCAAATCGATATGATTGCCAAAGGGGGCATCCAATAGAATCCAGAAACTACAAATGATATTGACTTGGCAGCTTTTTAGTTCTAAAGGCTACCCAGATTGCAAACATTGAGTGGACAACCCAGACAGAGACACCAGCATCACTACCAGACCCGTTTCTTACCAAGTAAGAAAAAACAAAAAAGCCTAGCAAGGGACTCGAACTTTCACCTTTATTTAGTAGTCGGTTACACTGCTTTTCCTTTTCCTTTTCCTTTTGCTTTTTCTTTTCGTTTTTGAACAAGAGACTCTATTTACTCTGATGCTTCTTCTTCTTCTTCCTAGAACCCACCAATGATCGATAGTGCAGCTTTTTTGTCCTTTGCCTATCTTCTTGGTCCTTCATTTTAGTTGAGACCCTGAATTATATACTGAGATAACTAAAAGAAGTTACTGTTTTTACCATCAAATGAATTTGCAGTCGAATAAGTGGATGTGAAATACCCTTTTACTACTAAAATATTACTCGATAATAAGATAAATTCTAGCAATATTATGGTGATTATAGTTTATTCTATCTATCCTCTTCCCTTTTTTGTTCTCGACAAAAGAGGATAAGAGAGGGGTGTTTTGACATGAATATTAACATTCTAAACTCGTTGGCTTCTGAATATTTATTATCTTCTTCCAAAGTGACAAAGTCTGCAAATTTAGGTGATAGGCACAACCCTTAAAGAAGGCCAGAAGGGTACCAATGCTGCTACTCCTTGGTGAGATTTTAGAACATACGTATCCTTTAATTAACAAAGAAGCTTAATGCTTTCTGACTTTTTATATGGAGACTGGGAGAGTATCATTGAGAGAAGGGAAAACAAGATCAAAGAAGAAAATCAGTGCTGGCAAGAAAGAAGTAGACGAAGAAAACAAACCGCAAGTGGATCATCAAGAGAATAAAGATGATGATCTCTCCAGAAGGAAGTGAACCCAAGTGATCTTACCCTTTGAAGTTATTGTTAGAAAAAATTAGATCAGAGTGTCGTTTATCTCGAGAGCGGTAAATCTTATATTGATGTGGTTGTTTCACGGATTTTTCATTGTTGTTGTTCATCCAAAATCATTTTCATCGATGGTGGAGCATGATATGTGCAAAGCAACACTCGCATATTTCACAGTCTAAGTAGGAAATATTTGAGAAAGATTAGAACAAAGTACAAAATAGAAGAAGCTCTCCATGAGCTTCTGTTTGTGCCCCCTTGGCTGGCTATTAAAGGCCAGCCCCTTCTCTTGTAATGAAGTGAGCTGTTTGGTCACTTCAATGCCTGTAACACTGTAAGTCGAGCCATAATTAGGCTGGACGTGAAAGGCCACGGCTTCTCCCACTGTGGGCGCACCCATTCCTAGGGTTATGTTATCTCATGATAATGTACTAAATATTGATCAGTTTATCCCATCATGAGTTACGTCTGTCTTAATTCAATTGGTTTTTGGCATGCAGACAAAGATGCCAGCCCTGTAGATGAAAATGGCATGAAGCCCTGAGTTTTTGGGTGGTTTTTTCATTTGCTACGTGCTGTAGATTTTGAAAATATACCTTAGGCAACTTAGCGTACTGGAAGCATCTGAATTAGCATATAACAGAACATGGAATACCTTTTTATCCAGAGAAAAGCATCTGCTCTTGGATTTAGATATCCTCTTATACGCATATCCAATCACTAGGACATGCGCATTTCATGCAATATTGCATCAAGCATCTGCTTTTGACAAATTATTTATGACAAAATTATTTATGATATCCGATAAATATTCAATGGCATTATGAGATATTAATGTACATGCACAGTTACGTCGGAATTGAAGTAGAATGCTTCATGTCTTGCGTAATTAATTCTATAGTACAGAATACTCTTCTTCCCTACGAAACCTTTGCTGCCGGGTAATGAAAGCCTCCACCTTGCGCTGGAACTCCTCGTTGCTCATTTCATCCTCTGGACATGAACTTTTCGCCATAACCTCATCGGAAGGACCGGTAATCTTGATGCATTTCTGTGTGTCCGAACGTCGGAGTACTCGGAGTGATTTCTCACACAACCCACTGTTTGATTTTTTTTGCGAGAAACTTTGAATCCTCTGGTTATCCTTAAATGTACTCTCATCAGATACGCTAAGTTTGCCGAGGTACGAGGTCTTATCTGGGTGAATTCTCTGTTTCTTTTCACTGTTCTTGATGAACTCCTCGTATAGATCAAATCCAGAAGTATTTGCTGCAGAATCTCGAGCTGAAAACTGCCCCGACTTGGCGAAAAGAGTGAAAATTATAACGTTTCCGATGACAAACACAAAGCGAGGACTGACCAAGACAACTTTAACCTCATGGAAATAGCCGCTGGAGTTCTTGACAGCAAGCGGGAGTTGCATGGAAAACCTGGAAATCAAGACCAGGACAACGCATACCTCGATTACCCGGCACATGTTTGCGATCTTTTGAAGCTGGCGATGCCTTGGCAACGCTTTCGCCTTCTCAACTTTGATGTTGTAAAAATTGATCGAGTCCATTCGCATATAGGATTTGAGAGACAAAAGTGCTTGTTTTTCAGCTGTCACTCGTAAGGGAGTTGAGTCTTCATCAAAGCTTCATGAGCAACCATTTGTCTGAACCGAGAGAAGAGAAAAACTGCCTCCATGGTCGAAGACAATACCGCAGATTTCAAGTTTCGAAGCATAGGGAACTTCTAAGGCAGCCAAGGTTTCAGGGGAAAATAGAGAGAGGTTCGGTGGGCAGAGAGGAGAGAGTGAATCGGTTTGTTCGCCAGGGGATGTTCTTTGAAATGGTTTGTGTGTTGATCAATGATATTTATAGGCTCTAAATTTATTACAACTTCCCTTTCGTCTTTTTCATTTTTCCATCTTAATTTAGAAAAATTCTATTCAACATTTCTGCGCATTATTTTTTTTTTCTCACCAAATGTGTGGTATATGGATGATGGGTAAAATAATTCAATTAGTTTAAGAAAAAAAAATTAAAAAAAAATATAGTATATGGTGTGTAGAAATGATGAGTAAAAAAACTCATTAATTTAATGAAGTATCTTGTGAGAGACAGCATCCAACTACTCTCCCTCATTTTGAATGATCTCATCCCAATTATATCATCCAATATTATGTCATATCATCTTAATGATATGTATATATAATTAAAGATAAAAATAGCTTTTTTTAGGTGAATAATTTTTTAAATAATGTAATATATAATTTTATGGTGCCTAGAATTCATACACTCAATATTAAAAAAAAATAGAACCACCATGAAAAAGTTAAATGTAAAACTACAACATATATATACACATTAAAACTATACAAATCCTTTTTTAATATACAAATTATTTCTTTAATTTTCCCCACGTCAGAATATGCAAATTGAGAGCTCTTTATCCAGAAAACAGAATAGAATAAATTCTCCATCCCTAGTTTTGGGGTAAGAATATGGTTCGTTTTTAACTTTTGTACGAAGAAAATAAATTAGGTTTTAATTATACATCTAATATAATGCACTCTGTTTTTGTAGACACAATGTCTAATCTACTTGCTTCCTCTATATACCATCCGCATCTGTACAAATTTTCTTTAACAATAATTTATCCACTACAAGAAATATCGGCTATTGCGGCGATTTTTCGTTTGTAAGAAATAAAATTGCTGCAATAAATCATTAATCCCGACAGTAATATTACCGTTCAATTCTTTTATCATCATCTTTCAATTATTTTATAATGTGGTATTTAATAATTAAAAACTATTTATTATATTATACTGATGGATCAATTATTTGATACGACGTCAATAAAAAAAATTTGATCCATTATTTGATACGACGTCAATAAAAAAAAATTTGATCACTAAAATAAGCTTGTATAGTGTATCTCTTTATCTCTCTCTTCCTTTTTTCTATAAGATTGGGTTTATTCGTATCATATGCTTCTTCCAAGAGACTAACCACTCTAAGCTGCTGCTTCTTTGCTTTTGATTGAGATGAGTGAATGATTCGGACCAAATACGCGAAAGTCACACGGTTTTTGTCTTCTAATTGAAGATTCACTACACTTCAAAATGACTTTCCAAACCATTGAGTTATTTACTTTCATTCTTCAAACCAATTTTTTTTTTTAGAATTTAATGAATTCTTTATAGTAAAATATCTTCAAAATTCTAGAAAATCTCAATACTCTTAATGCATTAGAACCGATTTATTGATTAATAGATTGGATTTATTTTAGATAATTTTAAACGTTTTTCCACTTTCCAACAAAATAAAATTTTTTGTATACATATATTTTTGTACAAACTCGTTTGTTTTCACAACACATCTCATCTTATCTAATCACTAAAATTTTTTCAAATTTCCATACAAAATAAAATAAACAATTCAACATTTTCAAATCTCAAAACAAAAATAATATTAAAAAAATATTCTAATAATATGTTATTCAACTTTTGTCTCAACTCATCCCATCTCATCTTATCTCATTTGTGAAAACAAACGAAATGAGAAAGCCATATATATATATATGTAAAAAAAATTTACGTTTTTGTTTTTTTGAGAGTTTTTGCACCTTATTGTGGAGTTAGGCAAGTTTGGGGTATGTGATGAAATATAAAATTATCATCAAATCTCATTTCATTTTATTCCCAAACATAATTTAAATACAAAATTTTCAAACTAATCATTACAATTTTTTCAAACTAATCATTACAACATTTTCAAATTTTCAAATAAAAAATTTAAAAAAATCCCACCTTCTTCAAATCCTAAACAAAAATAATATTATAAAACTATATTCATACAATATTTAACTTTATGATATTTTTTATTCAATTTTTTCTTTCTCATTTTCCAAAATCAAAAAAATATTTAATTCAAACTATTTCACTACTATTTACAAACTATCTTATTATTATTCACAAATTCTCATCTCATCCCACTCCCCAAACTTGCCCAGCATTACTCTTTACCCTGTTTGGATTCTGAGATGAAATGAGATGGTTTTGGATGAAAGATGAAAGTTGAAAAAAATATTGTTAAAATAATATTTTTTAATATTATTATGTTTTGATATTTGAAAAAATTGAATTGAGATTTGAAAAAATTAAATTTTTTATTATATTTTGTGTGAAAATTTAAAAAAATTGTAATGATGAGATGAGATGAGATTAAACATTTTCTGAATTCAAACGGGCCTAAAACTTAAAAAATAGAAAAATTATATTCATCATCTCAACACACTACACACCACACTTTTTTAATTTTTTTCTCTTATTAAATGTGTGATATATGAATGATGAGTAGAAAAATTCAATTAGTTTAAGAAGAATAAAATCAAAAAAAAATTAAAAAATATAAAAAAAAAAATGTAGTGGGTGGATAAGTAGCAAAAGTATCAAAATTCAAAAATAATGTTACCCGATTCCCCTCTTTCCACCCCCTACCAAAAAAAAAGAAAAGAATATTGATATGAAGAACGGCGTCGTTCGCAGATGGGTTTTCTTTTTCATATCATAGAAACCCTAGTTGTATAAGTGCCTCCGCTCCTTCATTTGCTGCACCCAGCCTCTTTCTGTCTCTTGCTCGCTCTCTTCGTCTCCGCTACTCGGTCCGATGGTATGCATCACCGTACTCGTGTTTTCCGATGGATTAATCGTTATCTGTTAACTTCCTGTATGCCTCGCTCTAACAGTGTTCGTTTTTTTTTTTTTTTTTTTCCCGTGACAGGCTCCAAAGAAAGAGAAGGCCCCTCCCCCCTCCTCCAAGCCTGCCAAATCTGGCGGTGGGAAGCAGAAGAAGAAGGTTTGATCCCCCCTAATTAGTAGCCGCCACTGTTTTTTTTTTCCTATTTTATTATAGTGAGTGTGTGATGTAGGTTGATGAACATTAGGTGGAGAGACGAAAAATGGGTTTCTGATAACATATATATAGTTTTTAATTTATTTATTTGGTGGTAAAACAGAAGTGGAGCAAGGGGAAGCAGAAGGAGAAGGTGAACAACATGGTGCTTTTCGACCAGGGTACCTATGACAAGCTCCTCTCCGAGGCTCCCAAATACAAGCTTATCACCCCCTCCATTCTCTCCGACCGTTTGAGGGTATCATTTTTTTTCTTTAAAGAAAAATTAGTGTCGTTTTGTTTTTCTTCGACGTTGCGTGAATAATTAGTTCAGTAAGAACCTTTGTTTTTTTACAATTAGTGGGGTTGTAATGCAGGGAGGCTATTGTTGTATGTGAATCTGAGATATAATCCGTTCAATCATGGATTAAAAATCACTGGGAAAGTTAAATAATTTACTAGGAACAAAATAGCTGCTGCTGCGACGTCAAAGTTTTTTATTCTGTGTTAAGATTACATTTTTCTTCGGGAGAATCCCTATTTGAGACATAGGTGCTGGTGGGCAATCGGGAGGGGGGGGGGGGGGAATCATGGATGGACACGCTTGGGTCCGTAAGTTCTTTAGGTCGAAGATTGTTTTTATTATGAGGAATGCCAACCAAAGAAACCTGTTGTTGAACATAACATCCCAACAGATCCATTTTGAAATATCAGAATCCTGAGAATGGACCAGATATAGAATACAAACAAACATGCCCTGCTAGTTTGATGCTTTCTATAAGCTTATTATGATTTAGCGTGGGCAAGTGTGCTAGGAAAAATAAAAAAGAAAGAGAAGCTAACATCAGCCATTCTTTTTTTCTTTTTTTTATTGACACTGGGTGTCTAGGAACGGCATCCCAACTACTCCCACGGGTGCACAGGCCCTCGGTAAGGAGTTTCTCGCAAGTGCACCTCGGATAATTCAAGAAAAAAATTCCCCAGTCTTATGGCCCCTAGAGATTGTTTACACTCAAGGAAATTTGAACCTTAGACCTGGGGGGAGCATACCCTCAAGCCAAAGGCCTTTACCACTTGTGCCCTTCGTGGGTTGTAGGTTGAAACCAAACCTCCGTGGATGAGAGGAGTCTACTAGGCTGTGAGTACATTGTTAGATGACTGACAAGTTGATTCAATATGATGAGGAAAAGCTCCTTTTGTTGAAGGAGTTGTGCAAATTCTTCAATAGATCATAGATTAACAAGGCAAGCTTTTTTATTCTGCAGTTGTAGTCATTGTGAAAATTTATATCCATGTATGATTTTGTAAGATTTCAATTTTTTATAAATTGCATGATTATAGTTTTTCTTTTATTTGTGTGCGTGTCATAAGATAAATTCTCTAGTAGTTTTTTCTTCTAGTTTTTTGTTTTTATTTGTTCATAAACTCATTCTGTTAAAAGGAGGTTTCTAATCATATAAAATCTTTCAGATATATTCGTATCTTTTCAGTTTGATAAAAAAATGTCTACTTTGAATATTTTCTAGCAGGTAGATATCTAGTACGCATTCTACTCAATGCTTACACAGTCAAGGCCTAGGCTATTGATAGGGTCATCATCTTGGTTTTACATGAGTGTTTGCCTGCAAAGTTGACAAGGATGTCTTGAGTTTACGTGAGAGTTACTTTGGCTCTTGCCTATCCTTATGATCAATACAATCTTATTTACCGATTAAAAAAACGTTTATGCCGAAATTTTCCTTGTATTCAACTCTAGCTTCCATCTGTAATTAGGTATTCTCAGTTGTATACTTTCTATATACTTGGGCTATGACTAATTCTTGATTTAATAAAACTTTATTTTTACTTATTAAAAAGAAAGTTTACAGCTACTTTTACTTGTAAAAGAAAGTCTACAGCTGCGTGCTTATAATATATACTCGTCACTGTCCTCTTTTCTCCTATTTCCGTTTATGTGTTCTTTATATTTAATTTGTCTCATTTTTGTATGGCTCGTACAGATTAGTGGATCACTTGCAAGGAGGGCAATCAGGGAATTAATGGCGAGAGGTTTGATTAGGATGGTTTCTTCACATTCAAGCCAGCAGATCTACACACGGGCAACAAACACCTAGTCTTCACCCCGGTGGTTTGGTGGTTTTATGTAGTGTTGTTGAGTTTGGCAGCTTTTATTATTTCTATGTTATGACATCCCTTCTGGGTCATCTTCTATCTGCTAGAGTGAGTACATCAGCTTAGTTTTAGACTATCTGCTATCTCCGATAAAAAAAAAAAAAAAAAAAAAAAGTTTTGGATCATCTGCTATCATTTAATCAGGATCATATGGAGTGATTGAGAATATGATATTCGTGTTTTTCTTCAGATTAGCATCAATTCGTAAATGGAAATTTGATGTAAGTGCTCTTGACCGTCAACATCGCAGACTAACTGACTTGTGCCCTTTTGTATGCCTAGGGCTAGAGTGCCAAAGAGTAGATCTATTTGCAAGCTCCTTTATATTAATGCATTGTTGATGTGAAAGTATGTTGTATTAGTTTACAATAAAAAAAATGGAAAAGTCTAAAAAGCACGAAACGGCATATGCACGAAAAGCACGAAATCATTAAAACTCACTTCTACCCTTGCATAAAACAACAGTACCATTTCAGTCCCATTACCTGCGTTGTGGTTGACTCCCTTAATCTAGTCTTCAGACTTTAACATCTCAGAAAAAGACTTTTTTTTTTTTTAACTAATCACATCTTAGAAAAAATTAGAACGTACCCTATGCAAAGGTATATTATCTCATTATTTTTCTTTTCTTTTTTTTTTAATTTATTTGTTTAATCATCATAAATATTTTTTAACATTCCTGTACGCATGACATTTATGTAATAGTGCATATCTTTAAGAAAAATTTGAGTATGTACGTAAAAATAATTTTTTTAAGAAAAAAAACACTGCAAATCTTGGTCATGGTTGCTGCTCTACAATTTTTTTTTTTTAAATTTTTTTAAGTTGCAGAAGGATTAAAGAATACGCATATAAATGAAGATAAAATAGATGCTATCAATTTAGTTAAAAATCAATACAAGTGAAGATAAAATACAAAGAGGATAATCTTAGATTTTCTACAAAAAAAATTTATAGATTACACACTTATTTTACCCAAGTGAGGAGAAATGCTCTGCAGATGGATGAGTCACATTAGTGCAGGAGAAGAGAAGTTTTATGTGCAGGAGACGAATGAACGATACAAGAGGGAGAAAAGAGGAAGAGGGGTAAAAAGTATACAAACTTACACAATTTTTGACTTTTTACTTATTTTATTTTTTTATTTACATTCCCCATTTACCTATCCATCTTGGCACATTCGTGTATTTCGTGCGGGCTTCTCTGTAGCAGCTCTAAAAAAAAAATTATTTATATTTTTAACTGTTTTTATGAATATAAGTGGTGACTGGTGAGCTATATTAATATACCAAGCTTGCAAATAGAAACTTGGCTCAAGAAATATAAAGTTTTCAGTAGATTAAAAACTGTTGTAGCAGAAGCGATTATCATTTAGAATTGAATTACTTCTGTAATGCAGCAGGAGAAAAAAAAAAAAAAAAAACTGTGTAGAATGTTTGTCTAATCGTTTAACCACCCATTGTGTGACGCCCATTAGCTACTACAGCAGTTCTGGAGAATATCAATCCGGCCGATTTATAAGTCTATTTCTGAAAAGTTGGGTTTTTATTATTGTGGGAAGAGATGTTAAGGCTTGTAGTATCTAACGTCTATTTTAAGTCCCATGCTCCCAACGTTAGATGTTGCATTAGGCCTTGTGAAATGCAAGAAACTAGTCCTCGGTGTATCACTGTATCCTTTAGGCTTTACAGCACCTAGAATTACGGTTATCAATTCTTTACTAGTTCTTGTTTTGTTCTACCGGGGGGCCCACATGCTTGATAGATAGATTGATAGATATTCATGGCACTAACTCTTAAAACTCTTGGTCTACTTCTATTCTGGGCCCACTATCAAGTGGGCGTTAGATTAATTAATCAAATTGCGAGAGAAGTCCAAGATACAATTTGTTGGATGGATCGGTGCACAATTGCTGTACTGTAAAGGACAGGTGTACGGCGAATCAACCAACAACTAAAGTAAATCACTTTAGGTCACTTGTCTGTCCAACATTGGTAGTCTAAGAAATCATCAACTCCTCATATGTTTGGACGTTTCCCAAATTGTTAAGCCCATCATGCCATGACAGACCAAGCCACTTACTTCCATTTATTGTACTTATCAAATCTACATCTTACGTATATATATATATATGTATATTTATGGGGTGTGGGCTCTATGATTCTATCATGCCTTAAATCTTTATTTGTAAGTATATATGAAGGAGGACATTCGCTGGCATTGCAAATTCAAATATTTTTAAATTCAAATATGATGAACAATTTTTTTTTACAAAAGGGTTACTGTCATTGTGTTGTTCTCCATGTTGAGTTGCAAAGTAAAAGGATTATTTATGAGTTTTTTAAGAGTAGTGCTACACCTAGCATGAGACGCGTCCCCCCGATAAGGTCAAAGATTTTTTTTTTTTTTCATTCATTTTTTTATACCCTTAAACATTTTTTTTTTTTAAAAAAAATTACAAACATTATTAAAAAGTACTTCATTAATCACCAAGTAAAAAATCAAAACAAAATATTGTCGGGACCCAACTCTCTGTAGGAGTAACATTTTTCTATTTCTAATGCCAGGGGAAATGCGTTGGCTTAGCCAATGATTAAGCAGTAACTGTGACTGCTTAGAGAAATAACGGAGCTCGATCTGCTGCTTACACAGGAATTATGTACAGGGGAATGACCTTTAGTCTTAATTTCATCGTATATAATTATAATTTGATATTGATGGGGCTCTGAGTGACGACGTGGGGACAGGTCTTGTGTAAAGAGAACCGTCCATGGGGTTAGGTGGTGGTATATTTCTTAAATCTAGTTGAGAGAGTACTTTGTAGTGGACAACATGGACATGATTGAAGAGTCTACTTATTTGGATGTGTGTTTAATGGGCCCCATGACACATATGGCCTCTGCAATAATCTTCCCAGGAATGGAAATAAATATCTCTGAAAATGAATTGAAAATATTTGGAAAGGTGATTGTTACTTTGATGTGAGAGCTCCTCCTATAAGAGATTCATCCATTAACATATTTTACTCTGAAAATGAATTTTGTTTTTGGTTTTTTGAGGCAGAAGCTGCCTCTAAAAGACCTGTGGATTGGTAATGTAATATATATTATTTGCTTTTATCAAATTGGGAATTGCTGTAAAGATGTCTGAAGATGATAGATAGAAAACGATTTTCATGTCTTGATGGAAACTTCCAAACCCAAGAAATGAAAGATGAATCATGGCCCGCCGACAACTGAACCAAAGAGGTTGGTGTGTCCTCATGGCATTGACGCTACAAGTGGCTATCACCGTGGAAATTGAAGAGGAATCGTGAAGTAGTCTCTTTTGTTATACAATTGCAGTCTAGACTCTAGCTAACATATTTACTCCTTGATTCAACTAAGTTTTGTCACACAAATATGCCAATATATATTATATTTACATCAACAACTCTCATTTGGCAAGTGTCACGTAAGCTCAATAATTGATTCAAAAGTTTTAGGACCGTTGGATACTAATTTGATTAAGTCTTTAACCCTCATTATCATAATATTGAACGTACGTATGTATACAACCTTTAATTCAACCACCTTCTGAAGCCTCATGTTTGGGGTGGACATCTCCACTTCTTTGCTCATGACACGTTTGGGAACATGATTGTACTGTTTTTGGAAATTTTGGAAATAGCTCAGCTTCCCCATCAAAACCGTACCAACTGCAGACTAGAATTTGCATGAGAGTAGAACAAGGTTTAGATCCTGCCTGTATGCGATGTGTCTAATGTCCAAGCGTATAAAATGCTAAACTTTTCTGCACTATCGGTTCTTCTACGAGGGTTTCAATGAGAAATATACTGAAAACTGTTTGAAACTAGCTTGCTATTCTTGTGGTTTTTCTTTTTCTGTTTTCATGTTTCTTTTTTTTTTTTTCCGGGATCGTGCATCCACAAAAAATAAAAATCAAAGTAAAAAAAAATTACAAATTTGGGTTTTGAAGATTAAGAAAAACTATATGATATACGAAATCAATCAACTTATTATCATTCAGCAGCAACATGTCAAATAGTAGTACATGCATAATCCCTGCTGTCAAATGAGACATTAGAACTGCTTGAGAATGCTTGGAGAGTCATGAGAAAATTTCTTCTTGTGCAATCACTACTAATTAAAAATTTCCAGCCAGAGGACTGAGGAGTGAAAACAACCTCAATTTTGAGGCTTTCATGCTATTTTGTTTTGTTACGACTTTGGCTTGAAAGGGACAGCTGTTTGGCTGATAAAAGCTGCTTCTTCAAGTTCAAGTCGAACCTAGAAACTTGGACGCAGAGGTGGGGGCTGGCTCAAGGGCGGAAAAATAACACTGTCATCTCACTCCCATCTTATTAGGTAAGATATGGCATATTTATTTCTATTGGATGATTTTTTTTATTGAATGGTTTTTTATCATCTAATACTCATAAATATCCCAAATCTTACGTAATAGGGATGGGAGTATGGAATAGCATTAGTCGGTACATTGAGGCAAGGCTACATTAATTTATGTCACGGTATTTTTTTATTGTATATAAATACCAAAATAACAAGATTGCTCGTGAGAGCTAGCCAATAAAGCTTACCGTCTTCTTCAACATCATTCACGCATTTCACTCCCACTCAATTTGACTTCTACTCCTACTTTCAGGATCCCAAAGCTCGCTGATCACTCTAAATATCACAGTTTTGGTGGTTTGGAACTTCAGGTCACCTTTCTTCTACTCGAATTTTGTTGCTCTGTTTTTTTTTTTGTAGTGTTAATGTTTACTATCAAAAGTTCTTTTGTGTTTACTGATCACTTCTGGGTACTTGAAATTTCTTGTTTCTTATGAGCTTACTTGGTCCGGATGCTAAGAGTTTCCTTGGCATTCTCGTTGTTTACCAGATGTAGATTTAGTGCTTCTGAAACTTCATTCTGAGGTTGCTTAGTTTAAGGTTTTTCTTTACAAGAATATTATTCCTTGAATAACTTCGATTGTATGACACAATTTTCTTTCTGATACCTTTATGTGATCTATACTATTCTTAAGTTTAGAGTTTACTTTACTCGACTCACTTTTTGAGAGTTGCACTTTAATTGGATTTGGGTTCAGCATTTTGAGAGAGCATCATTCATCTCTGATCCACTAACATCTGGGTTACTATTTTTCTGGTTTAGTCTTAGCAGCAAGGCAACTGTAATGGATTCCTGCTGCTTGACCTTGAAACCCAATACCCATTTGGCAAAAGCAAGCAAAGGTGGTCTCAGTCGTGGAAATAATGGGTTTTTGGGGAGCCTAAGTAACAATTTATTGGTTAATCAGTTGGCAAAAAGTTTGGGAACCGAGAAGAAGGTCACGAAGCTCAAACCAGGTGTTGCTTTTGCTATTCTTACTTCAAATGATCATCCCAAGGAGGCTCTAGTAAGTTAATTCCTATCCAGGATCTATTTGAAATCTACGAAAACATGAGAACTATCATTTTATTTCAATTCGCCTCCTTTAAATACTTGAAAATACTGTGTGATCATATTCACTGTGTATATCAATTTAAATTGCATATTCAGTTTCATTGTCTTTGTCATCTCAACTTGATGGAGGCAGTTTTCTGACTGCTATTGCTAATAATCTTGGGTTTGATCTCTCAGACCTTACAAGCACCACCTTTTTATAGACATAAAGCAGACCCAAAAAATGTGGCTTCGGTCATTTTGGGAGGAGGCGCAGGGACTCAACTCTTTCCTCTTACTAACAGAGCGGCTACACCTGCTGTAAGAAAGTAGTTACATGTGTGTGTGTGTTTGTGCGCTTATACGATTTATATAAATGACTAAACTAATCAAGTTGTTGTTCAAGAAGAAGAGTGCCCTCGCCTTTGTTGAATTGTCCTGTTTTTTGGTATCGTTATGTGATGATATGGTATGATCTACAGGTTCCAGTAGGAGGATGCTATAGGCTTATAGACATCCCAATGAGCAATTGTATCAATAGCGGCATAAACAAGATTTGTGTACTCACCCAGTTTAACTCTGCTTCCCTCAATCGACACATTTCACGCACATATTTTGGAAATGGTGTTAGCTTTGGGGATGGATTTGTGGAGGTATGGGACCCAGCATATGTATATTTAGATGTCATTTATTTTTTTGGAAATTTTAAGCACCATGGATAAGTTGCCACTAAGATTAAAACAGCTAGGTCTGATTGATTTCCCTCCTCATGACCATCCACTCATAAAATCTGCATCATTGGCAGATGAGAACGATGTGGGAAGCCTGATGATCTAATTGATCCTAAATAGAGTATTTGGTCATCAAGAGAGGGAGTCAGATCACAATCGTCTAATGTTTTCTTTGATAATAATGTTGCGAGTTCCTTGATTTTTAATGACTCAAAATGAACCCACTTGGAAAATAGATTCTGGCAGCCACTCAGACACCGGGAGAAGCAGGAATGAAGTGGTTCCAGGGAACAGCAGATGCTGTGAGGCAATTCCTATGGGTATTCGAGGTGGGTTAGGAAGTCTGGTATTCACCCAGCAATCAGTATTGTTAGCAGACCCAGACTTAAATATATGGGCCTTGCACCTGAATTTTTTTTCCTGTGGCTTGAAGTGGATACTGATATATTACACTGATTATTGTAGGATGCCAAGAACAGAAACATTGAGAATATACTAATCTTGTCAGGAGATCATCTCTACCGAATGGATTATATGGACTTCATCCAGGTATACCATACTACTAATTCCCTAATAAGATCGCCTCGTTTTATTTTTCTTTTCTTTAAAGAACTGAGTTTATTATCTTTACCCGAATTAACAGAGCCATATCGATCGAAATGCTGATATTTCAATATCCTGTGCGGCAGTGAATGACAGGTCTGTTCAGCTTGTTTTTGTCTCATCCTTCAAATTTTATCTTTATCGGTTTCGATCATGTAGATTTTAATGGTTTCTCTGAATAACAGCACACGAGTTTCTTCTGCTGAGGAAGTGGTAAAATGAAAAAGTTTTTTCCTTCTGTCGTATAAATTTAAGTGTCATCTAACATGAGTGTGCACTTTCCAGCCGTGCATCAGATTATGGATTGGTGAAGATAGACAGCAGAGGCCGTATTGTTCACTTTGTTGAGAAACCTAAGCGAGCCGATCTGAAAGCAATGGTAAGCACTAGAGTTGATCACACCTAGGGAAGGAGTTAACTCTGCTTTGCTAATGATTTAAGCCAATGAAGCTCAAAAGTTTCCAAATTGCTCTTGATTTGATCCTTTTGTAACCTAACTGCGGACATCAGAATGATCTATTTTGAAGGTTTACCTTTCAGTTACTTGCATGCTTTATAGAACCCAGATTCTTGTTATCTGATTTTACCTATGCATCTATTTTTTAGCCAGTAATTGGACTACAATGATCCCAAAAAAAAAAAAAACTTATAACTTAATTGTTGGTTAATTCTATGCAGCAAGTGGATACAAGTTTTCTGGGGTTGTCCCCACAAGATGCCATGAAAACCCCATATATTGCTTCAATGGAGGTCTATGCCTTTAAGACAGAGATTTTACTGAATCTTTTGAGGTGGAGATATCCTACAGCAAATGACTTCGGATCTGAAATCATTCCAGCAGCTGTGAAGGAGCACAATGTCCAAGTAAGTGAACTCTCAAAAGGTGGAAAAAAAAATGTATTTCAAATTTTTAAAAATAACCTCGTTCTTGGAACAATATGTTCCTGAGACTACATAGAAAACTATATTTCTTATCTCACTTTTTATGCTTTCTATACACCCTTTGTATATGCATGATGAAGAAAAGGTAATGTATATGACATGTTTCTTTCTTTGACAGGGGTACATATTTAGAGATTACTGGGAGGATATTGGAACGATAAAGTCCTATTTTTATGCTAATTTGGCCCTTACTGAAGAGGTTTGTTTACTAGTTTTAAAGAGGGACATCTTTGAGTATATGTTCCTGCATAATATACTCATAACTGCATCAAACACACATTGATTTTCATTGAGCCATAACTCAAATGGTATTTGCTCTGTAAGAATGTAGAGGACGAGGGTGATGTCTTAGGTTCAAGAGCCATTTATAACTTTACCCAAATAAAAATTCATGTCATATCCATTTTTGTTTAGAAAAAGGCTTGCCCATCGGTACCCTGTTGTGGGCAACCTGTTATTCAGATCATAACATGGGTGTCTGCATGTGACATAAATACAATTACTGTTTCATATCCCATCGGATCTTCCTTCCATTATTCGAAACTTATGTGATTGTCTTATTTCATTATAATGAAAATTGACGTCTGCGTAGTGACATCTATTTTTACAGTTTCCAAAGTTTGAATTCTATGATCCCAAGACACCTTTTTACACATCTCCTCGATTCTTACCGCCAACAAAGATGGACAAATGTCGGGTATGCTAACAGACTTTGTCCTTCGCTTCTGGCTTCATTGAGTTACTTGTCTTTCATACTTCACTTGGGTTTTGCAGATTGTGGATGCAATAATCTCACATGGATGTTTCTTGAGAGAATGTAAAGTTGAACATTCAATAGTTGGTGAACGCTCAAGATTAGATTATGGTGTTGAGCTCAAAGTAAACTATCACGATTTCTGCATTTTTATCCCAAACTACAAAGAAGCCTAATCGACTAGAGCCCTTTTGTTTTGGTTCTCTCTTACAAATATGTTGAGTGGTCGTTTCCGTTTACAGGACACCGTCATGGTGGGTGCAGACTATTACCAAACTGAATCAGAAATTGCATCTCTCTTGGCAGATGAGAAGGTCCCAATCGGCATTGGGCGGAACACAAAAATAAGGTGACCGCCCTTGAAAATCAAGTATCCTCCTTAAATCTAGATTTAATATTAGAGAGTAATAGTTCTGACCATGTTCATTATTTTCCTTCGAAGGAAATGTATAATCGACAAGAATGCAAAGATCGGGAAAGATGTCATTATCATGAATAAAGATGTAAGCATTTGCTCAGACATTCTTTCTTCCTTCAATGAGAATAAGCTTCCTGTTTAACTAAAACATTCCATCTTATGTTTCCATCCGAATGCTCTGTCATTGCAGGGTGTTCAAGAAGCAGATAGACCAGAAGATGGATTTTACATTCGGTCAGGAATCATCGTTATCCTGGAGAAGGCAACAATACAAGATGGCAGTGTCATATAAAGGGATCTCAATCACTTTCACATGGTGCTTAGGCGATGGGAAAGGAATTATGCAGAGGCAGTAACTATGGCAAATGAGGGGGACGTGCAACATCTTCATCTCCAAAGAAGCAAGCTGCAGCTTTGTTACTGCATTTAAAAGTAGAAACTCCCTGCCTGTAGAAAATGAGAGTTTAATAGGCAGTAAGTATTCACAGATGCAAGAAGTACATAAATAAATAAATCAGGGAGCTGGATGTCAAGCAGCTGGGGGCTGCGTTATTCGTTTGTATGGGGTTTTCATCAATGCTAGTCTGTATCGATATTGAATAGGAATAATGGTATTGTTTATTCTATTTTTGGTAAACATGTATGCTACTTCCATAAATAATTATAAAAATAAAAATAAAAATAAAAATGAAAATATTTTTTCATACCAATTCACATTTACAAGAGTGCAAGAATATTTCTATAAAAAAAATACAATTATTTCGAGAAGACTACTATAGTCATAAATGGATTATATAAAAGTAATCTTATAAACTGACGTAATTTTATGTGATCTATTAGATCTACTTTATAATAAAAATAATTTTATAATCTGATAAATTAGATGAAATCGCTTCAATTTATGAGATTATTTTTATTAATTCATTTGGGGTTAAAGTATTTATCTAAAAACTAAGCTATTAGTCTCTAACAATTATTTTGATCACGTGTTGGAATGACACGTGGAACTGCTACTCCTCTTACGCCTGTCCCTGCATGCATGAAACTCTCGAGAGAGAGTGGACAAGGCAAAAAAAGATAAACAAAGCAAAACACAAATTTGAGAGAATGACACAATGATATGGATTCCAGGCAAATGGAATCCGTAATAAAAGACTCAGAAAGTGGGATGTTGGAGAAGAAAGAAGTCCTGATTTCCAGCCTTAACGCCGACCACAAAAAACAACAACTTGATTCTGGCACTTCTCTCCAACTCTTTCTTGATCGCATCCCCATCAGTTCCATTCCTGGCATCAATAACTCCTCCGGTAGGTTTATGTAAACCTATATATATGTATTAATTTTGTATTATTCATTTGATTTTGTGAGATAAACCCATGTTGAATATGCTAATTAATTTTAATTTTAATTTTTACTTTTGTTTTGGTATTTTTCATTTTATTAAAAGTTCTGGAATTGAAAACTGGGGATACTGTGGGGGATGCGATACAAATGTTGTACGAGAAGGATGTGTTTGGTGTTCCCATTGCGGATATCTTAGACTTGGACCCCGATGATGACCGCAGAAGATTTTCGGATCGGTATATTGGTTTCATTGATTTTGCAAGCATGTTTCTCTGGTGTCTTGAGGTGATTTCCCTTTTCCACATTCTGAGGACCAAACCCCCCACCATCTTTGTAATGCAACGGATGATGCCAAGAACTTCTCATACATTAATGTCTTTTACAGGAGTTGGAAAATGGTGTAAGGCGTGGCAAGGGCGTTGGAGGTGAAGAGATTCGGGGGAATGCCTTTTTCGCCATGCTAGCACAGAACCCTGAGATTGGCCAAACCAAGGTGTTTTGTCTTTTCTGTTTGTTATTTTATTGATGTTCTGTTTCTTCCAACAATTATATTCGATCGGCATTCATTCAATAGGTTGGAGAGCTAGCTAAATCATTTCTTTGGAATCCATTTTTCCCTGTGCATTTAGACGAAACACTCTTTCATGTTCTGTTGCTCCTTTCAAAACATCCGTTGCAAGTTGTGCCTGTCATAGACCGAACCAACTCCAATGTCACTGGTTTTATTACACAGGTACGTATATATCTGGACACACTTTTGCTTTGCAAATTCTACTGGCAATTTGAGTGTTCAAAGTTTTCTTGGGGGCTTTTCGCTCCAGCTCTTCCTATGGTACATTATTGAATGGAACATTCTAGTTTGCCGCCTAAGTTTGCGCTCTCATTTTGACCACTCATTATGTATTTAAAAAATTTTTTCTTATTTAATGATTAAGGAATTAACTTTTAATGTATTGATGTATTTTTTTTATTTTTCAAAAACATTTAAATATGTTAAAAAAATACAAAAAGAAAAAGAAGAAAAAAATAAAAAGCCAAATTTTTGCTAGGCGGCACGCCCAGCAGTCATTGCTGGGCGGCAGCCTAGCACCACTCTTATTGTATTGAATGAGATAGTAGTTATGATCTTTGGCTGGTTTTGTTTGAAGTAAAACAATGCATGAATTATTTATAGTTCTGCTTATGCTTGGATAAATGGCAGAATGCAGTCATCCAATTGCTTCTTCAATCAAGTGGACTCGAGTGGTTTGATAGCATTGCAAATAAGCCATTATCAGNTTTTTTTTTTTTTTTTTTTTTCTTTTGGAAGATTTATTTACTCATTTTATTAGACTCGTTTTGCATCTAATCCCATCTTTGTTCTCTTTTCAGGTTTGAGAATGAAGAGCATGTAGTTCATGTATATGGGGACCAAAGCATAGCAGAAGCTCTACATGTTCTGTGGGGAAGCCGAAATGGTGCCATTGCTGTCCTAAATCGAGAAACTAACAGGCTCATTGGTAGCATAAGGAGCAGTGATATCTATCTTCTTATAGAGAATGAAACTTTTCTTCATGACAGAAAGTAAGTCTTCACTTCCATCCCTTTTAATTTCCAGCCTTAGATTCCCAAGGTATTGAATCACCAACAGAGTTTGATTAGAAAGTTTTGGCCTACTAGCTTCATCAGCTATTTTAGATTATAAACTAAATAAATGTAAAATGAGCATTAGACCCTATAATGCATGTCTTTGTATCCAATCAAATGCATTTTTTACATAACCATAGGAACCTAACGATCGAGGAGTTCATTCACATGGAGACCAGCAATAAGGGTTCCGACCCAACAATTGAACAGGACCTCGGAGCTCTTATCTCGGCAGGGATCCTGCGTCTGAAAAATAACTTTCTTCCAAGAATGGACTCACCAGTCACCAACAAGAAAACTGACACACTCATGCAAGTGATGAAAAACATGGCAGAGACAAAAAGCACCTTCAGCTTTCTAGTCGATGATTTTCAACAAGCCATAGGTGTTCTCACCCTAAGAGATGTAATAGTTCAGTTTGCCCCGCCGTGTATCGACTCGACTATACATGGAGTTGGATTTTTTGAATCTGCTCTGGAACAAACTGGGTGTCATGTCAAAGATGGAACTCTAGTTTGCAATCAGTGACATTCTTTTCTGTATTTTGTTGGCTAAGCTTGCACATTTATTGTATTTTTTTTTTAATATTAATTGGATTTTCTTGCAAAGCTAGATGTACAAGCTCTTTTGTCCCTGCCAAGCGAAAGCTATTGTCAGGGGGCCCTTTCATGCTTGATATTCAGCAAGCATAGGGTTGGCTAGCCTTTGGATAAGATTTTTCAAGTGGTGTGAAATGTTCTACCAATTATGTTCAAAAGATGAAGCAACGTGTAGCAAAGAGGTAGGGAAAAGAAATTATATAGAATCTGGCATTGACCTCTAAACTGAAGGGAAGACATCATCATTCAAACGAGAATGGAGAGGAGATCTTTACTCCATCCGCCTCACTTTCCTAGTTGAGGTTTCCTTCTTTTTCAGCCTAATGAAAAATAGGTAGCTCAAGAACATTCAAGTAATCAGTGGTTCGCAGAACGAGCACATGCATAAACTTCAACCATTTTATAACAAAGAGTTCTCTCCCAAACTGCAGTCATCCAAAATAACCCATCAGGGATAACACAGGAAAAGAAAAACCAAAACTGTTAAAAGCATATACACATACAGGATACATAAAATAGAATTTTTAAGCTCTCCCTCTTTTCACATATATACAAGTCTGTCTCTGTGTGGTTGCATGTGGGCAGGCATGAAGATGCACGGCGCACGCTTTCTCTTTTCGTTTCTTTTTTTCATTTTTTTGAATGAATTTAATTCTTGGTTCCTTGGCAGTACTTAGATTTTCACTCTAGTTATTCTGGGAGGAACAGCAGACCACATCAGCAGCGAGACAGGTGCTTTTGAATTTATCACAAGACTAGTTCTGGTTGTGCCATCCTCACTTCCAAGTTGCCATGGTCAAGACACAATCCTCTTTGGAATTCCTCCCACCAAGCAGTGAGAAAACATATTCCTCTAAAGAAAGACGAAAAATAACAGAAAGTTCAGAACCAGAAATGGAAAAGAATACACTCTACATCTCTTCCTTATGATTAATAGCCAAAGCATTTCTTGTCCTTTTCAACAACTGGAACGGGCAATATTCCATTAGATCTCTTTGTTTGCTCTTTCTTTCCACATATCTCTTTGCTTACTCTTAAATGAATCCATATTACTCGGGGCACAGTTATTTTATGACCCTTTGGTATTCCAAACAACAAAAGGCCCTCTTTTCCTATACTCACATGGAGGGAAACCACACATAGCCTTCCCCATCAATGCCATAGCAGCAATGCTTGGAAATTGCTTCTTTTGAAACCCATCTAATGGTGCCTTTGAACATTTTGGCTCACAAACCACCACAGCCTCAGGCCTCTTTTGGGGAGAGGCAACCCGATTATGGCACCACCTCTGAATCCAAGGATGTGAAAGTGTTACATATTGACTTTTCTTCCCTGCATCAAAAGAAGAGTACCCACCATTCCTTATTAACATAGCCTTTTGACCTAATTCCATCTGTTCCTTACCATGACATCTACCCAGAGAGGGTTTGGAACCGGTTATGCCGCATTTTAAAATTTTGCTGAAGCACTTATTGCCTTCTTCATGGGTAGGTGCTTCTCCCATTTTTGAGCTCTTGGTTCCATGAGCAGAACCTGAAGAACTCAGCTTTAGACGTTTGGCCCACCTGCTGCTTGGCTCTGGTCCTGGAGGGCCATCCTGATAACCACTAGGTTTGGAAGTCCCAGGCTGTTCGGCATCGGAAAGAGGCTGTTCGGCATCAGAAAGAAGCTGTTCAATGTCCAAACTCTGGGTCCTTGATGAGCTAGTCTCCCTGCAACCCAGAGGGCTTGCCAGAGCAGGAAGATCAGGAAGAGGATGATTTAGATCACATACCACCCCATTCAGGGGTCTTCCCTCCATTTCTACTCTAGCAGAAGCATCTGCAGCTTGAGATTTTTGTGACTTCCCCTTGAGGCACTACAATATTCAAATTTTTTTTTTATTGCTTTATCATAGCACCAATATAATACAAACCCAATTTACTTGGAAGACAAATAGACAAATGGACTAGTCAATTGACAACCAATACAAGGACACACCATCCAAAAGATCAAAACACAGCAAGAGTTACCTTTCTAGGTGAGGATGAAGCAACACCTGCAACAAACAGGCAGCACCATCAGCCCAAAAAAGGGAACAGAAAAGCTTATATACATGAAAATTCAGGCAATTGGATAAGCTTCAGTGAGACCAGAAATGTTATTTTCCATCTCCCGATAAAATGCATCTTATTCTCAGTGCAATGCTGTAGAACCTAGAATCCTATCCATATAAAACAGTGCAATGCTATTCAATGGAATCCAGAATGTCAAATATAGCAAGTGTACATACCGGGAAGATTGTTCTCCTGGAAAACATCCATGTCCATCGTATCAGTTTCAGCTGATGATTCGTTCCTCAGTCCAACTGGAACATCTACATCTCTAACATTTTCTTTTCCCTCACTTTCTGTGGAGCTCTCCAAAGGCTGCAGTTTCACTCCTTTTTGAATGTGGAAACTAAAATCTGGAGATAAACTGAGAATCTCACTTAAAGCTTTTCCTTGGAGTTTATTGGATAAGTCTACATCGGTCTTTTCCGTGATCATAATATGGTGAGTTGTTTGGGAGAATTTAAAAGGACTTCTAGCTGCTCCTCTCATTGAGTCATTGGTGGTGTAGGCTCTCATAGCCTCTACATCATCAACAGAGTACGGCAGTCTTGGTAGCGAATAACATTCATGATATAATTTTTCTGTTTGGGCCATCTCTTGGGGGCCGCTCTGTTTACCAACACAATACGCCTTCTGCCTCAAAAAGGACTTACCAGATGTTATGGAGTCTAATAAGTTACTGAATTTCTTCTCATGAACCAAGATGGTGGAATGGTTGTGATGATTAGTGTCATGAACGAGTTTTTCTGATGCCATAATGGAGTTTGATTGGTTTATTTCATCTTGTCCAGGCAGTCCGCTGTTAATTCCATGTGGCACAATTTTTAAACTTGATCTCATAAAATCATCCTGAAGAGACGTTGAAACAGCTAAGCTGTTCGTTTCAAGATCTTTCTGAGATTTCACCTGCTGCTCTGAGGACTGAGAGATGCCTCCAGATTGAAAACGACCTTCAAGAGGGTCCATTTCAGGAGGAGCCCCTGAAGATTTTGAAGGTAAATGACTCTCACTTCTGTGGAGAGAACCAGTAATATGCCCAAGGCTGGAATCATTTTGAGAACTCAGTACTCCCCCATGACGCATGGCTTCATCATTCTTTAAAGCCAAAACACCACCCAGTCTCTCTCGAGAAAGATTGAACATGGGAAAGGATCGGTAACTATGTCTCTCTCTCATTAATCGTTTTGAACTTCTTTTCATATCCTCATTCTCATTGATAATATCAACTTCCTTGGCTTTAGTTACTTCTCTAAATCCTCCAGCACAAGTTTCTATCGCTCTCTCTGACCCACCATGTACAGGGTGCCTCTTAGCATCATGAACTTCTTCCTTGGACTCGTAATGGATCGATAAATTACTGCAAGCCTGAGTGGCTGGCTTACAACTTGTTCTCATCCAATGAGCCATCCAAAGAGATCGGTTTTCAGCCACTGCGTCACTCTCTTTATAGGATTGTGTAACGTGATCAGACATGGTACTTAATTATGTTTCTCAATCAATAGCAATTCCTCATCAGCTCATCAAAAAGTCACCTGAACGCATCATTCAGAAAAAAATAAAATAAAAAAATATGTTCATGGTACTTAATTATGTTTCCCCATCAATAACTATTCCTCAGCCTCTCCTGGGCATTATCATACATATTATTATGCCATTTTATATCTGTTTTAACTCTTGGGACGGATGATAATTTATCTTGATATCATGTTTCCGAGGTCAACCCTGAAGACCACCTACCTCTAACTCTTATCACCTATTTAAACTTTAAAGTTAAACCCAGAAAAGAAAAAAATCATAACGATAACATGTTGAGCTCGAGGTATAGGTTAACTGTACCCCCCATTTCAAGTCAAAGACTAAACTACAGGTGTTCGAGTCATATTGATAAGCGATGATACATCGGAACAAGACGGAGCCGAAGCAGCTTTAACCAAGCAACAATAAAATTAGGCTTAGTCGAAGTGAATTCTTGAGATGATAGTCTCTTCCAAACAATCAGTTTCAATTTCCACTTAAGTCAAGAGGCAACAATTTGTAAAAAGTTAATTAAAACTACAAAATAAACAAATAAAAAAAAATCTGAAAAAAAAAACTCACCTGAGTCACAAATACAGCGAAGACAACAGGTATCGAAGTTCAAGAGAGGCTGTAGATCCAGAAAGAGAGATCGAAACCGAGCCAGGGAGAGAGAGAGAGAGAGAGAGTTCTTGCACGTCCAGAAGATGGAATTGTTATGGACAAGGGTAATTGAAAGAATAAATATGAATGGATGAGAAGAGGGGGAGCAGAGCAGGAACAGGAAGAAGAAGAAGAGAAAGTTTAAAGGAAGCTGGGAAGTTGAAGCCGAGCCGAGTTTCGTTTTACTTTGGACATTTTACGCTTAGCAAATGGATTACTCCAAGCTAAATGAAATTTTTAATTAATACGAAATGAATTTAGTTTTGACTATTTTAATTCTTATATTAGAATAATTATTTTTTATTATATAATAATAAAATAATATGATATGAGTTTTATTTTAGCTATTTAATTCATATCAAATTTTTACATTAAATTATTCATTTATTCATTATATAGTAATAAAATAATATTATTTTAAAAAATATTTAATTTTTTTAATTATTAATTTATTTAATTTTATCATATTTTCGCATGATACCTATTATATGTGAATTAGTAATCATATTGTGATTAAATTAATGTTGTGTCATATGAAATAGATAAAAAAGAAAAAGGAAAGATAATTGATAAAATATGTATTTGGTCTATCTACAATAACTTTTAAATTTAAAAAATATTTTGATAGTCACTGTAGCTAAAGTCCAATTATTTAGTATTTAGCTAATTCATTGTGATCATAGTTTGTTCTCTAATAACTAAATACTCAACAAATTTAGTTTTTAACTAATCCATTGATGATGCTCAACATAACTGATCGGGGAGGGAAAGAAATCCCGAGCTATACTTTTTTTATTGGGAAGTGATATTTGCAGTGTCAATAAGTTTTGTATATTTTATTTATAAAAATTAGATAAATTTAAAATTTATATGAAAATTTATTTTTTTGTGACTGATTCTACTATCTTTTTTTAAGAGATGATTTATACAAGTCCTAAATAGATAAACCTTATACAAGTCTTTGCAAAAAAGTAGACTCTACTTAAAAAAAATATTCTTTATTAATGTGACCTACTTTTTTACAAAGAGCTTATATGAAATTTTTCTATTTGAAACATGTGACTAGTATTGCTATTTTCTTCTTCTTCTTTTTTCTTTGGTTCTGTTTTTAATTTCTTTCCTCTCTTGCTCTGTTCTAAAAATGGCCCATCCAATAAAATATTTCAAATTAAATCATTTCACCAAATTATCCAGTAAAAACTTTAAAATAGCACTATTCATTATAAAATATCTTCCCTTCTACTTTACAAAAAATTAGATTACCAATTGAAAAGGTTGGAAAGTTCTTTTTATTTCCTAAAATAAAAAATAAATTGTTGTCCAAAATCCAAATAACTTAATTCTTATAGGAAAATGATTTGTATAGTTGTAGGGTGAGAAAATCTCATATACCCCTTTCAAAAAAAGTAGACACAATTTAGGACCAATGTGAGATAATTTATTTTTTAATGATAAACTCTACTACTTTGATAGAAATACGCGGGATTTGTACATTTTATAATTTAATTTAGTATTAATATTTTTTATATCTACACATAAAATATATTATGCCTTAGAAATTCAATTTCTAAGCTCTAACTTTCGCACTTAAATTTAAAGAAAAATTCTACTCGCAAACGATCTGCGCACCCATATGCGTACCTACCCAACGTGGCAAGTCAAAAAGTCAACTTTTAACCGTTTAATGAAACGGTGTGGATTTGCAGATCAAATGTAAGGCAGCAGCAAATTCCTTCCTACAAAATTTTGAATTTTGATTCTTTGAATCCACTTGTAAAACGGTGCATTTAGCATGTTAGTTAAAAGGAAACCTATCCCTTCTTTTTCCCCTTGTACGTAGCTTCATTAATTTTTCACTAAATTTCTCTTCTCCTTCGTCCATTCCCACACCCTTCACCTTCTCCTTCGTCCATTCCGCACCCTTCTCCCAAATCTTGTTTAGAAAAATCCGTCTTAGGCAAGAAATAATGGATATGGCAGACATATAGCATACAAATTCAAAGCATAAAACATGAATTGACAGCAACACAGTGGTCCCATGGCCATTTTGGCAGGAATGTTAGTTGGGTCAATTTTAGAAAAGCATATTCTTCTACTAATGATACTTTAGAGTTGCAGAACTACGGGACTTGCAATGGAGTGAAGAGGAAAAGGGCCCCACGAGACCTACAAGAAAATGTTTAAGGTATGTGGTCGAGAAGGAGAAGCTTCAGATTTTTCCATTGTACGTTCTTTGGTCTTGCCGATCGACCCAAAACAAAATAGAAATTTAAGCTACAATTAATTTGTAAGGAGATGACTGAACTTGAATGAGATTTAGGGATTTCTAGACAATCATAGATCTAAGCAATCCCACCAGTAATTTGCAGCAGATGGAGAAGATGGAGATAAAAATCTGCAGCAGATGAAGAAGATGAAGATGGAGATTTTGTGAACTCGCGTGTAGGTAGAGAGTTTCTCAGGGAAGAAGATGAATCGGTCTCCTCTCTCTTCTATACGTGTTTTCTTCTTTCTTTCTTCTTCTATTTTTTTTTTATATATATATAATTAATATCTGACAATTTGATCCACGTCAGTATCGGTACACATATTAGTCCGCAATTTCGCTTGAACGTAGTAGTACTCAAATTTAAAACAAAAATTCATTGTTTGAATTTTAGCCTGATACCATTTATCAGTGATTTCATCTCTACATCTGTAACATCTCACATCATTGTTATATTTTATTATATCGAAATATAAACCTACGGATAATTATTTTTACAAATAAAGTGAAATGCATGTTCAAAGCCGTACACAAAATTATGGCTGCGGTGGACTTGGCTAGTGCGAGTCGAGCCGATGAAGGAAAGGCTTATGGCGCTGAGCTTAGCTGATGGATAAATAATGGTAGCTAGCTATTCTACACGCAGACACTTGGCTACTGATCACCACGCTCTGGGCTTTCCCACCTACCACGTTTTATTTTGAGCGTCATTTTTTCACTTCATTTTATAGATTTGCTATTTGAGATTTTATACGAGACATAAAATAGGGTTCCAGTGTAAAAAATTGAAATAAAATTGTTGTTTCTAGATAGATATATATTAAATGAGTTTTGTTATCATCATCCTCACACGCTACACACAATATTTTTTATATTTTAAAATTTTTTAATTTTATTTTTTTAAAATTTATTGAATTCTTCTACTCATCATCCATATATCATACATTTACTCATCACCATATATCACATATTTTGTAAGATGAAAAAAATAAAAAAGTTTTGTGTGTGGTATTTGGAGATGATGAATAGAATTTTTCATATTAAATATTTTTGAAATTTTTAATATCTATAGTGAGTTTGGTCCTCTCCTATGCGGAGGGTGAGGTTAGTTTCTTTATGATGGGTTTGGAAAGTAAGATCAGATGAAAATTTTGTGAATTGTAGTAAAATAGTTTGTAAATAATAGTGAAATAGTTTAAGTTAAATATTTTTTAGATTTTGAGAAATGATAGAGAAAAAATTAAATAAAAAATATTATAAAATTAAAATATTGTAATAATATAATTTTATAATATAATTTTTATTTGAGATTTGAAAAAATTGAATTTTTTTTTTATTTAGAAAAATTGTAATAGTTAATTTAAAATTTTTATGTTTAAATTATGTTAAAAAATATGATTAAAGGAGATAAAATAAAATTATATGAAAATGTTATGTCTCTTTCTAATGCCCCAAACTTGCCAAAGTTCATGCCTTTTAGACAGTTCTGTCTGAAGAGTCACAGAGATTAGATAGTGAAATATTCAAACTTTGTGCGTAGGGGTGGGCGGGGCGGCTCCACCCGTCCGACAGATGCGGGGGGCGGGGTCACCCGCCCGCATCTGCCACCAAACCCGGGGACGAGGGCGGGATAGGGGTGTCCCCCGCCCCGCCCCAGGTTAGATATAATATATATATTTATATTATTACATATATATTAAAAAAAATAATAACCTAGCCTGGGTTATTTTTTTTTTTCCCTCCCAGGCATGAAACGGCGCCGTTTCATGCCTGGGATTAATTTACCCCCCCCCGAACCTCCCCTCTTCGGCCCCCTTCTTCCAGACTTCCAGAATCCCCTCTCTCTCTCTCGACTCTCGCCTCTCGGTCTCTCTCTCTCTGTGTCGTCGCCGTCTTCCCTGTGTGTGTCGTCGTCGTCGTCGCCATCGCTATCACCGACCGTAACCAGTGACTCGTTCTTCGTCCCTGTCACCGAAGGTAAGATTTAAGAAACCCTAAATTTATAATTTAATTTTTTTGTGATTTATGTTATGGAATGGAGATTGGAGGAAGGATGGGTTTAACCAGAGATGGAGGATGGGATTTTGTGAATTGTGTGCTGTGGAGACTTGATTGTGCATGTGGTTGAATTTTTTATGGTTGATAACTTGATCGTTGATGAATCTGTATGTCCCTACCGTGTGTTTTTGAGGAATTGTTTTGTTTGCATTATGTAATGTCACTAATGTGTGTGAATGATGAGTTAATTTGTGTTTATAAAATTCAGATTGGAACCCTAAATTAATTTAGGGGCTTCAATCTTTGAAACCCCTAAATTAATTTAGGAGTTTCAAAACCTAAATTAATTTAGGGGTTTCAATCAACTCCTATATGTTATCATTTTATTATTATTATTTTATTTTATTTTATTTTATTTTGGTGACTTTTCTCTAGGCTGGTCAAATTAGTTTATTGATGTGAATGTTGTAAGAAGAAATTAGTTACTTGAAAGAAATTAAACAGATTTTTAATAAAAGAAATTGATTAGGCACGATGTTATTGGTTATAATTGTCCAAAAATTAATCTTTGAAACCCCTAAATTAATTTAGGGGTTTCAAATATTAGTTGGCTTGCACTGTTAATTGATTAATGTTTGTTGGTTTAAAAAAAAAAATTGTTTGATGTTTGGTTGCTATGTTTTCTATTAATTCAAATTTATTATTTGTTTTAGTTCATGGATATGCCAGCAGATTCTAGTGCGAGCTCTCATTTCCAGGCCGAGGGCACCCCTACCCCTACCACTACACCTCCTACTCATACGCCTACCCATACCCCTACCCCTACGGCACCTTGCCCCGCCCCTAAGTCCAGCAAGAAACCTGCTTCAATAGTTTGGAGTCATTTCACCAAACTAGAGGGTGGTGACCCAAATAACCCCCAAGCCAAGTGTAACCATTGTGGGAAAATTTATGGGTGTCACTATAGAAAACATGGCACCTCACAATTAAAGGTGCACTTAGAAGAGCAATGCAAAAAAAGTCCAATATTAAGATCACTACAAGAGAAAAGCCAATCTAGGCTAGAAATTGGACTTCAAAAAATGGCTGATGGGACTAGTGGGGGTGCAACTTTGAGGGGGTATACTAAGTATGATCCCGATGAGTGTAGAAGACATCTAGCTCGTATGGTCATTATGGACGAGCTACCTTTTCAAGTTGTTGATGGGAAAGGGTTCCAAGCTTATTCTCAATACTTGGAACCAAGGTTTAATATTCCTTCTCGCTACACGGTGGCAAAGGATGTAAAAAAATATTTTTACATTGAAAAAGAGAAGTAGAGGGGTCAATTGGCGGATCAATTTGTTTGTCTCACCACTGACACATGGACATCGATCCAAAATTTTAATTATATGTCTTTGACTGTGCATTTTATTGATTGCCATTGGACATTACAAGAGAAAATTATAAAATTTTGTAAAATCACCGATCATAAGGGTGAGACAATTGGAAAGGCCTTGGAGGCCGCAATAAAGGAGTGGAGGTTGACCCGAGTTGTTACAGTCACAGTCGATAATGCCTCGTCTAATGATGTCGCATTGGGACATCTAAGGACCTATCTTAGAGAGGCAAATAAGACATTTATGGGTGGTGAGTGTCTGCATGTGAGATGTGCGGCACATATTCTGAATTTGATTGTCACTGATGGTTTGAGGGATCTTCATGACTCGATTGCTCGGGTTAGGATTGCTGTGAGATGGGTGAGATCTTCTCCTTCGAGGTTGGAGAAATTTATGGTTGCTGCGAGATCTGCTGGCCTAACATCTAAGAAGGGCCTTTGTACTGATATGCCTACAAGATGGAACTCAACATTTTTGATGTTGGAGGCGGCCCAAGAGTATAAGCTGGCATTTGCATTATTGGGTGATGAAGACATCCAATATGTAAAGTATTTTGATGATCACGGGGGATTGGGGAAACCCGTAGAGGATGATTGGAAAACTGTAGCTGTTTTTGTAGAGTTTTTGAGACTCTTTTACGATGTCACCACGAGACTATCTGCCACTTTGTACCCTACATCCAATGTTGTATGTCAACAAATATGTAGGGTAAAAGAAGAATTAGATGACATGGTTAGGGGTGGTCATATTAGGCTGCGGGAGATGGCTTTGATTATGAGGACAAAGTACGACAAGTATTGGGGAGATTTAACTCGGGCTAATATTTTTTTATATGTAGCTGTCGTCTTTGACCCGAGGTATAAGTTGGATGGCATGATATTTGGATTGGGCCTTGCGTATGGGCAAGTATGGGCGGAGCTTATTGCAGCAAGGGTTCGAGAAACCCTTGGTAGATTATTTGATGAGTTTACCACCCTGCGGGGTGGTAATATTGCGGCACCTACACCTACCCCATCAGCGTCAGGGGTTCCAGAAGTCGAGGTTGGGAAAAGACGTAGATTGGAGTGGGGTGAGAGGTATGAGCAGACCCCCTTCCTTCGGAGTTCTGTAGAGACTCAGTCAGAGATAGATAGATACTTAGCAGCAGAGCTTCTACCATTTTCACGAGACTTCGATATATTAAGTTGGTGGAAGGTGAATGCCGTGAAGTATCCCATCCTTGGAGAGATAGCCCGCACACTTTTGGCCATCCCTGTTAGCACCGTAGCCTCAGAGTCGGCTTTTAGCACCGGAGGGCGTGTATTAGATTCATTTCGGAGTTCATTAGCTCCTACCACTGTGGAGGCTTTGATTTGCACGCAGAATTGGATCAAGGGAACTCCAATTCATGTTCCGGATGTTCTTGAGTATGAGGAGGCCGACGTCGAGGAGGAGGGTGATGATCAGCCTGGATCTGGTATTTATTTTAAGTTTATTTTTTAATTTCTTATTTTAATTTATTTATTTTCATTTAATTGGTATTCATTAGTTTGATTTCAAATTTAATTGTTATAGTGATACATGAGACGTCTACGGCTACCTCTGATGCAGTATGATTTTATATTAGACCTACCATTGCCATGGTTTGCACAATTTCTCCCTTAATTATTTTTTGCATTTAAAATTTTGTTTCATCCTTATAATTTTATAATTCTCATTTGTTTTATTTTTAACTTATTAATATTTCAAGTTTTAGAACTTATTTACTTTTATGATCTTCATTTGCAGTCTCATAGCAGTCAACACAACTCACCATTCAGTAAACTCACCGCCACGACTCCACCCCAAAATCAAATTGAGAAGTTATTATTTTGTCAATTTACAATTAATTGTAATGTTGCTACAATAGTTAATTGTACAATTTGTAATATTTTTTTGTTTAGAGGAGTTTGTAATAGTTTATTAGTTCTCTTAATTTGTATTTTGTATAATTGTAAACTACTTATTTTAGCTTAATGCCTTAGTGATGATTAGTGATGATTATTACTTAATTAGTTAATAGTTGAAACTTAGCATAATCTATATATATTATATATTTTTATTTTCAGTTTTTAAATATATAAATTAAATTCTGGGCTCAAAATGGCCCAAAAACAGATTCTGGGCCCAAAAACAGATTCTGGGCCATTTAGGGCCCAGAAAAATATACTGGGCCAAAGGCACAGTAGTGGGGTGCAAGGGTGCGGGCGGATGGAGGCTCACCCCCGCACCCCGGCCACCAGACGGGGTACCCCGCCCCGCATGGACGGGGGCGGAGTGCGGGGAAAATTCCCCACCCCCCGCATATGCGGGGGCGGGGGGCGGGGGAGGGGTGGCCCCGCCCCGTAGGGGGCGGGTATCACCCCTATTTGTGAGTGTCTAAGGTTAACTGACGACGAGAAACTGAAAGTTACAGTGAGAGAAGAAGATGTTTGGTTGCCGATTGTCAAAAGCAAAAAGCATCTAATTGTTTTTATTATAAAATAAATTTAATATATTATATAAAATTTTATCAATTTATGAATTTACATTTACATGATTTTTTTTAACCGTAAACATCATTTTTCAAAATTATATTTATTACCGACGCATTAGATATGATCAATAATTTTCATTCAATTTCTCTACAACTTCATTTAACATACAAAAAAGAACAACCACAAAAAGATCAAATAAATAATTGTACGACACTAGCTGTGAGAACATGACCCACAAATTTCAGTTCATGTTTCGTGCCAACTCAAGCAGATTGCCAATCTCATGATTTTTGAACATCATTAATATTGGTTCTCAGATTTCGCAGAGTTCGGGTTTAATATATGTTTATGAAGATCACGTGTCTATGCTATATTTTTCAATTGATTGATTAGGGATTGATCGTGTAAGGGTTTTTTTTTTCCCTTTTAGTGGGTTTGTGAGGAGCAACTAAGAGGACAAAAAAAGAATGCTCAACCCATAACAAATAGGTCCCTCGGCCCAGCCCTCAGATAGACACCCCTCGAGCAAACTGCAGGGGGATGAGATTTTTCATCTTGAAAATCTCTCGAATAGCGAATAACGTCTAACCCTTGAGTACCTATCCACATGAACGAGTGGGAAGCAAGGAGTACCCTCGATCCTCTGACAATATGACATAGACGGACCACCAAAGATACTGACAGAGTGAGGTAAATCGAAAAACCACGTGCATTAATGGCATCATTATCCAAACAACAAGTCACATTAATGACGTCGTCGCAAAGGCAAGCCGTATTAAAGAATCCTGACAATGGGAACAATAGTGAGGATGTAGGTCTCACGAGACAAGCATGATATGTTCTCCCTAAACTCCCAATATAAATAACAATCTCCAGGTACGAAAAAAGCTCCATACTCTATTATTATTTATAAATTTTCAAAATACTCTACTGATTTTAATATCGGAGACTCCATAGTCATAAGACTGCCCTCTCCCAACTTCTTTTTTATTCGTTTTCACAAGCCTAACTTTAAAGATCCGAGTTGCTAGAACTTAGTCCAAAGTCGTATAAAACATGACGTTAACAGTGACATTACCTTACGTCAACAAATTACTTCAAATTTTAAACACTAATGTAATTTAATTTGTGATATAAATATGATCTTTAAAGTTGATTTATGCAATCTGGTCTTGTTTGTTTTCAAGACCAAAATTTAAAATTTTGAAAATTTTAAAAACCTCTCATCCCATCATTACAACTTTCTCAAATTTCTAAATAAAATAAAATAAACAATTCAACTTTTTCAAATTCTAAAATAAATATAATATTAAAAAATATATTTTAACAATATTTTATTCAACTTTTCAACTTTAATCTTATTTCATTTTATCTCTAAAAATAAACGAGATCAATTATTCATAATACTCATTATGTACTAAGCAAGAGCTTGTGAGCTTTTTTTTATTTTTTTATTTTTAAAAAACAAGAGCTTGTGAGCTGTTTTTATTTTAAAAAACAAGAGTTGTGAGCTGATGGAACGGGAAATATGTCAATGACCATACACGTCTATCTTTCTCTGTATTTTGCGGACAACTTACATGGTCAGTAGAGCACTGGCATGACTAGCCAAATCTTGATTAAGTAGCAGTAGCTAAAAAGTAAATCCATTATTTTCTCTGAATTTGGTCAGATACTCTTTTATCTCAAAAATAATATTTTACTTTAAAATTTTTTTCAATAATTAGATTAAGAAAAAAATAGTTAAGAAATAATAATTTTAAGTAAAAATTAAATTATTATTTAATATATGAAGTGTATTTATAAAATATAAAAAAAAAATTTATTAAAATATATAATATAATATAATTATTTTTAATTTTGAATGAATAGTCCAATATAGATTAACCTCTCTACTGGTTAGATCAAAACTTTCAAAATCTCAACTTTCAGTCCAATTTAGACTTGAGAATGACTAGGCCATTCTCAATGTTCTTAAATCTCAATCGATTTTGTTTGCTAAAAGACGGCACCATTCTTCAAAGAAACTTCTCATTTTCTTGTCCATTAAAATAAATATCATTTCTCATTTAAATTTGGTTATTCTCAATTATCGTACGTGTTATATAACACATTTTATATAACAGTCATTTAAGTAGTTATCAGATAAAGCCATTTAAAATGAACTACGTAACATTACATGTCATTTAACTACTATTACATTAAGCTGATGTAAATGATTTGTATATTAATAAAATTAAGATCGATAAATAATACCACATCATTTAATCTTAAAGATTGGTTCTAACTTCTAAGTGCAAAAGCCTTAATTTTAGAGGCATATATTCTCCCTAAATCTAAGATTGAACCTTTAAATATAATTAATTTTTATAGACCTCCTTCCATATATGAAAAGCCACACTTTCGTAACATGTATTTATGAAAAATGTAAAATAATTTTTAAATTTTAAAATAAAAATAATATTAAAAAATTATATTATAATAAAAATTTATTTAATTTTTAATTTTCATCTCAATCTTATATTATGTGTAAACGAGATCTAAAATTTTCTAGCATTAATAATAATAATAATAATAAACTATAGTCACCAGCTCTATGAGAAATCGACTAGATGCCGCCCCGTGACTCCGTCTTCAAAGACCGTTCAACGGCGTGATTGTCCGTTATAATACGAAATTAATATCTATTTCCAAAGAAGAAAAAAGGAAAAGAAAAATAAAATAATACCAAAAGGAAATAGGGTACTTCTTCTCTCTCCCGCACAGATCGCACAGATCTGCTGGCTTTTCGCTTCCTGGCATCAAATTTTCTGTCTTGGCTCCCAACGCTCGAAACAACACAGTCATCCAAGGTCAGCTCCCCCACATTCACAGCTTAATTTTTCTCCCTAATTTACCCTTTATTCATTTTCTGATTTCGATCCGTGCCCTACTTTATGGTTTACAATCTTTGATTTTGTCTGTTTTCTGTTTTTTTCATCTGCTCCTTTGTTTTCCCCTTTGACGTTGCATTTAATCTCTTTACTGATTTTCTTGTGCTATCTTTCTTATGGATCTTGGAGAACATTGTCTGTTCAATATATGTAGACCTAAACCTAACCCTTACCATCTGTTTGGTTTCCGAGAAATGCTTGGGAATACAATGGTATGGAAAATAAAAGAATGGATCTCACCTCTATTATTGTCAGGGTGTATCTGGGTTAATGATTGCCGTTTCCTAGCATTTTGGTTGATGTGCTTGAGAAGTAATTGAATGTCTGTTTTCATTCACTTAACTCTTGTTACTGCAAAAATTGATTTTACAGTTTCAAATATACCAAAATGTATATATGTATGCATGTATATATTGTACACGCAAATACACAAGCTTAATGATATACATACATGCAATGTATTTAATGGTGTATACTTGGTTTGATTGAAGCTTACCGTCTTATTGTGAAGGTTTATTTGAATGGAGGGAATTGGGGGCGACAGTGCAGCATCAACACCTGTGAACATATTTTGGCAAGATGTGTGGAGGCGGTACCAGTATTTTCTGGATAAGACAACTCCACATGCAGTCTATAGATGGATTGGGACCCTTGTTGTAGCGTTGATCTACATTTTGCGAGTTTATTATGTTCAAGGGTTTTACATTATCTCATATGGTCTGGGGATTTATCTGCTGAATCTTTTGATTGGATTCTTGTCGCCTTTGGTTGATCCAGAGATGGAAGTTTCAGATGGGCCTATGCTGCCAACAAAAGGTTCTGACGAATTTAAGCCATTCATTCGCCGGCTTCCAGAGTTCAAGTTCTGGTAACTGAACAATTTTCCTGTTGTCCAGTTTCTGTTATCAAGTGATGTGGTTCTGGCATATTAAAATTTCAACGCATCCTTAGCAACCTATACAAATACATTCTTGGTCATCACTACTATTATTCTCTTCAAAATTTCTAATGTTTGAGTCATTTTATGCATGCTTTTTATGCTATCTGTATACATTAGCATGAGATAACATCATAGGATTTCAGTCCTATTGTGTTGGCCTTCGGGATCAGAGTAATGATTAACAGGAATAGTCGGGGGCATTCGTATTTCATAGTTAGAGGTGAAATTCTTGGATTTATGAAAAACAAACAACTGCGAAAGCATTTGCCAAGGATGCTTTCATTAATCAAGAACGAAAGTGGTGGCTCGAAGACGATCAGATACTGTTCTAGTCTCAACTATAAATGATGCTGACTAGGGATCGGCATATGTTGCTTTAAGGACTCCGCCGACACCTTATGAAAAATCAAAGTCTTTGGGTTCCAGGGGGAGTATGGTTGTAATACTGAAACTTGAAGGAATTGATGGAAGGGCACCACTAGGAGTGGAGCCTGCGGCTTAATTTGACTCAATATGGGGAAACTTACCAGGTCCAGACATAGTAAGGATTGATAGACTGAGAGCTCTTTCTTGATTTTATGGGTGGTGGTGGTGCATGGCCGTTCTTAGTTGGTGGAGCCATTTTTCTGGTTAATTCCATTAACGAACGAGACTTCAACCTACTAACTAGCTATGCGGAGGTGACCTTCCGCGACTAGCTTCTTAGAGGGACTATGGCCGCTTAGGCCAAGGAAGTTTAAGGCAATAACAGGTTTGTGATGCCCTTGAATGTTCTGGGCCGCATACGCGCTACACTAATGTATTCAACGAGTTTATAGCCTTGGCCGACAGGCCTGAATAATATTTGAAATTTCATCGTGATGGGGATAGATAATTGCAATTGTTGGTCTTCAACGAGGAATTCCTTGTAAGCGCGAGTCATCAGCTTGCGTTGACTACGTCCCTGCCCTTTGTACACACCGCCCATCACTCCTACCGATTGAATGGTCCGGTGAAGTGTTCGGATTGCGGTGACGTGGGCTATTCTGTTAGGGACCTCGGTCAAGTCCCTAAACACTATGATCTCCACGCCTATGCCCTCCTTGTATTGACCGAATGCCAAGTCCTCTCTTGCTTGGATATGGCGCAACAATGGTGATGATGAAAATTTTGGTATGGTGAGATTAAGTGTTTAGGGTGGTTTGGTGTTTGGGAATGATGGAAAAGATGATGAAGTGCAAAGGGCTCCAATGCATGCAAGAGGCGCACAACTAGGATGGGAGCACTAGGGTTGGCGCCACTTTGGGGTTTGGAATTAGGGTTTAGGTGTAAGAAGGGTATTGATGGAAAGATAGGAAATATTTGGGAAGATGGGTCTTTAGGGTTTCGGCTAGGTTAATGGCTTGATATGGTAAGTGGTGGTCGGCTATATGATTTGATATGGAAGGATATTAGTGTTCAAAAAGTCTAAGAACACTAATATGGAAAGTGGATTTTGGCTAGGGCTAAAGATGTTGGAAGAAGGGTGATTTGGTAAGTGGCCAATTATGGTAAGTATGGGGATTTCGGCTAAGGCTTATGATGGATTGGATGAAGGGTATTTTGGGGTAGTGGCCGAATATAATAATTAGGGCAAACACTAGGTTAGCCGAAATTATGAGTGGGAATGGATCAAATGAATAATGGAATGGAGGCACAATGCAATTGATAAGAACACTCAAGAACAAAAAGATAAACACTCAACAATGATTCCCGGATTGCACAATGTTGAAAGAAAATCTCATATATTGATAAATTGAATCACACCAATTTAATGAATTGCATGGAGTGATCCTCTCTTTGGGATTCACAAATTTCACCTAAAAAGCCCAAGTGCAAAGGCACCAAAATTATGATCTCCTAAACAAATATTCTCCCACTAGGATAATTGCCAAAAGATGTAAAAGAAATATTTAAGGGTCCTATTTATAAATGTTACAACTTAGAAACTCTCAAAAAGTCCATTGAAAATAATTAAATAAATAAAATAAGAAATAAAGTTTGAAAGCAATAAAATAGTGCTGGATGGACCAAGGTGGCCCGTGGCATGCTATGGCCCATGGATGGGTCATGGTGACTCATCGTGGTTCGACATGGTGCCATGAATGGTTGGTTGGTTGGTTGGCATGGCATGTGGCCGTGCATGGCTGGCTGATGGGCGTGGCAGGGGCCACGCATGGGCTGGCTGGATGGCACGGCAGGGTGCCTTGCATGGCCTGTTGAGGGGCATGGCAGGGAGCCACGCCTAGGCTTGTTGGGTGGCACGACATAGTGCCGTGCATGGCCCAGGCTAGTGGCCTGGGCGTTGAGGTTGCAAGGCATGGGCTGGGGCAATGCGCTGCATGGCATGAGTTGGGGCTATGCGCTGGATGGCATGCCACTAACCTCGCTAGCGTGCGGCACGGGGGGCTGTGGGCATAGGCGCATGCCCATGCGTGCTCAGGGGCATGGCTATGCAGTGCAGGATGGGCGTGCGCCTGGTGGGCGTGTGTAGGATGGTGGGCATGAGGCCATGCGTGCACATGGACGTGCGCAGGGCCTTGAGGCGCAAATGGATGCGCATGGCCTGTATGCTTGGCGCCCGTATGTGTCAAAGGCACAGGCCAAGGCATGCATGTGGCCTGTCCGTGGGCATGCTGGGCGCTCCGTGCGTGAGAAGGCACGGGCCAAGGCATGCTTGTGGCATGGTCAAGGAGCATGTCCCTGACATGTCTAGGACATGAGCGGCACTTCTAGAGGCAACTTTTCTAGGGGCTCTGACAGGTTTGCTGCCGGTGATGTCGCGAGAAGTCTATTGAACCTTATCATTTAGAGGAATGAGAAGTTGTAACAAGGTTTCCGTAGGTGAACCTACGGAAGGCTCATTGTCGATTCCTACCCAGCAGAATGACTTGTTAACTTGTAATAAACTTCTAGGGTGTGGGTGTAATGCCCCCTCCTCATGTGTGTTGGGTCAATCTTCTCGTTGCCTTGCCAATCGAACAATGAACCCCAACGCAGTCTGCACCAAGGATAAAAATTTACTTATCAAAAAAATATATTTCCCTTGCTTGAAAGTTTTTTCTTTTTCAACGAAGTATAACTCTTCTCATGGATGATCATATTACACAACTTAGTTGACTTATTTCCACATGACATGCTATGTGGCTTAAGACTTCTAGTGTGCTAAACTTAATTGCTTAGACTTAGCTTTCCCATTACTGATTTACGCATATGGAATGGCTGCCACTTCTCTTTACATTGAATGCTTTAGCTAAATGGTGCAAGGTGCATGTGCTGGTAACTACCATCAAGTTTGCACTTGAGACTTATTTTTACTAAGACTTAAGGTCACTCTAGGCTCTAATGATTAGGTATGGACTTGGGCTCCAAAGGTGGACTTTAGTGTGTAAATACTTGAGTATAGGAAAGTGTTGAAGAATCCCACATTGCTTGGGAAAGAGAGTTCTTGCCTTAATAAGGATTTCAAGGGGTGCGAACTGACATTTGACTAGCCCTTTTATAGTATGACTTTAAAAGTGGCTTGGACTTTCTATTATAACTAGACTCCCTTGGAAATCCCTATAAAGGGCAAGAACTCTCCTTCCCAACAATGTGGGATTCCATTCACTATCTTCCTATACTCTATCAAGGGTGTTACATAGGGCCTCAAAAGTTTCTGAGTGTTAGTGTTTGTCGTTATTTTTTTTTTTAAGTAAATGATTATATTGATATGAATAGGCATCGCCCAAGTACACAAGATGGTATACAAAAGGTAACACCTATTTACGAAGAGGAAATAGAAACTAGAAATTCATGAAAATTGAGGCCACAGAAATCTACAGCTGTGGCCCATAGAAAAAGAGTGCTGACAAAAAATAATCTAAGTTCTTCTAATGAATGCTCTGTCTTCAAACGTCCGGTCATTTCGCTCCTTCCATAGGCACCACAAAATACATATCGGAACCATTTTTCACACCGCTGAGATTTGTGGGAGACCTCATAGATTTGTCCAACTGGTCATGAAAAAGAGTGTTTGTCATTATTTCTACACTGTGTCAGTGGAGTTGACCTTACTGTAACTCCTAAAATTGTCTTACACATGGTTTGAGTAGTTGAAAGAATGACTTATTGGGAGTTAATAGCATAATGCTAAAGGTTTAATCAAGTGTCCTAGGAAGGTCCAAACAGCAACTGTCTGAAGCTGTGGTGGTATTGCAGAATTTCCGTAGTGGCCTAAACTCCATTCTCTTGAGTTCTAGCATGCATACAATACCCCTTTCATCCAAATAATGCATGAGTTCTTATTTAATTTTACTGACAAGCACAAGTTCCTACTCAGTCTTCGCTGTATATCGTGATCATTGCATTGAACAGATTTAAAAAAATTAAAATGCCAGGAAGATCAGTTTGTTTTCTCTTTGAGAAGTTTATCAATCTTGAAAGTCCTGATTTTTTAATTCAACTCACAATCTCAAAATCTGTCATAAATCTGCCATTTAACCATGATCAGCACTTAGGTTCAAATCCCCTTGGGTGCAAATAATCTCTAATATTTTGAAGCTGAGCAGTTGAAGAAGAGTAGAAGGAAATGGCTTTATTGGATTGTTGGTTTGGTGCTGGCTCTGTTGTTGGTATGCCTCCTTTTCATCATAATATTTTGAACTCCTCTCCTGAGTTCAAAAAATGACTAGGATGCGTGATTCTGATTCCTGGGATGGAAGAAAAGTATGGGCGGTTTGCTGTGTATGGTGGGATATCAGAATATGAGGGATGTTTGGCATGGAGGAGTTTTTGTATCCGGGTCTTGCTCTCTAATACTTGTGTCATTTGGACGACTATCTGTGATGATATCTCTTCATCTTCGATTTGGATTTTGTGGATGGTGGTGTTCTTCTACTGAGGAGGCTTGTTAATTGGGGGTTTCTTCCTCGGTTTTTCTTTTTGGTTGCCGATGAAAAAAGCACATTAAATTGAGACTCCTAAATTATTGAGGCTTCTTTTCATTTTTTAATTTGTTAATTTAAAAAATGGAGCTTACTGGATTGGTGGGCTAAGAAATGGGTTTTGGGTCCACACTCTCTTCTATTATGTTGAATCCGGTGAACAAGAATGGGCTTTCATTAGGAACAGACTTTCGTACCTGGCCCAAGTCAACCGGGGGTTACTCCATAAATATTAAACGCCAAAACTATGCAACAAAGTAGCAAACCCAAAACCCACTCCAGAAAAAGAATCACAACCCTGAAACCTGAAACCCTGAAAACTCAACAAATCCCAAAACCCCGAAAAACCTAAACCGCCAAACCCTAAAACGAGAGGGCCTCGTTTATTTTCGCAGATGAGATGAGATGAGATAAAAGTTGAAAGTTGAATCAAGTGTCCTAGGAAGGTCCAAACAGCAACTGTCTGAAGCTGTGGTGGTATTGCAGGATTTCCTTAGTGGCCTAAACTCCATTCTCTTTAGTTCTAGCAATACCCTGGTCATCCAACTAATGCATGAGTTCTTAATGCATGAGTTCTTATTTAATTTTACCGACAAGCACAAGTTCCTACTTAGTCTTCGCTGTATAACGTGATCATTGCATTGAACTGATTTAAAAAAATTAAAATGCAAGGAAGATCAGTTTGTTTTCTCTTGGAGAAGTTTATCAATCGTGAAATTCCTGATTTTTTAATTCAACTCACAATCTCAAAATCTGTCATAAATCTGCCATTTAACCATGATCAGCACTTAGGTTCAAATCCCATTGGGTGCAAACAATCTCTAGGGGCCATCGGATTGAGGAATTTTTTCCCTAAATTACCCGTGGTGCACTTGTGGGAAATTCCTTGTTGAGGGCCTGTGCACCCTTGGGATTAGTTGGGACGCTGTTTCTGGACACCCGGTGCCAATAATTAAAAAAAAAAACCCATGATCAGCACTTATACAGCGTACAGAAGCCTTAACAAAATCCTTGCCTTTGGTTTTTCGCCATGTACTAAAGGAAGACCTAAGCGGTAGAATTTGTCAACTTGAATTCCATGTGTGAGAACCAATTTCTTGTGTTTCTTGCGGTTGATCCAGTTCGCCCAAGAAACATTAAGGAATAATCAGAGTTGTTACGAAAGGGAAAATTCTCGTCTCATGGAAATCTTCAAGAAAAACTCACCTTTGTTCAGTTTAGAGTTGCACAAAAAAATTGCTGCCTCTAGGGATCTCTTCTAGGTTTTGATTTTGGCTGTTTGGTGTGAAAACTTCTCAAAACTCACTTCTATGCTGTGGCAGCACGAAAAAGAAGAACATGCTTTCTTTATAGAACTCAGGGTTTGCTGAGAATCTGTATAGAGTCGTAGGAGGGATTTACTGATATGTTTTTCAGGGATATAAAAAGGAAACTTGATCAAAATCTTTGAATTTTCTCACTTTGAAAGGACTTTTATTAAAAAGGAAAAAAAAAAATCTCGCTTTAAAAGGGCAACAGATCTCGGAGATGGTTCTTAGGGATTTTCTTCTTGACTTTTGATGAAAACTTGAGGAAATAGCTTGCTATAGGGGCTGACAGACCTGGCGGAGGAGAGGATTAGTTGATAAACGTGTTTTAAAGATTATTTCAATAGAAAACCTAGTTGAAACACTTTTTACTGCATATTGTCACATCGTGCCATTTATTTGAGTCACTTTTTGTTTTTATATTTTAATGTTACCCATGCATGACGAGGACGGGTCCACATATTAATTAGTTTTTTATTTTTTATTTTTATAAGAAAATAAGAATTTTTATTGAGTAGAATGAAACTAGGCAATGCCCAAGTACACTGGAAGTATACAAAGTGAGACACCTAATTACATTCTAGAAAGTTGAAAAGAAGATAGAAACTCATGGACATTCCCACCCTTCAATACAATGGCAGAAAACCACTGTAAAAGAGAGAATATAAAAGAAATCCAGATTTTCCCCACTGCACTCTCCTTGTTGTTAAAGCACCTATCATTCCTTTCCGACCATATACACCACATTAAGCACAAAGGTATCATTTGCCACATTGCTGCCAGTTGAGCGCTATTATGCCTCCTGTTCCAACACGCTAGTAGTTCCACCACATTCTTAGGCATGACCCAATTCAGCCCGGCTCTATTAAGGATACCTTCCCATTACTCCCCAGCCCCCTCATAATGTAAAAGCAAATGATTTATCAATTCCCCATTCCTTTTACGCCTAGCACCACTCCATGACCACCATACCCCGCTTCCTCAAATTGTCAACCATCAAGATCTTCCCAAGTGCAGCTGTCCAAGTAAAAAATACAACTTTAGACGGCACTAAGACCTTCCAAATACTCTTCCACGAAAAGAATGTGGACTGCTGGCTTGTCAAAGCCTTGTAAAAGGATTTTTTCTCCACATTTGAATCCACAACATACGGTCACCCCTATTTCTTCCCAACTTTGTTGAATACAAGTAGCTGTAAAAATCTGCCATCTCGTCAAGTTCCCAATCATGAGCATTTCTAGTAAACGTGACATTCCAAGTAACCGTCCCGTTGGCACGACTCAACACATCTGAAACTGCAGCTTGCTGATTTCCAGCCAAATTAAATGCAATTGGAAAAGCAATAGAAAGAGGACTATCCCCACTCCAAGCATCAAACCAAAAATGGGTTCTTGCTCCATCCCCCCACCTCAAACCTAATATGTTTTTCAAAGGTGTTTCTCCCCTGACCACCTACTCTACCCATATCCATCTCTACTCATATGCTAGAGTTTGTAAGGGAGACATTTTCCTAGTGAAGAAAAGAAGCGTTTTTTTTTTATAGGTAATCAAGAAGTTATATTCATAGAAATAAGCAAAGCCCAAGTACACAAGAAGTATACATAGGGAATACCTAACTAGAGGTTACAATAGAAAGTAGAAGGTCATGGACCCTTAGCTCGTTACAAACTATGGCCCCCACCCATAAAAACAATGACTTAAGAGAGAAAACTTTTAGTTTATCCATAGTTCTTTCTTGATCTTCGAAGCTTCTGGCGTTTCTCTCCATCCAAATACACTAACTCATACATATTGGGACCATTCTCCAAATTGCCGCTACCTTTGAATTGCCATGGAGTCCTCTCCAACTTGCTAGGAAATCCACCAATCTAAGAGGCATGACCCAAGACAATCCAATTCTTGAGAAAAAATTATCCCACATGAACCTGGCCACCTCACAGTGTAAAAGTAGATGATCTATTGATTCCCCATGCTTCTTACACATACAACACCAATCCAGCACAGTTACCTGTCATTTCCTCAGATTATCTGTAGTAAGGATCTTAACCAAGGATGATGTCCAAACGAAAAAAGTTGCTGGAGCTTTCGTCTGCCATATGTTCTTCCACGGGAACTTAGTCATTCCAGGGCTCGTTAGTGCTTGATAAAATGAACTAACAAAGAAAATACCTTTCTTGGAATGGTTCCAGTGCATCGTGTCTCCGGTGCCCCCTGAAATACTTACTGAATGGAATGCTGCAAAGAATTCCGTAATAGACTCCAATCCCCAATCTTGGGCTGCCCTATTGAAATAAATGTTCCATTGAGGGGAACCATTTGAAAAGGCCAAAAGATTGGCAATTGCTGCATCCTTTTCTCTAACAAGCTCAAAGATAGCGGGGAAGGTGTCTCGGAGACAATGGTTACCACACCATTTGTCAAACCAAAAACTGACATGAGAGACATCGCCCACAATAAAATGTTCATATCCTCGAAAGGACTCCCAAAGACTCTTAATGTATTTCCACAACCCCACTCCATGTGTACCTCATACCTCATTCGAGCACCATCCTCCCCAAGCCTCCGCAAACTGTGAATCAATAACTGACTTCCATAAGGCCTCTCTTTCGTGTTGGTACCTCCACAACCATTTACCTAAAAGAGCTTGATTGAAAGAAAATAAGTGTTTTTATCACATGAACTATTAGGATTTTGATTAGGATTAGTATTGACACACACACTCTCTCTCTCTCTC
>QEOT01002788.1:0-21579 GCA_003123785.1 Pterocarya stenoptera | reverse complement strand
TGTTTTATTTTTTAAGATATCAAATCAGAGGTGAAATCAGAGTTGGGTGAGATTAAAATGGTAGGGAATGTAAGAGACATTATCACATGAAGGCTTTGAGATAGCCATCAAAAACAAAGACATGAAAAGTCTTAAGTGATATCATATGGTTGAAAATTAAGATTTTTGTAGTCAGGAAATGGAGCGGTGTTTAGGAATATACGTGGGTGAGAAGGATTGGTGACTGTGGGGAGGGAAACCATGGATCTGCAGAAATTTTTTGGGGGGATTTTGCCACCCTCACAAGGCCATATGGTTGTGTTCCCATTTCATTCTTTGCTCATGTTCCCCTCCAAACCCCTTCTCTGTCCCTCCCTACGAATACGAACATATCAATTTCTATGTATATACATACATATATGTGTGTGTGTATATATATATATATGCAGATGCAGTGAGGCCACTTGTAATTGTTTATTACATTTCCATGACTAGCTTCTTTGTAAATGTTCATGGTTGATAACATCATTACTGAGGTCCCTGTAAAACACTATCACGGGGACAGGGGGTCAAAGAACATGGTGAGTTGAAGCCTGAAGGCTATATATGCAAGGTGATTTGTTATGCAATCTTATCAGCAACATTGCTTGTCCTGCTTCGTATTCTACTCACCATCTTCCAAGTTGCAAATTAATGGCTGAATTTCTTTATTTTATTTACCAATCCTATCTGATTGGCTTTTCAAAACTCTGGTGGCTGGAGAGTTGTTTTGATATCATATAAAAGCACCGCTTATAATTTTATTATTTTTATTATATCTTAATAAAAATAAATAGATTCCACATCTCCTATTCAGGGACTAACGAAAACGGTTTGATAATCAGTCATTAGATCAAGACGATGACGCTCTCGTCATGACCAAGAAAGAAAACATTAGTCGTTCTTACCGTTTTGGGTTTTCATATGAGGTAGTCCTTGGGGATTTGAGTGGACAACCAAACATCTAAATGTGGGTATCTCCAACTCATGTAAATTAAGATGGTGGGGGGGGACTTTAGTCCTTCAAGATTATGATGATGCTTCGTTGGATTCAAAGCAAAAGTCAATATGATTTTGAGAGGGCCAGCTGAACGTAATGAGTTACTATTATTATTATTATACTATGATAGTTGTATATATGCAGATAGAGATTTCTTCTTGTCCTTTTGAGCCACTCGTGTAGAGAGGAAGTACACTTTCATGGCACACCATGATTTCAAAGGACAGCTAAAAAGGAAAAGAGATCGAAAGTAAAGAATCAAAGTCGCAGTTTTTCAAGGCCGGAATGAGAAGCTTTGGCGACAGATGATGGAGGAATTATTTTATCTGTTGCTTCGACTCGATTCGATTCGATTCGATTCGATTCAGTCTTGTTTGTACAATGTATATATGTCAACTCAAACTCGACAAGAACCAATGTCCCAGATCAGGTACTTCAACAATCAATTATGCCCAATACTCTTTTGGGATCATCATTCTTTGTAGTTTTACAGCCACAGAAGAAATTTCATAAAATGAAATTGTTTTAGTGATATGGAATCCAAAGGTTATTCAAATTGTAGAAAGTGTTTCAATCAAGATTCGATTGTTTAGCCAGGGAAGGATCTGATAAAAGAAAGCATTACTGCATTTTAGCTTGCTTTAGTGCATTTGTGGGATCGTGGTGGGAAATATAACTTATAGCTTTAGGAGCTTACAGCTTATAATTTAAATAATAAGTTTTATACTTCAAAAGTTTTATTGTTTGATAAACATATATCTAAAACACTTTTAAAGTTAGTAATATTAATTTTTTTTAAATATACAATTATCTACAGTAACTTTTTTAAGCTTGGTGCTTTTTAAAAAAGTAGACTTTTAGTTATTTTAAGTTATTAAAGCACTTTTTATAAATTTATTAAACATATCATTTTTTCTTTAAAAGAGCTCTCAAACTCAATCCCCAACAGTTCCTTAGTTATAAAAAATCAAAGGGCTTTTTGGAGTCTCAATTGCCTGGTTCGTTTAACACCACAGCTTTTTTTTTTTTTTTTTTAAAATTATCTAGTTGGGCCTTCAGCAACTTCTAGCTGGGTACTGAGGATTTCAAGTTTTAACCACAGCCCACCATGAATTGGATTGGGCCAGGTATGAAAAAGTTGCAGCTATAAGCCCATTAGATCCTAGCCCAGTTGCAGCTACTGAGCCAGAGGCCGTTCAAGTTTTCACCACAGCCTGCCATGCAAATATTTTCTTCGTCGTGGAAAATTGTTAGATGTGAATATATTGACTTCTTGGTTTCTAGAAAGAAAGGCCTCTGGTTTCTACAAACTGTGGCTGCGGCTTCTACTTCAGCCACATTTTAACCAAAGTCGTTTTAACATTCTGCAGCCTGCCGAAACAAAAACGTGACTTTTTCTTCTGATACATGTCAGCTAGTCTGACTTTCCTTCTGATAGTTGCATTTATTTTATTTATTTTAAAAAAATTAAAATTGATTATTAAAAAATTAATTTTTTATATAAACTTTCTATTTATTTTTTAAAAATGTGTGCGCGATGTTACGAACTCTATAATTACAAATATTATTTTTTCTTTTCAAATTAAACTACTTTCTTTACTTGATAATGGAAAAAAAAAAACAAGTTTCCCATATGAAAATAATAAAGGGTACCATACTAAAAACTGTAGAGGATGTTCCTATTCAACCTAATAACTAAATTCTTATTCTTGGATTAAAAATAAATAAAATTAGTGAGATTCAAGCATCGCGAAAGCTCGATAAGTTAGTAGCGTAGTTAAGTAGCAATTATAATCGGGGATAGCGGGAAGAGGAAGAATGCTCCGTAAGAAGAATATTTTTATCCCTTCCGAGTTTCAACCAAATTGCCAGCTGATCATGACAGTTTGAATTTTTCCAGCTCATGGCCACTGTCCACAGCATATAAAATTCAATTCATTGATTCCTCTGGCACAATTTTTAACATTTTTTTTTCTCCGTCTACTACTTAGGCACCATAGAATTCCGCAGGACTTGTCGATTTCAGTGACATAATTGTAACAAATTCTTGGTCCTATTCTTCTACCATTATCGAGAAGTTTCGGGCACTAGGAATTTTCAAGGAGTTCTATGTTCATGACTAAAAGGAGGTACTAAATTGGTGCATTGATACCAAAAAGATACACAAAACGACCTGAACAAAAACTCCCACAAGAAGGAAACACAAAAACACGACATATTTGTCCCTGTAATGCACGTGAAAAAATTGGATGGCGTAGAAAAGAAGAAAGCTTTGGGTTTGAACTTCAAAGGAAACTTCTGCTTAAACGAATTTGAGGGAAACTGATGGATGCACAGCCAGGAAGAAGGAAATTTCCAAAAGGAAATACAACATCATGACAGATTTCTCTCCCTGTATGCATGTAAAAATGGGATCGAGTAGAAAAGTAAGAAACCTAAATTTAGATCTTTCCTTGTTACTTTTGGGTTTCAACTTTGAAGGAAACTTCTGATAAAAGAATTTTTTTTTTTTTTTTTAATAAGTAACTTCTGATAAAAGAAAATTGAGGGGAACTAATAGATACAACAAGGAAGAAGGAAATGTCTAAAAGGTGGGGACCGTGGGGTAAGGTTGAGAAGGATTTTGATATAGAGTTTCCCATCATATCAAAGGCTTTGTATCAATCAAGATTTATTTGGTAAAAGGATCTGTTATATTTCCCAGGAAAAAGATGAGTGGATAGGAACAAAACAAAGGTATCTCATTCGTTCTTATTGTCTCTATAAAACCACTAAACTAAGCTAAGTTAAAGCATATTAACTTAAGGCAATTGTGGAACAGATCCTGTATCATCCAACAAAGCTTTTGACATCACTTCTAGTCATCACAGATCCTGTATCATAGTTTAAATCTTGACTGAAGCAGCAAAAGCAAACTTCAAAATATCCCAGTATATGTTATTGCTATGAAAATTACTTGTATTCTAACTTTTATGCATTTAAACTCAATATAACATAATATTTTCATGCTTAATGTCTGACCAGGAAAGGGTAGGCAGTTCTCACACATAATAGTTGGCCAGGTCGATCAAGCAATCGACGTATTGGGCAATATGCCAACACCAATCACCATGCTGCATAGGTGGAATATCTCATGCACTATGATTGAGCAATAAGAAACACCAGTAGGCTTGAGCTGCTGCAAGTCAATAAAGTTCTCATAAATATCAATAAGCCAGCAAATTAAAAAAAAAAAAGGTAAGAATAGTGGTGTTTGGTAATATAATCAAGTTCAAACGGCATCTTCCACGTGGATCGACGTACTCAACGACTGGCCAAGTTCACTGAGTACAGGTTAGGGAAAATTGTGTAATGAGCAAGGATTGCCTGCACAATAGTCACCCAAGTCTTGTATTATGGTACCATCGTGAGCCATGAGGAAGCATCGGGAAACTTTGAGGGTTTGAAACTATGAATATTGGTTCTCGTAGCCTCTGTTCTGTTTGCTTCATTGAAATACAATCCCCAGGACATAAATTGATGTCCTGGTTTATATTTGAAGTGGAATTTATGCATTCAAACTCTGGCACAATCTAAACGAAATGAATTCCATTTAAATTTGCATGTTTATATGCCCCTTTGAAGTGCATACACCAAACTGATCCAAAAAGTACGGTTGGACATAAATTTATCAAAACACCAAGCTACAAGAATCAAGGTCCAAGAAACAAACCCATACAGTAATACTAAAGAATACAACATAACAAGACATGTTGTAGTTTTGAAGCCCAAACAACACATACCATGACCTATAAGTTAAGATCTAAAGTTTCTAAACATAAGTAAAAGGGAGGAAGAAAAAACAAGATAATTGTCTCGTTCGTAGGTATCATGGTATCACTTTTTTTTTCTAAATTAAAAGCATCTAACCGAATTGTGACAGAGCCTATGTAACTATCCGCACTGGATACTTGTCAATGCAATCTTCCCATGGACTACTAGGAGAGGGTTTCACATTCCGGAGGGCCTCCCAAACAGCACTATTACATTTGAAACCACTCCCAAATGCAATCTGCCACACACGGTTTCTCTTTCTCATCCTCCCCTTTGCTTCTGTATAAGCCAGCTCATACCAAATCGAACTCGACGAAGTGTTACCAAACCGGTGCAGAGTCATCCTAGACGCCTCGACATGTGTTGGGAGAAGCTGCAAATTCTTCTCAAGCTCATCAATCACAGCCCTCCCACCAGCATGAATGCAAAAATGATCGAAAGCGAGCTTGAAATCCGGGATATAAGGCTTCACTTTCGCATTGAGCAGTTTCTTGGTCACCAAGGTAGAAAAGAAAAGAAGCTGCTCGCTTATGGGAAGCACGAGGGGACCCAACGTTGTAATATTAGCCTTAAGAGCTCCACCAGCAATGGCCATGAGATCCTTGGATAAGGAAACCCCGGTTTTCCCCGCATCATCTTGCTCCTGATAAACACACCTAAAGGCCTTATCATCAGCCCCACGATGAGTCCTCACGACATGTACGAGCTTATACTTAGCTCGCCGCCTATCGGACGATTTGTTCGAAAGCAAAACAGCAGAACCACCGACTCTAAACAGGCAATTGGGTATTAACATTGATTTCTTGTTTCCAAAGTACCAGTTCTGAGTAATGTTCTCGGTGCTAACAACAACTGCATAAGTGTTCCTATGAACTTGCAGCAAATCCTTAGCAAGATCAATGGCTATAACGCCAGCACTGCACCCCATACCCCCCAAATTGAAGCTCCTAATATTACCTCTCAGCTTATACTTGTTAAGAATCATAGCCGAAAGTGATGGCGTCGGATTAAACAAACTACAATTCACAACGAGAATACCGATATCCTTAGGCTTGACATTGGTATTAGCGAATAAGTTATCCAAGGATCCAAACATGACTTGCTCCGCCTCTTCTCTCGCGGCGGACATGGATGGCCGAGGAGGAAGGTAGTGCATAGCTTCAGGGACGTAGGTCTCCTCGCCCAAACCGGAGCGTTCAAGAATCCTGCGCTGGAACTCCAAAGACGAGTCGTCGAAATCACCGGTGAGTTTGGAGTGCTCCATGAACTGGTGGAATTTGACCTGGAGATGCGACGGCGGGCGATAGCAGGAGTAGTCAACGAGGTAGACGGATCTCGGTCGGGTCATGATGTATACGGTGGATCCGAAAACGAGAACAACGAAGAAGATTACGACGCTAACAAGGTTGTACTGTAGGTGGAGCCAAAGTAGGTGAAGATCATCGGGATTGAGCTGGGAGGCTTGGATGAGACTGACGGCCATCAAAGGCACTAAACAGAGAGTCAAGAGGTAGGAAACCAGGTAGTGATAACCCAGTTTCACGTACTTTAGATTCACGCTTTGAAGAAAGTCCGGCAGCCTCCGGCTCTGGTGGATCTGAACCCCATCGGAGGTTGCCGTCCGCTCGGATTCTGAGCTCATTTTTTTTTTTTTTTTAATTTTTTTGGGAAATTTTGGTGCGTGGTGGGAGTCGAACTGCCAGCCAGGGCGCTATATAAACTCTGCGAGGCTACCAGGAAAAAATAAAAAATAAAGGAGATATAAATAAAAAAAATCTCTGAGATTAACGGAGAAAGCTGTACATACGGACGGATCTGTATCTGAGTGAAGAGAAAATTTTTAATGAACAGAAATGACAACTTTTCAAAGAAGATTTTAACAGATTTGTAAAAGTAATCGAATCCATTAAGAAAATGGTTTCAAGGGTTCAATCTTTCTTAAGTTCGTAATAAATCATTTAAATTTTTCTTTTTCCCTTTTATAATTATAAAAAAATCAACATCCACTCATCGTAGCCAAAAAATTTAGACCACTACTATTGGCCAAAACTCGACCACCATGGAAGTTACCCAAGGTACGTATAGCGGGTAAGGTTGCTTTATTTCAAGATTAATGATATTTATAATTATCACCTGTTGTATATTTTTTTTAAAATAAATAAATTTAAATTTTATATATAAAAATTAATTTTTTAATAATAAACTCTATTTTTTATAATTAAAATAAATAAATATGCAACACTTATATAGATTCTATAATTATATCTATCACTATCTTATAAAAGAAAACATAATTATGTTTAGTTGTTTAACCAAATTCAACTCTTCTCAAATTAAATTTGAATCATGGCTTAAGTCCTAATTCCATGAGATTATCTTTTGAGTTGTTTTAATATTTATTAAAATCCTAATATTTAGAAGAAGGAACCCTTCACATCATGGGAAAGGAATGTTGACTTGGGTGTTAGGCACTTTGTTTGTTCTGTTATCCTAATCCCATCTCTGTCTTTCTATTATTTTAATTTGGATTCTACTTGATCGAAAAGAAAGATGATTTGGCTTCTGAAATTTCTTTGGTTAGGGAAATCGAATGTGTGAAATTTAAATGAAAAATATAATTGGGGGTTTTATTTTACACGTTTTACAAATGACTTTCCTATTTATCATACGCCTCATTTTATTTGATTGTACGTCCTATTTATTAAAAATGATTATAAAATTATTTATCATTTAATTATTAGATGTCGAGAATGGTGAGAATATGATAATTCAGAGTACGGTGGACAGAAAGTTTTTATATAATAATATTTGTGGTATGAAAGTTGGTGAGTCCGTCCTATACTCGCATGTTAATCTGGGATGTAAATGATAATTTTTATAATTTTTTACGCTCTCACGTGATATGGTCGGGTTTGATTTTTAAAAAATAAATAAATATTTGAATATTTTAAACCATATATATAATATATGTGACATAATTTGATTTAAAAGATAAATTCTAAAATTTGAATTTGATAAATTAAATTATATCACATGAATAGTATATAGTATAAAAATATTTGAATAGCACTACTTTAAACAGTAAAAATTGGCTATTATGAGATGCGACCATAGATTTTGATATATAAATATATATATATATATATTATATGTTAGATGAAGGGTGGGCGAGGGATCCGATTCAAACCAAACCCTATGAGATACATCATGCACGTTTAGACTATAACCTCATTAAATCGTATTAGAAAAATACATATGATATCGGAAAGATCGCTCGGAAATAAATACAGACAAACTAGTTTGATAACGTATACCGCCAAATGCTTAAAGAATCTAATTTAGTAGTCCGAAATTCATGTCGGCATTCCCAACATCATTAATTTTATCATTCACTTTTATTGTTAATGTCATGCACTCGAATTCAGATTTATTTTTAAAAAAATTAAAAAAAAGATCAAAAGAGAGAGAGAGAGAGAGAGAGAGAGAGACAGTTCCTCAGAGGTGGATTATGAAAGCTAAACAACACATCATCAAGCAATCGCGATAGTCGGTAGTGATAGATACGTAATTTCTTTTTACAATGCTTTAGAAAATCGTACTTTTTAGACTTCGTTTATATTTCTAGATTAAAACAAATGAATTGATATAAAAATTAAAAATTGAATAAAATATTATTATAATATTTAATTTAATATTATTTATATTTTAAAATTTTAAAAAAATAAATTATTTATTTTATTTTATATAAAAATTTAAAATAATTAAATAAAATAAGATAAAATATATTAAAATGAGTTACGAAACAAAACAAGATATTAATGAAAGTAAAATGACGATGCTTTTAAAATTTATTTAACAAATATATATATTTCACTTAAAAACATGGACATACGAAGAATATGTCCTTTTTCACCTGCCTACGTGTCAAAATAAGCACTTAGAGTTTAAGACACGTCAATCAAAACTAATGTCAACCTGTCAATCAAAAAATATTAAGCTGACTCTTATTTTATTAGAAAGAAATTATATTAGTAAAATTATTTATATATAAGTAATAATTTTTATGACGGAATATCTTACGATAAAATGATAGTGACATGAATAATGAGATTATTAGCACTAATTGCGCATACAAAAAATTAGATATAAAAATTCTCTTTACCAATTTGATAGTACTGCAGGCCAGCACATTGGATGCTCCATGTCCCCTCAGACGTTGTATTTTTTTTTTTTTTTCCTTTTATTTTTCAGATTGTGGACAAAGATCAAACCAATTATTTGTCTGAATTAATGAAGTGAATTGATGAACGTGAATAGAAATAGATAACATAGAATATATGAATCTGCGACATTTTCTTATTATTCTTATAAAATCTAAAAGAATTACTTATCTATACAGACTGGATCATCATCAATCATCGAGACAGATAAAAATAACCCAAAAAAAAAAAAAACTTCTAGAAGAATGAGTACGGGAATAGAGATATGGATTGCATGCATGGTGCTGAATCGGCTGATTAGAAGGTACTGGTACTGGTCTTCAAAATGGTATGATTGCACACACACACGTACGTATCTGGTTTCTGCTGTATACAACCTCTCTCCTTCTTTTCTTTTTTTATTTTTTTTATTTTTTTTATCATCCTATCCTACATATCACATTTTTTATTATTCTTTTTAAATTATTTTTTAAAAAAAGGAAAAGTCCCCCTAATTTATTGCCAACCCTGGAGGAAAATCAAAGTTACATCAAACAATTAACCAATACCAAAACTATACAATGCTAAAATAAAGACAAATTAAATCCTGAGACTAGGAAAACCCAATTTATCTAGACAAATAATTCTTATCAAGAGTCTTGGTAATTTCCTTCATAAGTAATATTCCTTTCCATCTCGCCTTATCGTGTTAGAAAATCAGCCGCTTGATTACCTTCTCGATATTGATGAACAACCATAAAATTAACCTCTTCAATCATATACTACACATTTCGTAAGGAAAAGAAATTAAAAAAAAAATTATGTGTGATGTAGGGATGATAAGTAAAATTTTTCTTTTTTCTTTTATTTATAAAACCTTAAAAATAAAAGTAAAAAGTCATATGGTGGATTTGGGAAATCAAACTACTTGATGATGGGTTTGAGTCATTGGGGGCTTGGCTTCATCAAATATACTACGTCCTGATTGCACCCAAGAGCCCAAGAGTTTCGATGAAAATCTCAATTTGCTACAGTTGGGTTTTTAGTCAGTTGAAAGCCTTCGGTTAAATGGTGCATTGGATGGGCTTTGCAGTCAAGCCCATTTAGTTTTCTTTTTTGAAGCCCATTTTCTAATTTGGGTTGCTAAATGAGACTGCCGAGAAGTTCTCGAGATTCATTTCATTTTTTTTTTCGAAATGACAACTGATTTTGAACAGCATCCAGCAATTGGACAGTAAATTTCCAGCAAGTATCACGTTTCTCTTGTTTGTTCCTCCATTATTTTTCTCCCAGCACTAACTTTCGAAGTTGATTGTTAATAACAAAATACCATACACAACACTCTTATTTTTAGCGAAAGAACTTAAAAAGAAATAGTTTATAGGATCGAGCATGTCGTTAGCACCATGATATAATATATACTATAATAGAAAATAAGATAGAGAAGAGAGAATGAGGAAAAAAGAATTTGTGAATTACATTTTTGCTATTTTTAATTGTGTTATTAAATATATAAGGCATAGATCTATATTAATAGGGTAATTACATTGAGATGATATACGATAAATTAATATTTTAGTCATTATGAAAATCAAAACAAGATAATATAAAATTCTTGATTTGATATTACCTCCAACATATGTAAGTGTGACAATCATCAATTCTTGAATTTGTTACTTTAAATAAATATAATAGTGATCAATCCAATAGTTAAAGTGTAGTGTTCAGTCAGAGTAACGTTATTAAAGTAAAATGAAATAAGAGTGTAGTATAGAGCATAACTCTTCTCAGAATGTGCTATATCTATACATTACAGATGATTCCAATGGAAAATTAGTTTTAGAAAAGAAAAGAAACGATTCTACGCAAGCTTCCTACAATTTTTGTCTTTTTTTTTTAAATGAGTGACCACAAGTATCCATCCGACTAAAGCGTTGCCATGGAACCTAATCGGGATGAAGTGGTACCAAGCAATTGACACTAGTTGCTGTTAATTCTTGACACTAGATCTCTTTTTTTCCTCTTTTTGTCGTTTATATAGATATATTTATATATATATATATATATATATCTCTCTCTTTGTTGGGGGGCGCTGCTAGGGGTCTTTGGGGGAAGATATTTTGGGGGGCTGTGTTCTTAGAATAGCATGAGATCATGGGTGGCGGAGGCATGACAAGCGTGCATATCGTACACTTTGAGGGAGGTTGTTCAACAACCAACCTAACATCAAAACAAAATTGAGTAAGATTTTCCGCTCACTTTATTCACATGCAGCTCATGCGCAAACAATGCCTACCAATTAACCTAATTGATCGAATCATGTGCTGACTTTTAAGAATAATATTACTTAAAATTTTTGGAGACTTAAATCGAGAGTCAAGTTGCTCCGCACAATATATATCTTTCCCAGTAAAGGAATGGGCCGATCCAGAGCTTCTTCTTTCTTACTTACTTTTTATCTTTTTATAAGCGAGTCGCAAGGTTTTCTGTTTTCTTCCTTTAAATGATTGGCACTATGAGTGGACATGGAAGACAGGCAACCCTTTTATTATTATTATTATTATTATTATTATATCTATTCCATACACTGGAGAGAGAGAGAGAGAGAGAGAGATTGCAGAAGTTGGACGACTACATATTTTATTGGCTTTTCTGCGTACTACTTTCCATATACGTACAATAGGCAAACCGATGCATGTTTCTGTAGTTTGTGGAAGGGTTATTATATATATTCAATGCCACACTCATTTGTGTAGTGCATTTTAAGCAGTTTTTTAACTTTTTGTTATAAACTAATTAAGTGAAAAATTACTAATTAAAGATAGATCACATGATCAATCAACTAGTACTGCAAATAAGAATATTATCATGCATATTGCTATTAAAACACGTGCATTCTGCTGATCATGATACATATTTCATTGCATTCATACATTGCTTTTATATATGGTGGAGTGGTAATAAAGTAGACGATAGGGAATTAACTAAAGGGACGTGAATTCAGTTGAAGACTGAACCACTGACCATTTGTGATTCTTATACTAGAACTTGTACTATTTGGATATTAGCAGAACTTGTTGCTGCAATGGCGATTGTACTTCAGTAGGGCCTCGGGTTTTTCATCCTGCAAATACGAAGGAATTTCAACCGAATTAGGCATAGTACTAAAAAGAAGCATTCTTTGAAAGAAGAAGAAGAAGGCATCTTGTCCATGGGTGCAAAACATACAATACATTATAGTTAATAACTTTAGATTTTGTATACGATTGGGTATATGCAAATTTCGAGTAAGCCTGAGCATGATATTGTCATTTGAGACCCTGTTTGGTACGGGTTTTGGAGATAGTACTTGCTTTTGGGGTCAAAATCTAAACAAAAATGCTTTCAAAAGCAACCAAAGTACGTCTAATATACCGACGAAACGACAGTTTTAAAGTGTTCTTTATTCTTAACAACTACTACAAGGAAAAAAAAAATAGTTCAAAGGAAGGAAATTCTTCTGGTGGCATGGACAATGGTTTAAGGATTTTAGACAGAGAGCTTACTTTGTATGTACGTGTAAAACCAAAGTAGAATTAGAATATGCTTAGCAATCATTTGTGGGTGTATTTGTGTGTGCAGACAAGAGGTCAGGGTCAGTTAGCTTAGGTGAATTGCTTTATAGACTTGTTTTTAACTACCTCTTGTCCTCGTCGGGCATGTTTCCCTGGCCAGTTGTCTTGTACTTTGGGAAGGGCACACTGCCAGACTCAATACGCAGGACATCCTCCACAAGTTCTTGATAGCGTCTTTTCACCTCTTCTTCAGTTTTCCCACCAACGGCCTTAGCGACATTGTACCAACGGTCTGGGCTGTCCTTATCGTACACAGCCAGAGCCCTCTCGAAGGCCTTGTTGTCCTTGGCACTCCAAGCTGAGTGGGAGCTTTTTGCGGACATTGAGCTGGATGCCATTTTCTGAGCTAGGGTACTGATCAGGCTGTTTGCGAAGGAAAAGTAGGAACACTGTATATATACTGAGTGATTGCAGGAAGGAACGAGTGTGAAAAGTAAGAGAAAACAAGATTTATGATCTAAGGTGTTAAAAGTAAGGAAGCAAATAGGAAAAACTGAAAGGACAAAGATGGTCAGTCAGAGAAGTTTGAAGAGAGTCTAGAGAGAAAGACTTGTAGTCAAGGGGTGATTTGTGCAGGGAGATGCCAACTTCTTCTCCTTTTATAAGCAGGAGTGGAGGGGGCTGAGGTGGGGTATTGCCAGTTGGGGCAGAAATCTTCCACAAATTCCTGTGGGATTTTTATGATATTTAACCTTTGGAGCCACAGAAGGAAATGGGACCAAGAAGAGCTGCAATGATTTGGGAGAATCAGTACCTCCAAGGCGTTAGAAGTTCATAAAATAGTAGAGCCTATATTCCCCAAAAAGCCCTTTCATGTTTTGCAGATNTGCTTAGCAATCATGTGTGGGTGTATTTGTGTGTGCAGACAAGAGGTCAGGGTCAGTTAGCTTAGGTGAATTGCTTTATAGACTTGTTTTTAACTACCTCTTGTCCTCGTCGGGCATGTTTCCCTGGCCAGTTGTCTTGTACTTTGGGAAGGGCACACTGCCAGACTCAATACGCAGGACATCCTCCACAAGTTCTTGATAGCGTCTTTTCACCTCTTCTTCAGTTTTCCCACCAACGGCCTTAGCGACATTGTACCAACGGTCTGGGCTGTCCTTATCGTACACAGCCAGAGCCCTCTCGAAGGCCTTGTTGTCCTTGGCACTCCAAGCTGAGTGGGAGCTTTTTGCGGACATTGAGCTGGATGCCATTTTCTGAGCTAGGGTACTGATCAGGCTGTTTGCGAAGGAAAAGTAGGAACACTGTATATATACTGAGTGATTGCAGGAAGGAACGAGTGTGAAAAGTAAGAGAAAACAAGATTTATGATCTAAGGTGTTAAAAGTAAGGAAGCAAATAGGAAAAACTGAAAGGACAAAGATGGTCAGTCAGAGAAGTTTGAAGAGAGTCTAGAGAGAAAGACTTGTAGTCAAGGGGTGATTTGTGCAGGGAGATGCCAACTTCTTCTCCTTTTATAAGCAGGAGTGGAGGGGGCTGAGGTGGGGTATTGCCAGTTGGGGCAGAAATCTTCCACAAATTCCTGTGGGATTTTTATGATATTTAACCTTTGGAGCCACAGAAGGAAATGGGACCAAGAAGAGCTGCAATGATTTGGGAGAATCAGTACCTCCAAGGCGTTAGAAGTTCATAAAATAGTAGAGCCTATATTCCCCAAAAAGCCCTTTCATGTTTTGCAGATGAATTAATCTTTGCATCATCCTACACACCACACACCATAATTTTTTTTATTTTTTTTATTTGTTTCTCTTATTAAATGTGTATTATATGGATGATGAATAAAAAAATATAAATGTTTCAAGAAGAGTAAAATAAAAAAAATTAAAAAAATTTAAAAAAAAATAAAAAATATATTGATGTGTGGTGTGTAGGATGATGCATAGTAATACTATTTCCAGATAATAAGGACTAAGCAAAATTCGCATGGGTTGGTTAGGATGACTGTGGAAGTCGCCTAACTCCTAGAAAACTCTGTAGAAGTCCCTTACATTTCACTCCTAGCAGTTGCAGGGTCAGAGGCTCATAGGTCGGCCCGACCGCAAACCACAACCAAGTGTTTCACGAGTGCACCACAATCCATATTTTCTTATTTCTGTTCGAAAGAGATCTTCTGCAATAAAAAGCTTTTTGAGCTCTCTGCATTGCAGCTCATGATCTTTTCAGTGTAATCTGTCCAAGTTTACTACGGTTCAGCTTCTGAAAGTGCTGGCAGGATGAATCCGTACATTTATTAAGAATGGATTTGAAAATTAAATAAAATATTATTAAATATTATTTTTTAATATTATTTTTATTTTAAAATTTGATAAAATTATAATGTTAAAATAAAATAAGACAAGATTGAATGTTTTCTGTATCCAAACCTGTGATACGATGATATCTCTATTTTTTGTTTTTATTTCTTGTAATACGAGGAGAGGTCAGAGGTTAACATATGCTACCTACTTTTTTAGCAGTTAGAACAATCTTGAATGTGTCAGCGAGGGGTGCCTGATTAGTAGGCAAACTGGTTTGGCTTTTACTACATCTCCTGCTAAAGATGGAAAAGACTTTCTACTCTCAACAAACGTACTTAATTTGTAGATTACTTTCTAATCGGACCACCAAAGTTCCCTAATCGATATCATCCAAATTCAATGAACAACCAAGAGCCCTGTTACCGTGTTACATCTCCTTACCGCTTCTAAAATTAAAACAGAAACCATGTTTTTCATGATCTATGTTTGCATTGTTTTAATATAGAATCTTTCATGGTTTTGCAATTGATCAGGCCATTCGTATAAAACCTTGCAGAAGAATTGTAAGTGGCATAACCGTAAGAAAGGGGCATCCCAGAGTGGACATTCATTTTCCTTCTCTTGAAGGTTATGAAGTTGCTTAAGTCATGAGACTTGATAGCTGGCCCTTAATGGTTAACCGGGAGTTACTCTTAGAGAGACTATTCTCTATTTGTATGAGATGCTTCATCGCTTGACACAAAAAGCTGTAAATCTCTCTCTCAAATAATTCTCTCTAGTCTCGACATCTAAATTATGTAATATGTGAGTGTTGCTCTGGTATTACCACGTAGTACACTCTACTATCGATATGAGAGATTTTAGATGAATAACGACGACAATGAAGAATCTGTGAAACTACATTAAATTTATGATTTACCAACGAGATAATATCGTTCACTGTATACTTTGATTTAATATTTCTAAGGATGCACACTGCAGAGAAGCCCCTTCCCTTTCAATCTTTCATAGTTTTTCGTTCTATCAATTGTTCATTCCGAAACTCACAAAATTCAATAACCGCATATGGTCTTTGTAACCACAGGGCACAGGCATTAGTTACCAGGCTTGCTGGTTCACAGTAGAGAGCATGACGCAATTTCTTGGGGAGAGACTAAATATCTGTTTGGAATCAAAAGCTTAAGTCTAACAAAGAATCATATGTCGGATCCGGGCGGCGTGAGACCATAGCTTTAGTCCGAAAGTTGGTATCTGGTAGCCCCAACCTACAGGCCTATGTTGGAGAAAGTCTTGCAAGTAGATTTCAGTTTAGTCTATTCAACACTAGAGAATCTATGAAACCAAATTCTCACATTGGGAGGGAAGTAGGAGTAGAATGGCTGAAACAATGAACTTCAGTTTCAGGAAATTATGAATGGTATATGATTCCTTTAAGATCTTTATGATTTTGTAGTGATAGGATATGTTCGAAGTTTCATAAGTGGTAAGAGCAAAAATAATAATATACTATGAGTCGATTTATAAGAAATAAACAATTATCTCTTATAGAATCGATTTTATGAGATGAGTTTGGTCCATAAATTTCTTCATGGTATCAGAGTCAGGTTCTAAATAAATGAGAGCTCACATTACTTATCCCGATCAAGAAAAATACTGATCTTTATATAAGAGAGAGTGTTAAGAAATAATCTCACATTATCTGTAGATAAAATCTTGAACATATTTATAAAAAATAAATAATTATCTCTAAAAATTAATTTTGAGATGAATTAAACCCAATAATTCCTCTTATACATGTCTATCCAAGATTTTAGTGTCAAATTGCAAACTTTCCTGAACTTTTGAAATTCTTTACAAAATAATTTTCTAATGGCAGCAGTTGTTCTTGATTAAGTAGAAGCCAAAGTGGCGCCCAGTTGTCAAGTTGCAGGAGTCATGGTCATGGGATTCTGGCCACAAACAATGGGGCTAGCTCTGATCATTAGTTGAAAACTACTAGAGCAATTTTTCTAGGAATCTGTACGAAAGAAATAAAAAGGAAAAAAAACAAAAAAGGCGATGCTTTGAGATACACCCGACTACCGACTTAAGCCCAAGTCCATTTTAATAGAATAAAGTAATATTCCAAGAATCCTCCAGACTTTATTTCAGCAACTGGTCCCTCCTTAAACATGTTTATTTGAATTTTATTCCATATTAAGCCCCTTTTACCAGTTACTGACTAGGAGGGGACCTGGAATCTCCATTAATGGTGAGGGTAAAAAGTCCACTCAAACTCGGCCGACTGGTCCTACATTAGCCGCAAAACAAAAGTGGTTGTCCTTTTTTTTTCTTTTGATAATACATATAAGTTTAAAATAGATAAATTTTATTTAATATTTTTTTTAAAAATAGATCTTATAAATAAAAAATAATTTTTTTAATAACATCTATTTTTTTACCAGAATTTATATGAGATTTACTTATTTGAATATTCTATAAATTATTTTCCTTTTTTCAATGTAACCTTCGAACAAAGTGGGGAACTTTGGAAACTGCAAATTCTAATTGGGAGATGTGGCCGTTGAAAAGGAAGGAACTTTAAATAATTCAGTAAGGGGAATATGCAAAGACACTACAGTTGGACGAACGAAAACCCCCCTTAGGTCACTAGTATTAGTTTGGTCAAAATTAAAAATTAGTTAAATTTTAGATAATATGTATTAAAAAATTCTTACATTAGATTGGACATCTCTAAAATAATTTAGATGTTAGTTACAGTAATTAACTAAATTTGAAGAACTAAATTGATTCATCAAAAATTAAAATAATAATTTCTCACTCCAAACAAATATTAAAATATTAATTTCTCACTCCAATAAAAATATTATTTAATTTGTAATTAAGAAATTTAGATAGAATTTTTTATGAGTTTAATCAAATATTTTTTATTATTAGCATTAAATAACTTTTAATATTAATTTAATTAGAATATAATTATTATTAATATTAAATTGGTAGAATTATAAAATGTGATAAAAAAATTAAATAAAAAAATTATTAATTTAATAATATTTTATTATTATAGAGAGAGTAAATGGCTAATCCAATGTGGGGATTGAATTTAAATAGAATATGTAAATGTAAAAATATGTGATATTAGTTTAAATTTAAAGATACATTTAGCCAATCCAATACTAATGCTCTTACAGGACAGGGACGGTAAGCATTTGTTAGCATGAATTTGAGCCTATAGGTTGGCTTGCGTTCGAGGAAGGAAAAGCTCATTTATGAGAATTAAAGCTAGAGTTACTCGGCCGCTTGTGTTTGTCATTTTTTTTTATTCATTTTTTTAATAGATTTAACTATTTTTTTTAAAAAAAAATATCAATATACTTAAAATTACTTCCTTAATCACTAAATAAAAAATTTAAAAAACAATTCACCAAGCAGTACACTTGGATAGGCAAAATAGCTTTTCTCTTAAAGCTATGCATGCCTGCATTCACCTATACGATGAAATTTTGTTAGAAGATCGGTTGGAACAGACAAAGATGTGGGGGACATGTATTGTTACGGGGACCAAAGGAGGAAGGAAGATGCATTACAAATAAGGAAGGAGCGTCCAACATCAACTTCCAGCAAGTCTAAGAAATATTCTGTTTTGGCAATGTTGCCCTATTTTGAAATAAATCACTTGTCCGAAAATTATTTACAAACTTTGTTTGTAGGGGCGGGTTCTTCTAAAAACTTACGTTTATCTCTTACAATTTGTCAACATAGGAAACACACACAAACACAATCCGGCGTTTTTTCCTCTTAATCTGCCAGTCACACGTTCTATTTCTAAGGCTCGTAATATGTTCTCTCGAATCATCACATTGTCTGATCTTGTCTTGTCATTCTCCTATCATAGTCGGTTCCTTGTCTTTTATCTATTTTGAGATTTTTGTTGGGACATGGTAAAAGTAGTTTCTTCAAAATACTTATTAGGGGTGTAACCAGTCCGGTATGATCCGGTTTTGGAAAAAATTTGGGATTGAACAGATATTCATCGGTTTTGTATTTTTAAAAACCAATTCCAAACTGGCTAACCCCTTAAACTGGTATTTCCGGTTTTACCGATTCCAGTCCAATTCAATCCGGTTTTCTAGTTTTAATATATACTATATTATATATTATATTATAGTATATAATACTATAATGATAATATATTATAGTATATTATAATATATTATAATTGTATTACTGACTATAGTGATACATTATAATATATAATACAGTGATATATTATAGTATATTATAATATGTAGTGATATAGTATTAGTATAATTGTTAATGCGCATTATATAATATTAGTATAACTATTAATACAATAAACTATAGTGATATAAGATTTTAATATTTAATATTATATTAATTAGTAATTTATCATATAATACAAAACTATTTTTTATATAATTATATATTATAAATAAAAATTATATACAATATAAAAAATTATAATATATATATGAACTGATCCGGCTCGGTTTGATCCGGTTTTAGGAAAAGAAAAACAGGAACCAAACTAATTTTGACCGGTTTTAAGAAAAATAAAACTGGTATCGGACCGAACCAAACCGGTGTCGGTCTGGTCCGATTTACCGATTCGCCAGTTTTTTTTTTTTTACACCCCTAATGCTTATTGAATTTATGGAGTATAAAAGCTAGTTCAAGCAGTACCAGTGCCACGTTGAACATAATATTATAGGGCTGAAAGTTGATCCGATCAGTGCGGTTTTGGTTCAATATCAAAACCACACCGATAGGTTTTTAAGAGGTTGGTGCCGACCGAAATCGGTTGCCACAGAGAGAGAGAGAATTGGTCGAAATCTTATGACTGGTAGAGATCGATTCAACAGTCGATCTTTTAGTTGCTAACTCGTCTCCAAATTTACATCACAAATTCAAAAAAAATTAACAAAAATTTACAACAAATCAACTCAAAATTCACAACAAAATCACAAATTTATAACAAAACCTCACGAGAAAAGGTGAACGGGAGAGATGAGAGGAGAACAAGAGAGGTGAGGGATGTTTCGGAGAGCTCGAAGAGACATTTCAGAGAGTAGAGAGCTCAGATAAGTGAGGGACAAGCCGAGGATGAGAGNGAGGTGAGGGATGTTTCGGAGAGCTCGAAGAGACATTTCAGAGAGTAGAGAGCTCAGATAAGTGAGGGACAAGCCGAGGATGAGAGATGAGGGATAGGTCGAGTGCCGATTGGCGTAAAGGAGGAGGGGAGGGGAGGGCTGTCCTGCGGGTTGAGAGATGAGAGAGAAGAAAGAAAGAGGATCGAGATGAATAAGAGGGAGTGGAGTTATTAAACCCTAAATCTAAAGGAAGTCGTTTGTTATATTAAACCAAATGGTATCGTTTCACTTATATATTTTTTTCTATACGTTACATGTAAAACGATGCCATTTAAATCACTTAAATGAAACGGCGTCATTTTACTTAAGATATATATAAAATATATATTATATCGGCTGATTCGGTGGTTTGAACCTCTTTCAGACCGGGACCGAACCGGCCGACATCGGTTTCTTGTATTTTCTACCGTCGCCAATCGATTCTCCATCGATTCCTGACTTCAACGGCCGGTTTCCATCGACGACGGACAGTCCCGTTGGATCCTTTACACCCCTAGAACATATAACACACAAAATCAGGCTCAGATAAAGTGTCAGCAAGGTTAATCTAGCCCCAAGGCCCACTTCTTCGATTAGAATCTAACAGTCTGTTTGGGAATACAATTGTTCTTAATATATTTTTAAATTATTTTATTATTATTCATTATTATTTATAAACTGTTTTTTTTTTATTTATAGATATTTTGAGATATTTATAATATTCCAACTTGCCTTAAATGAATTAAGCTGTTGGATTCCTGCTAGACAAATGCAAAGTAGGTTTTGTGCGGCCAGACTAGGTTGTTGTGTTCTCTGCCGCAGTACTGTAGCCCAGCTCAGGCCCCAAGTTACAACTCATCCTATGCCCATACTTTGCCCATTGAAAATTTGTTTCTCTCTCTTAAAAAAAGAAGCCTATAGGTCTAATCAATGCACTAGTCCAGGAAGGCCTAAAAACACATCGAGTCAAGGCCCAATGCCCATTCGACTCGAGATTGATCCCCCTTTCGCAAAACATCTCTCAATTCTCGATTGCAACTTGGCACTCGCCCCTGATTATTTGTTAATTTAGAGAGAGTTCTATTTTTCTTTTTCTTTTTCTTTTTCTTTTCTTTTTCTTTTTTCTATTTCCTAATCACGCCGATTAGACAAGAAAGAGTATGTCACGATTGTTTTTAGAGAAAAAGAGGATTTAGCAATGTTTTGCCAGATGGTAGTTCTACAGGCAAGTCCCGCTTGTAGATCCCACTTGACGTGGTTTGCCACGTGTTTATTTTAATTATTAAAAAGAATAAGGGGATCCTTCATTTCAAAATCTCGAAAACCCCTTTTTGCTCTATATTCTCCTTCTCAGAAGTCAGCCCATCAAATTCAATTAGAAGAAGAAGGAAGAAGTAGAAGAAGAACAACAAAATCCTTCATTTCTGAAAAGATGAAACATCATTTTGAAGCTTGTGATTTTCTAATGTCTTTTGGTTTAATGAGTTTTCCAACTCTAACTTTTCTATGGTGCAGGCCCCATATGTACTCTTATAACTTTTGTAC
>QEOT01002786.1:14465-40349 GCA_003123785.1 Pterocarya stenoptera | reverse complement strand
TAAAATAGATCCAAGCTTCAAACTCAAGATCACATGGTTAAAAAGCAACCAAAACATAAATTTAGCCAAGAACATCATCACTTTGGCCTAACCGAATATCTCCTTACATAAAATTTCATATCTTCATAACTAATATCAAATATAGTCAAAAACACATTCTAACATGTATATAAGAGGCTTAGGATCCTTAAATAAAAATATCAAAACCATTGGATTATGATTAAACCATAAAATATTTAAATTTTCTCAAAACTGAAACTGTTTTTCCTCTTCCAGTTTCTAAGTTTCTAGATCTAAGAAACCAATCACATACATAATAAACCAGTCATTGAAAAAATATATTAAAACCTTAATGATGTTCGAGAAAATACTTACAGCGCTTTAATATATTTTTTGAAGGATCACGAGAGAGCTGGAAGCGCCAAAACAGCAACACCACAGTGTAAAAATACTGTGGTCGAAAATACAGTGAACCCAAAAATTACACGGGGTCAAACGAAGACTTGGGAACGGGAGGGTAGGGCCTATGGAAGGTGGGGAAGCTAATGGTATCGAAGGTTGGCCGTGGGTGGCAGCCGAAACTGCAGTGGAAGGCCGAAAAGGAAAAATCGGTTGTGAGCTCGGCTGGGCTTCACCGGTGACGGATCGGGGCTGGGGTTGGGTCCAATGGGTTGCTAGAGGGCCAGTGAAGAAGTGGTAAAGAAATGGTGGCCGGAGATGGCCGGACGGCGGCGGAATGGGTGAAGGAGTGCCGCAGCTTCGCACGGCTCTTGGAGGCAAACGGCGGCAAGGGGTAGCCTGAAATTGATGGGGTGAGGTCGGTGGCGACTGGGGAGTCCGGTGGTACCGGCGGTGAAGGCCACGGATGGCCGGCGGCGGTGCAGGTGGCTGGAGGCCGGTTGAGCGTGGGAGAGGAGAGAGAGAGAGGGTCGGGCTGCGCGGAGTGGGGAGAGAGAAACTAGAAGAAAAAAAGAAGAAAAAAAAAGGGAAAAAGAAAAAGAGGAGGAAGAAAAAGGAGATCCAGCCTTTTCAACTTGGGTTTCGAAAGTGATCCAACGAAAAAGATTTTAAAACCACTAGATAAATAAAATAATTCAAATTCAATGAAATGCTCGATTAAAACAATAAAAATGTTAAAATCCAAAAACAAGCTAATTTAAATTAAAGATCAATTTAAAATGTAAACAGTAAATAATATTAAGAAAATCCATTAAAATAATTTTCACAACTTAAAATATTATAAAATAATATTTCAAAACTCCTTAAATTTTAAAACAAGAGAATGAATTTTTTAAATAAATTAAAATAATCATTCTTTAAAAATGTAGTAAAATACGGGGTGTTACAAGGGTAAGGGCTACAAAGAAAATGTAGGATTTAAACAAAGCAAGAGAACTTAAGTTTGAACACTAACAAAATAAATAGAGCATTTCTCACTTCTAACACAAATATCTATTCTCAATCTTTGTAAATCTTTCAACATACCTCTCTTTATTGCACTCTCAAGTATCTCTCTCTTTAATGCACTATTCGGCAGATCAGATTTTTTTTTTTTTTTGAAATATTCCGTACCTTTTGGACTGGCTTTGTGGATGACTCTTATCGGCCTTTCTTGTTGGCCACACAATAGACGAGTTAACTTTTCACACACTCAAACTTATGATTTTTGATAATATTGTTATAATTACTTTACTTGTAGACCTTCTACCTCTCTTGCCTTTCATGCTCTTATGAGTCTGTGGTTTTGTGTAAACTTAGTTCTCTTGAAAGATAAGGATGTAGCTTAAATAGGATAGGGAATATGAGGTTTACAAGAAAGAAAAATATAAGGTCAAAATATATTTCAATAAAGCTCAAAGGGGCGATTAGAAATAAATAGAATAAACAGGTAAGCTTGAAAGGTTCAATCAGTTCAAAGAATATGTTAATCATTTTTTTAGTAATATTCTATCTAGATTTCACCTCGAGTGTAATCAAGCAAGTTCTAGAGTAAGTTGAGACCATATAAATTTATAAAATTTACATAAAATTTCTCTAGGTGCTCAAAACAATTAATGATCATAAGAGGCATTCATTGAACATAGAAAATATCAAATTAAGTAGGATCAAGTAAAGAATTAACAACTAGAATTAAGCAATGAGAATTTGTCCTAAAAGTTATAATCAATTTCAATCATATTCTTATCATAGGCTTTTTATCCATCAAACCATATTGTTTTTATCATTAGCATCATCATCATCATCATCATCATTATTATNGCAGCCATGTACCCCTTGGAGATCTCCCCAGCCTCTTCATTCCTTAAATTTGATGGAAGAGATTAAGTTCAAGTTTGGGTGGTTCCTTACGTGGTAGCTGTGGGAATTCAGCTCCATAAGTATCGTCGGCCATGACCACATCTCGGTCACTTATTTGAACACAAGAATGTACCTCGGAAGGGAATTCCATAGATTTAAATACGTCATAAGTGACCTGCTCCTCGCCGACCCTTAAAATGAGTTTCCCTTAAAATGAGTTATCCTCATCGCAAGGAAAGGTTAGCCTAATATCAAAGGGATCTCCTCGTCCTCCTCTATATCGAGTACAATGAAGTCAATCGGAAAGATGAACTTATCAACTTTCACCAGTACGTTCTCAATGAGTCATCTAGGGTATTTAATGGATTTGTCTGCCAACTGTAGAGAGATGATGGTCGGTTTTGCTTTTCCAAGACCTAGTTCCTTAGGCGGCAGCTTCTTTTATACAATTGCATTGCTCTCCTTGGTCTCCAATTGTAGAGAGAACTGATTATCAATCTTATTTTTTCTTAATCTCTGCAGACAAGGAATTGGTGAATCATAAATTGGAGGAGAATAAGTTTTAGAAATAAACTCCCTGGATTTCTTGGGTTTTGCAGCCCCTTTATTGTCTCTAGTCTTCTCAGCTTACTGGTCGGTCGCCTCCCGATAGGTTTCTTTCACCTCGTACTCAGTTGCCTTATTCTCGGACTCCACATTTTTTACAGCTTCTTCATCTCACTCGGTAATTACAGATTGTGACTAGTCATATGCCCGCCCACTTCTCAACGTTATGGCTTTGACATGTTCCTTCGGATTGGTCACAGTGTTGCTCGGTAAAGTCCTTGATGTCCTCTCAGTAAGCATGTTCGAGAGCTGACTGATTTGTGCCTCAAGATTATAGATTGAAGCCGAGTTGTTTTGATTCACCATTTCAATCTTTTACATGTATTGCATGGTCATATCTTCAAGTGTCGGCTTCTTCTCTTGCTGTGGAAACTGTTGAGGTGGTCTAGCCGGCACTTGGTTATTGTTCCATGAAAAATTAGGGTGATTTCTCCATCCAGGATTGAACTTGTTTGAATAAGGATTATTTTGACGTTGGAAATTGGACACGAAATGGGTTTGTTCATAACTTGGTTAGGCAAAAGGATTCCCCACTTGCCAATCTACACTTGAATGAAATGATCACAAACAACATTAGTTTGAATAGCATTAACGTTCATCTTACCTATTTGTTGTTATAAATTTGCCATCTGCATCGCTAATGTGGTAATAGCATAATCCCTGAATGCCTTGTACTCTTGGTCGGCCATATTAAATTTGGAGGCGGTGACCTCTTTCTTCTTCTCTTTATTGTACGCCTTGTTCTCTCTCTCTCTCTCTCTCTCTCTCTCTCTCTCTCTCTACATAAAAATAAAATAAAATAAAATCCAAAGTACTAAAAATCTAGCAGGTATCAATATCAATAACAAATAACTATTTCCGGCAACAGCTCCAAAAACTTGTTCGCATAAAAATATATCTACAAGTGCACAAAATCATAACAAGTAGCAAATTGTTTTAAAGAAAACAGATATCGAACCCACAATGAATAATTATGCTATTGAGTATTGAAATTGATTAAATTAATTATTATTTAGAAAACCAAATTTTTAAGAGTGGATTATCTAAATTAAACTGAAGAAAAAAATTAAAATTAAGATTTTAAGATAATAAGAATAGATCTAGAGCGTTTAATTTCAACTAACAAATTCCGTACAATTTATTCTTCCTTGTTATAAAATCATAATTATCCCAAGTTGATGATAAAAATTCCTGAACTATTCAATATTTTCTCTCGAACATTACCAAAAATATCTCCAACTAATAACTCTATATCTCTATGTGAATTTAATTAATTAGAGATTTATTAAGTTATTTAGATTTTTCTTGAAAATCACACTAGACGCAGTAAATCATCTCTGCCTTCACTCAACTAATGGTGTTTAATCTTAGAGTTTTAATCACAAATTACCTCTCGATCTCATTGCAATCCAAATGATCGAATAATAGTTAGCTAGAAAATTGTAAGCATTAAGAACAAGGAATCAACACTCAATCATGAAAATGTTGAGAATAAAATAACTTGAAATCAACACTCAATCATGGAAATATTGAAAATCAACACTCAATCGTGTGCGCTGAATATAACTGGCGTGGAGGACACAAATGAATGAGTGTGGAGGCCATAAAGACCACAAGGCCCTCTCCTTGCCTACTAAGTAGAATGACTCCCGACCGGAATGAAAGACTCATCTCGTATTTTTTAGTTATTGCCCACGATGCCGTGTGTATTGAATATAACTAGCGTGGAGGTTACAAATGAACAGGTATGGATGTCACAAATGAATGGGTGTGGAGGCCCCAAACACCACACGGCTCTCTCCTCGCCTACCGAGTAGAAAGACTCACGACCGGGATGAAAGACTCTTTTCGCATTTTCTAGTCGTTGCCAACGATGTCATTTAGGTTGATCTTTTAAGTTGGACATTTAGACTAGTCGCCCAATCTAATCTTCTAGAGTCTTGTCTCCAAATCTTCGCGCCTTCTGGTCGTGAGTCTCGTCGCCTACCGAGAGGTAAGTCTTCTTGCCTTTGGGCTAGAAAAATCTCTTTGCTGGTCACGGGACAAGGCTTCTCGCCCAAATCTCATCAACTCTCTTCAGATCTCGCTGCCTCTCATCGGTCTGGATCTGTAGTCTCTTCTTTTGTACCAAAATGCTCTATTTTTGCACTAAATCTTCTCATTCCTTCAAATCCAAAAAATAAATAAAAATATGTAAAAATAAAATAAAATTAATAGTATTGAAGGAAAAATGACACTTTTCATAAATAAAAGAGTGATAAAAATCACGTAAAAATAACACTTATCAAATACCCTCAAACTTAAGCCTTGCTCGCCCTCGAGCAAAGAAGAAAGAATGACAATTAAAATAAGTATTGGTTTGATTTACAAAATTTATTGCTTCAAAAATTGTCTAAAGTTTATAATTCAAATGAATTATTTAAGTTTAATCAAGTCCAAAAGTTAATTCAAAACTCAATTCCACTGCATTATCCATCCCCACATTCATGCATACCCATCATTCTCACTTCATCTTTAGCTCTCCGGATAGTTTTATGCAAACAAGTAAATCAATAATGGATCTCTAAAAATTCCATAGGCTTGCTTTTCAAATCACTCTCCACTAATATAGAACAAAAATTATCACCAGAGATCAATAGGTCTTTATTGAGCTTGTAATGTAAGGCTAGAGTAAGGGCTACAAAGATCGGAGCAACGAGCCATGCCCTAGTGCAAGTGGTACAATTGAAAGCCATCGAAAGCCATTCAAAGTAAGAGAAGCTAGAAGAAGAAGAGTACGGAAGTGATAACATGAGAAGGGCGGCCTAAGGAATAAGCGTGCCCCTCACGAGGGAGTAATGAGATGAGATGCTTGCTAAAAGGGAAACTAATTCAAATGTTTCTTGGAAGTCTTAATTATGTTACAGATTTCTATCAATCTTTTAGAACATTATGTAAACCTTTGTTTCAAATATTAAAGAAAAATCCACCTCCGTTGATGGAAAAACATACAAATATTATAAACAAATTAAGTCACATGTTAAGCAACTTTCATGTTTAGTATTCCCTTCTCCTCACTCTTTTAAAATAGTTGAGACAAATGCTTTTGACCTTGGTTATAGAGGAATCTTGAAGCAAATATTATCTTCTAACCCTGAACAAATTATTCGCTTTCATTTAGGATGTTGGAATCTTGCTCAGAAAAATTATAGTACCATTAAGAAAAAGACTTTAGCTATTGTATTATGTATTTCAGAATTTCAAGATGATTTGTTAAATCAAAAGTTTTTACTTAAAATTGATTGTAAGTCAGGCAAGGCAAGTTTTATTAAAGATGTGAAAAGCTTAACTTCAAAACATATATGTGCTTGATGGCAATCCATATTAAGTATTTTTTATTTTGACGTTGAACATATATTCAAGGAGAATCTAATTCTCTTCCTAATTTTCTTTTCCAATAATTCTTACAGTGAAAATCATGTCATCTTTAAAATCTAGAATAAAATCCAAATCCTCCTATGTTAGGCCACCATCTCCTCCTTATCCTTCACAATACCCTTAAGCAATTCCAAAACCATACACGATATTAGAGATATTACCACCACCAGTAAGGCCATTTTACAACCAATTCTCGCCATTATCTTTTTCAGAATAACCAACTTATTCAAAAGCTGTCTCTTCTTCTTCCTTTCATTCTCAAATCATTAATCCTCCACTTCTTTCATAACCTTCTACATCTTCAATTATTATTAAACCACATTGGAACCCAATCTTCCCAATTGAATATGAAATTCAACATTTAACTGAGCCCTAGAAATTACTTGATACTTTTCTCCCACCAGATTGGCATTACATCTCCAAAACATTAAGAAAATCTAATATTTTTATGTGTTCATATTAATAGATACCGATTTAATTATCTTTTCTAAACTACCCTACAACCTACAAACTCAGCCTTCTCCTCCTATTATTGCCTTCCATAAAGTTACCATTAAATAAGTCATTACCTTAGAACAATGGGGCAAGAATCCTTATTGAAACCAGGAATTGAAGCTTAAATTAATAGGCAGTAAAACGAGCCAATTATAATTGAAAGTTATATGAAATAAAGAAACTGATTAACAAACTTGATTTTATTGAAAATATACTTACAAGGAGATTAATTCACTATGGTACAAGCGAAAGACGTGAAGATAGGAGACATTACAAATAAAACATTATTTTCGAAAAGAGGAGAAAAGGAAAGGGCATAGGATGATAGTTTTCTTTTCTGAATGCCTTCCTTCATTTACAAATTCTCATTTTATAAACATATAAATAGTGACTTTGTACAATAATGTGATAACGGACGCTTAAAGTTATTTGTCTTCATGGGTCGGTGAAGATAATTGCTGGAGCCTTTTGTTGTCATGATGCTTCAGTTGACCGAAAGTTTATTTATTCTTGAGAATCTTGAATAAAACGGACTGGGTCAAAAGAAGAGACATGGGAAGGAGAGGCTTGCTAAGCTGGAGATAATCTAGTTTGTTGTAATGGAGAGACCTGCTGTGTTGGAGATAATCTCAATTGACACTGACCCTTTGATGGGTCTTCCTTATCATCACTGTCTGAGACTTGTGATATTGACTCAACTAATTTCTTTAATTCATTTTTACTAGTAATTGATGCTAATTGTGCTTAAAATCTTCTTCGACTAGGACTTCATGAGCTTTTGTAATTTGAGAAAACATTTTTACAACATAGTTATAATTGTATTTTTTTACCACTTGATGAAGACTTGGTGGGCCAAGAACTTAATGTTACTGAAAGAGATGTGGATTAATGATATATTCTCACTTCATAATATGTAACAGCCCGCTAGAAATTTAAAGGTATAATTTCTATTGGTTTTAGGAATCTCATGAAAACTCCATAAGTTTTCACAAATCGACCAATCACATAAGTTTTAGTCTATCAACATAATATGTGTTATCACTCACTATGGTACCAGAAATGCGATTATAATTATTTGAAGTAGTTATAAGTGTCAAAATGTGTTATGGTCTGCGCCATTCGACTCAATTAATTATTTAGAATTTTATGGAGTAACAAGTCCATTTTCATATTTTCAGACTAAATGCCTGTTTGAAACTGTGAATTTATTTGTAGGGACACTTCGAGATTGAATTTTGGTAAACGATTTTCACTGTAGGTTAATATGAATATTTAGAAATTTTTAGTGCTAAGTTTATGATTCATATTTTCGGAGTTAATAGTAACCTCGATAAGCGCACTAATTGCAGTGTTTCAAAATCACAGTGTGGAATGTCCAAATTAGATTAGAAAAGTTTTATTTGAACAATTGGCAAGATCTTAACTACACTTAGTGAATAGTATTAGACACTTGACACCATGAGGAATGCTTGATGGATTTGAAGGAATTAAGGTGTGAGATCATGCCACATAAGCAAGAACTTTATTCCATTCGACCAATCAAATTGTGGCAAACCAAATATGATTTCTACCCTAGTAAAATTCTATATGGTTGGAGTCCAAACGGAGAACCCAAAAGCATGGTTGAAATCGAAATCCTAAACGATTTTATCCAAACTATAAAGTTGACTTCCAAAACCTAAATGAATTAGTTTCTAGCATTATATTTAATCGCTTGATTAAAATACTTCCACATGCTATTAATCCTTCAAATTTATGTTAGAATATCATTATCCAAACTTGTTAATCTTGAAAATTTGATTGGGCCAAGAGATATTGGATTTGGGCTTGATAGCAACCCAAACTCTCTTAAAATCCTAAAATTTAGGCCCATCGGTTTAGGCCCATTAAGGCCCACGAATTTGGTCTCATTGACTTTGCTTCTTGACTAAGTTTTGCACCCCCACTTGGCTGACTAGATCTTTCTAAAAGAGGGCCTAGAATGTTTTGAAGTAAAAATCTAAAGGACCACCTTACTCTTTTACTTTTACACTCCACCTTGAGAAAATATCTTAGACTGATTTTTGTTTATTGTAATGGGAAGAAAATGGCAACACTCAAACTTTATTCTAGTCCTATCACTTTCCATAACTTGTGTAAGAGGCTCTCCAGTCCACTTCCCACTAAAAGCGTCCATTCTTTACACTTTTCTTTGATAAAACACAAAAGACACTCTCAGACAGTTTTTCTGATCTTTGTTACATGCTTTATTCAAAACTTTTAAAGTGTTTTCTCACAAAGTTGCCTTCATAAAAGTTGTTATTTTTTTAATCTAGTTCACGTTTATATCTTATTTATTATATTTTGAGATTATTTGATCGATCAAAAGTTGTTCAAACCTCAGAAATATGATTTTGGGGATAAACTGAAGAGTGTGTTGTAGTTTAGAGTTTTTGACCAAGCTAATGAATAGATCTTGGTCCAAAATTTTTATGAAGTACTATTAACATGTGTATATGATTATTTATTGAGAATTTGTTACGTGATTAAAAATTTTGGTGAAAGATTTGCTTAAATTTAAAAACTTAGAAACTGGAAGAGGAAAAACAGTTTCTGTTTTGAGAAAGTTTAAATATTTTATGGTTTAATCCGAATCCAATGGCTTTGATATTTTTATTTGAGATCCTAAGCCTCTTATATACATGTTAGAATGTTATTTTGACTATATTTAATGTTAGTTTTGAAGATATGAAATTTTATGCAATGAGATATTCGGTTAGGCCAAAGTGATGATATTCTTGACTAAATTTATGTTTTGGTTGATTTTTAACCATGTGATCTTGAGTTTGAAGCTTGAATCTATTTTAGGATACCTTTTTAAACCATGTGATGTTTTTATTTGAAAATCACATTTTATAAGTCATGGATCAAGAAGTTGATCAAAACAAGTTTAAAACAAAAATATGTTTTGAACTTAAAAGAAAAATCACAATTTCGGCTCCTTTAGAATTTTAATGGTTGTGCTTAATTTTAAATTTTTTTAAATAGATATTTGAGTTTAGGACAAAATTAACATAAGGTATGTAAACTTTGGTGATTTTTAGAGTTAGGATGTAAAATCTTTAAGTTACGGATAAAATGATAATTTTTCCACATATAGATGGTAAAATGATAATTTTACTCTAAATTAATATTTTTCTATATTCCTAATTGTTAGTGACTAAGTTCTAACTTTTATAAATCACTACTTTCAGTTCCTCGTAATCGTGCTTGAGTTTTGTCTAGAAAATGTGAAGACCAAGGTAAGTTAGTTTTTAACTTACTAGCAGTTTAATGTGTATAAGTGATAAGTATTAACTTAGAGTAAAATTATCATTTTACCCTCTATATGTGGAAAAATGATCATTTTACCCGTAACTTGAGAATTTTACATCCTAACTCCAAAAATACCAAAGTTTACATACCTCATGTAAATTTTGTCATAAACTCAAATATCTATTCAAAACAATTTAGAGCAAAATATTAGAAAACGCGAAGATCGAGGTAAGTTAGCTTTTAACTTACTAGTAGTTTAATGTGTATAAGTGATAAGTAAAGGAACTATAGTGTATGTATGTATGTTATCATATGTGACATGTCAAGTCAGTACATATTTATCTGTTACACAGAATTTATTTTGTCATGAATTATTTATCTGCTACACAAGATATTCTATCATGTATTGCTATACATTACAAGTATGTCATGTTAAGTTAAGTATGTCATCTATTACATGTATGTCATGTATTGTAATATTTATTGTTACAAGTATGTCATGTTAAGTATATTATCTGTTACATGTTATGCCATGTTATAAAATGTTTCTATTTCAAGTAAGTCATATCTTTTGAGTTACGTTCAAGTCAGTTATGTCTAAGATACTCACGATGCAATCACTATGATTGTCTGAGCATCTCCATCTGTAATTCACGCAAAGTATTTTTTACGAAATCATTTTAATTGTCAGAATTCAGTTCAAATTCAGTTATGTAGATACTCCTGATGTAATCATTCTGATTCTTAGAGTATTATTGGGTACTTCTGGTGGAGTTTTTATTATTATTAAGGTACGTAATTTAAAATACTTATGATGTAATCATTCTGATTGTCTGAGTATCTCTGATGAAATATGTTGGGTGGAATCATTATGATTGTTCACTATTCCTAACAAAACGAATGGCGGAATCATTATGATTATCAGAATTCACATCCAAGTTCATGTTAAGTAAAGAAGTCAGTTCAAGTCATGCAAAGTCAAGTTTCAGTTCAAGTTCATGTGAAGTTAAATTTCAAAACTCAAGTCAAAGTTTATGTTAAATAAAGAAGTCGGTTCAAGTTCATGTAAAATTAAGTTTCAGTTCAAATTTAAGTTCATATCAAGTTAAGTTTCAGAACTCAAGTCCAAGTTCATGTTAAGTAAAGAAGGCAGTTCAAGTTCATGTAAAGAAGTTTTAATTCAAATTTAAGTTCATGTTAAGTCAAGGATCAGATCAAGTTCTTGTCAAGTCATGTCTCAGTTTAAATCCAGTTCAGTTTAAGCAAGTCAAGTTCAATTCACGCTTCAGTTTAAGTTATGTCAGTTATGTCATGTTGTATGTCAAGTTATGCTATGATTATTTATGATTTTGATTATGCATTCATGCTTTTACTATCATGCATGCATCATTAACCCGTGTGAAGGTTTTTTATTAACTTACTGAGATTTGTAATCAAATCTCACTATGACAATCCCAACTACCATTCTCCCCGAATGGTAGATCTTGTTACAGGATCTAAAGGAGAATCGAGAATCGACTAATTAAAAACGGTCAACTAAGTGACGATGCGACATAGATAATAGTACAGTAGTTGCCTCAGATTACTACTTATATTTGTGGAGTTCAATCTCTAGTACTCTTTTGATCGCAGTAATTTTGGACTAGTGTTGTGATCTCAGTTATTAAGTATGTCATTATGTATGAAGTATCTTTAAGTATTTGAGATATTTTCAATTTGGTGCATAGTATTGCCAAAGAAAAAGAAAATTATTCGCTGCGAGTATTGCATAATGTTAGATGCATGTTAGGAACATTACATCTTATATATATCATAAACGGGGGCAAGTAACCTTGTATTACATGCTCGACGCTTCAAGTATCTGTCCGATCCCAAGCAAATTTGGGGGCATCACATAATCCAATTTAATTTTGTTTTAAGAAAAAAAATATAAGAAGAGAATGACAATGTTTTAATATGAGAGGATAATCATTTTCAGATGAGAAAATTTAGAAAACTCTCTTGGAGTGGAATAAGGAAATTTAGGTCTTTAATATTCTCACTATAATAGAAACTATTGTGAGAATGTTTTTATATCTTGTAATTTATTGAAATGAAGGAATCAGAACTGTCACAAGTTTTTGTTTTACTTTAAAAAGATTTTTATCCACACTAACCATAGATGAATAATGATGTTTTTTTTAATATTTTTATAATTTGTTTTAGAATTTTAATTAAAAATAAAACTTTTTTTTTATTTAAAACTTAAATTTAGATAATTATCTTCCATTTAAAATAAAATTAAAAAAATGATATATATCATCATTGACCATGATAGTGATTCTTAGAGAACTCTCAATGGATCCTTTAATACATTTTTCTTCAAAATATAAAGAAATGTTCCCAAAAGTATCTTCCATTGAATCTTCTATTTTAAAGATACTTTTACATTATGTTACAGGAAATCTCTAGATGTAGAGGACACTGTTCATCATTATAAATATTGTTAATTAATTTCTCTTCCCTCCATGCTGAGTTTCCTATTTCTTAACTTTTTTTATTTACATTCAGACCCTTGAGCACAAGAGATGCTTGTTAAAATGTCGGACTGACCAATAGACCAAGCATGGAATGATTTTGGTCGTTGATGGTTTTGGGTTTTTTGATACTATCTATTTCATTTTGTAAAAACAATAATACTAATTTATATTTTGGTTTAGTTTATAATTTTGGATTAATTTAAAATAGGACATAATTATATGAAATTGTGTATAAGGAGATATTATAAAGAAATATTTTTGGCAGCAGCTACCGTTTTGTTGCATCCTACGCACACATTACATGTCATCAAACGCACTATTTCGTTGAGTGAGTTGAGAGTGAGCGTAGCGGATGAGAGAGAGAGAGAGCTGTTATCTAAGATGAGAGAGTGTCACGACCCCGCCCCGTTAAAGGGGGCGAGATCGCCACTTCCGTACCTATTACTTACATATTTACTTTTTCCTTTTCTTTTTCTCTTCTTTTCTCTTCTTCCGTACGTGGTCGATCCAACAGGGAATACACTAAGCTTCCACCTCTCTCTCTGCAGAATGCCTTGCTCCCCAGCCTTTCTTACATTTCCTGGACGTTTAAAACATTAAAACAAAAGTGAGTCTAATACTCAGTAAGTAGTACACCATGCAGTGAACATATTAGACATCTCTTCTTTTCCTTTAGAAAAGCATGCATACATAACATTTGCATTTTTATTTCATGCATAAACATTCTTATATATGACTAAGCTTTTATGCATAAACATTCTTTTCATATTTTTCATGCTTTACATCTTTTCATGCGTAACATACTTTTCATACAGTTACATCTTTTCACTTCATAGGCCATTGCACACTATTACACCCTGCGTGCTAGGGTTAGCGGTCTTTCGACCTATGGATTCGCCCGTGGCCACGGGTTAGAATCCCATTCCTTCAGGGTGTAGCACTGGGTGCACTACCAGATACTATGACCTGGCATTGCAATATGCCCATTCATTCATTGGGTACCCTTTTTCATGCATGTGGCCGTTACGTATTTTTATTCATTAAAACGTTCATTTCCTTTTAATCCTTCATACTTTCATTTCTTTCAGTCATTTTTCATTTAACAGTTCATTCATAGGAAAGGAACGTCACTTAAAAACACGAGCTTATCATCATTTAAAAGCATTAGCTTAAACATCATTGACAGGCGTGAGCTTAAACACCCTTTAAAGCATAGCGTAAACACTTCTTAAAAGCATAGGCTTAACATCATTCAAAAGCATAGGCGTAACCATCCTTTAAAAGCGTAAGCATGACATTATTTTAAAAGCATGAGCATAAATGAAAGGCATGAGCTTAAAACCCTTTAAAGCATGGCTTAAACATTTCTTAAAAGCATAGGCTTAACATCATTCAAGAGCATAGGCGTAACCATCCTTTAAAAGCATAAGCTTGACATCATTTTAAAAGCACGAGCATAAATATCATTTGAAAGCATGAGCTTACACGTCATTTAAAAAAATATAAGCTTAAACCTCATTTAGAAAGCAGAAGCTCGACCATCATTTAAAAGCATGAACTTAACATCATTTAAAGCATGAGTTTAGATACCATTAAAACACGAGCTTAACTTAATTCACTCTAAAAGCACGAGCCTAAACGTCATTAAAAAGTATAGGCTTAAACATCACTTTTCAAGATTTCCTTTAAAATGTCAGTTCATGGCATCCTTTAAAACGACAGTTCTCAGGGACATTTTAAAAAAAAAAATGTCAGTTCTCAGGGACATTTAAAGCATCGGTTCGTAGGGACATTTTAAAACTCATTTAAAACATCATTTGAAGCATAAAACATGAGACGTTCCATTCCTTTCCTTTCCTTTACATGTAAACATTTTCATCGTCTTTCTTAATTTAATGCATATGCGTTTTCATGAACAAGATACATTTTCATGCTATACTACATATAGGAAATAATCATGTGTTTCTTGAGAACATGCATGGAAATCTCATGACTTAGAATCTACATGCATGCATTACCATATACACGTACACCCAATTATAATCGATAGCATACTTAACAGGGGCTATCAAGAAAGGGCTATACATACTATATTCATTTATTTAGAGAAACATTTACAATGAGAGAGATATTCTTTCATAAATAAAGCATGGTCATAGCTACTTATCTTTGAGCTTTACTAGCGAGTTCCTTTGATCTTGAAAATAGACTCCTAATCCTATCCAATAAAATGAGATAAATATATTAACATCTACCTTACTTTAAGCCTTACTAATCGATACGCTCACTTAAATTCCATCTTGGAATTAAACATTCCCTTAACCCGTTTGGCTACCCATCAATCATGGTATTAAGCCAAAACATTAAAATATTTATTCTAAACATTTTAAAGAAACTTATGAAAATAGATATCATACTAGCTACCTCTTCTAAAGGTAAATGTTTTCTTCATGAAAGATAGGTGAAAAATCATAGATTAAAATGCATAAATTGTAGGAATTGTTTAAAGAGGGAAAGAATAAGGGATTTGCTTCAAATCTGGAAATTTTCATCAAAAGGGACATTTAACAGCTTTAAATGTCATTTGGAGGGTAATTAAACAAAAAGGTCAAGGCTTACAATGGGTTGGTTTTTGCCACTTCTTTTCATTGGTTTTTCATGCTAAACTCTACCTTAAATTGAGCTAAGCAAAACTTTGAGCAAATGGATGGATTTGGGCTGATTTAAGTCCCAAAAAAAACATAGAAGAATTTCTAAAACTCTTGGACAGCCCATAGGCTTAGTGTTTTCATGTTCTTGAACATCCCTTATTAAATCCAAATTTCAATTACATAATAAACCATATCAAGGATATTAAAGCTTAGGAAATCATTTATTATTTTCTAAAAAAAGAACAGATTACAAAGCATAAATATAGCACAAGGCAAACTTAAAGTTGCCAAGTTAAACTTACTAACTTAAAATAAAATCCTTAGTAGCTTACTTAGGCCATACGTTCAATAGGAAAGTTATGCTTAAAAATCATAACTTAAATTCCATCAATGTAACACATAAAGTCATGGCTTAACTAGAATTAAATCATGGCTTAGCTTAATTAAAATGCAAGGAAAATTATCACAAGGTGCCTTGCAAACACACGGCTGGAACCCAAAAACAGAACACACACACACACGGCTGGAACATACCAAAACAGAACATGGTTCGGCACACACACAACACTATCATTCCTCTATTCGGTTACCACCTAATTAGAACAAGTATTGGAGGAAACAAAAGAGAAAACAACCTAGAACTACTGCACACCAACCGGCCAACACAAAAAATTCGAAAACCCCAAAACAGAGCACACATGGTTGGAACATAGCATGGCTTTCCCCATTCAGTTTCTACTTAGCTAGGGCATAAATCAAAAGGAACAAAAGAGGAAATCAACTCATAAATCATCACATGGAAATCGGTTGCCCAGAAAATTTTGAAACCCCAGTACATGGCATGAACGAGCTTAACATTGTTTCAATCCACAATAATTTCGGAACATAGAATATTACCTGACTTGGCAAGCTTCAAACGAAGAGAGGAGGAGGAAATTTCGAAGATCCAAGGCCATGAAATTCGTCCTTCATGAAGAGGCTTAAACCGAATCTTAGGCTTGGAAGAGAAAGGAAGAATCGGCTGGAAGAGCAAGAAGGAGAAGCCGAGAGGGTCTTCATGCGGAAATGGAGGGGCTGCACATGGGGCTTTGTAGGAAATTCCTCTTTGGGTTGATCTGGAAGCTGTGTTTGGCGTGTAGAGGAAGAAGAGAGAAGGCCGAATGGATGGATGGAGGTTTGCTCTTGGCTCAAACGTGTAGGAGAAGAATGAGAAGGGAGAGACCCGATTGCCTTGAAGGAAATTGATCGGTCAACACTTAAAATTGGGTCAAAGCTTCCCTTGGAAGCTAAAGGGATGAATGGTGTGGATTAGTCCTTGGAACATTATGCTTATCCTATGGTGGATAATATTTGGGCCACTCTTTAATTTAAATAAAAAGGTAGGGGCTTTAAAAAATATATTTTAAGATCTGAAAATATTTCCTTAAATTATTTTACTGACCCACATTAAAATAAGAGCACACACATCTTGAAATTAAAAAAAAAATATTAAAATCATAAAAATCTTTATCTCAAAATATATGACTTAATAAATTAAATTGAAAGAAATGACGTAAAGACCTACGTAGTAGGATGCGGGTATTACAACTCTACCCCCCTTAAAAACAATCTCGTCCTCAAGATTGATGTACTCTAAAGAAAAGGTGGGTTACTTTTTCCTAATACCGTCCTCACGCTTCCACGTTGCCTCTAGTTCAGTGTGGTGGTTCCACAGCACTTTGACCATCGGAATCGTTCTACTACAGGGCACTAGTACTTCCCGATCCGGGGTCCCAATCGTGCTCCCCCATAGGAGAAACCCTTGCGTTCTCAAAAGAACGCGTACTTGGTCACGTGGGAAGGATCGTGCACACACTTTCGAAGCATTGAGATGTGAAATACATCATGCATGGCCAACAATTTCGGAGGGAGTGCAAGTCTGTAAGCCACTGCTTCTACTCTTCCCAGGATCTGAAACAGACCAATAGATCTGGGAGTTAGCTTGCCTTTCCTTCCAAACCTCATCGCCCCTTTCACGGGAGTTACCCTTAGAAATAATCTATCCCTAGATTCTTTTGCACACTCCTCCAAAAATGCTGACGTGAATCCACGAATTCCATTCTGATACGATCTTGGATGGAACCCCACATAGTCCAACCATCTCCCGGACATACAGTTATGCCTACTCATCAAATAGGTCATCTGAAAAGGAATGAAGTGAGTTGTCTTGGATAACCTATCGATGATTACTCATGCTGAGTCTTGTCTGCCCGGGTGTCACAAAGTCTATGCTAATCTCGTCCCACGGCCAAACTGGGACGGGCACTGGTTATAGTGTTCATGAAGGCCTTTGATGCTCGGCTTTAACCATCGGGCACATCAGGCACTGAACCATGAAAATTTATATACATATCTCTTCGTTCAGCTCCACCAAAATGTTGTCTCGGGTCTCGATACCTTTTTGGTGCTACCAAAGGTGCTAAGTGTAAAGACCCGTGCGTCTCCCTCAATAGTGGATCCCGTAATTCTTTCTTTGCTGGTACACAAAGTCTCCCCTTGAATCGCAGGGACCCATCTTTAAAAATAATCTGGTCCAATACTGTCGGACTAAGAACCAAGGTACTCAACCTTGCCTCTACATCCCTCACTATCTCCATTCCAAGCTTCTCCATATTCAGAAGAATAAATCTCTGAGGGGTGTACATGCTCGCAAGGGTACCAAAAGAAAACTTCTTGCTGAGGGCATCTGTTACAACATTAGTCTTGTCGGGATGGTAGTTGATGGTTCAGTCATAACCCTTTATTAGCTCCAACCACCTACGCTGTCTCACAAGTAATTCCTTCCGGGTGAAGAAATATTTGAGACTCTTGTAATCCATGTAGATCTCATAGCGCTTCCCGTACAAGTAATGTTGCCAAACCTTTAAGGCGAAGACAACTGCCGTTAGCTCTAAGTCGTAAGTCGGGTAGTTGCACTCATAATACTTGAGTTGGCGTGAGGCATATGCTACAACTCTCCCATGATGCATTAGGATACATCCCGACCCTTGGCGTGACGCATTGCTGTGTAATATGAACCCACCTATACCCGAAGGTATAATAAGAATAGGCGCCACCACAAGCTTCCCTTTCAACTCCTGGAAGCTTTTCTCGCTCCTTAGTCCATATAAAATTTCTCTCTTGCCTGGTGAGCTTTGTCATGGGGATTACAACACCGAAAGTCCTTTCACAGATCTCCAGTAATATTCCACATGACTCAAAAGCTCCTGATCTCTTGGACCGTCTTAGGTCTAGGCTATTCTGCGATAGCTTGACCCTCGAAGGATCCATAGAGATCCCATCTGCAAACACTATGTGACGAAGGAAATAAATCTTTTGTAGCCAAACTCACAATTAGTCAGTTTGGCATACAACTTCTTTTCTCTTAGAATTTGTAGGACCACCTCCAGGTGCTTGGTATGCTCCTCCGAGCTCCTTGTCCTGAAGGCAGTCTTAGGAGCATCTTCTGCCTAAATCTTCAACTGGCAGCGTCTTGAACGGAGATTAATCATCGAGAATGTCTATGCTCCTTGAAGTTGATCGAAAAGATCGTCGACCTGGGGTAACGGATATCGATTCTTAACGGTCATCTCGTTTAGTTCTCTAAAATGCAGAGGGGCGACGATCTGTCTTTATTTTCCACAAAGAGGACTGGTGCTCCCCACGGTGATACACTAGGGCTATAAAGCCTTTCTCCAATAACTCTTGTAGCTGATCCTTAAGCTCCTCGAGCTCTACAGGTGTATCTAGAAGAATGCTTTGGAGTTAGGCGTCGTTCTCCATTATAAGATCTACTGAGAACTTGATCTCTCTATCCGGAGGTAAGCCAAGTAGCTCCTCTAGAAAGACGTCGGGGAATGCTCTCACTACCTCGATGTCCAGAAGCTGCGACTCATGTGGTTGAGGCACAACCAAAATAGCCGAGAATTCCATGCAACCCTTCTTCGGCATCTAGATGACCTTTGGCGTGGAAACCGTCTTGGGCTTAGGGCGCTTACCCACTGCACAGAAACGGAACTCTGCCTCACCAGGTGGTATAAAGACCACTCTCTTCCCGAAGCACTCCATGCAGGCTCGGTGCTTAGACAACCAGTCTATGCCCAAATGGCATCAGACTCCTCCATATAAAATATGATTAAATCGGCAGGGAGGTGCCGACCTTATATCTCTATCGCACATCCCTTTAATACGAAACCTTAATTTACGGAGTCTCCAAGTGGAGTAAAAACAGACGTTACACACTCTGAGGACTCTGGAGTGCTCCCACTTGAACAAACAATTTACGGTATATAAAAGAACGTGTGGCACCAAAATTTGCCTAATATTATGCACGATAGGGAAAAAGGGAAAGAACTAGACAATGAGAGCTTCCTTAAATATCGCCTACGAAATTGGAGTTGCCTCGTTTAACTTTTGCGGAATAAGCCCACGAGTAGACTTCCAGCACCCTTTCACCACGTTAATTAAGTCGTAGGCAGCAAATTCCATTTTCTCTTGTTTCAGGTGAAAGTCCTTACGGAAGATCTTCTCTAGGCGCTCGATCCAGTCTTCAGTATCTGCTACCGAGTAGTTCGAATGTTGTTGAACGTTGAATTCGCTCGCGTCACGAATTGTCCGCCAATAGCTATCTCTATCAAGCATACGATTGCATTGGTGAGGTCCCTCGTATCTCAGGGAACCTCCTTCTAATTTTCTACGCTATAGGAATGGGGTCGTCCCCCCCAACACGTATAACAATAGCATTGAACTCATATCAAGCAAGTACGCAGGACTTGCAATCATTCTAACATAATTCATGATATTAAATTAGAAAAGAATACATTTTAAACTTGCTGCGGAGCTTGGCATACTTTAGACAGAGGACTTCAGCTTAGTTTATCCCTAAAGTCTACAGGACCTTATAACCTTTGCTCTGATACCAAACTTGTCACGACCCCGCCCCGTTAAAGGGGCGAGATCGCCACTTCCGTACCTATTACTCACGTATTTAGTTTTTCCTTTTCTTTTTCTCTTCTTTTCTCTTCTTCCGTACGTGGTCAATCCAACAGGGAATACACTAAGCTTCCGCCTCTCTCTCTGCAGAATGCCTTGCTCCCCAGCCTTTCTTTCATTTCCTGGACGTTTAAAACATTAAAACAAAAGTGAGTCTAGGCAACACACGATTGCGACGGGCTGGGCTGAAGAAGAATCGGGTGAGTGGGGGAGAGGCTTTCGTCTGGAGAGAGAGCTGATGAGAGAGAGGGGAGTAGTTGTAGCATTTTGCAATTAAAAAAAAATATTGACACGTAATGTGTGCTATTGATCTACCGTGAACAGTAGCTGATTTGTAGCACAGCTCTATTGTAAATTTCAAAATATATAAGGATATTATTAGTAGTTAGAGAAAATATTTGAAATGAATAAAAAAAATTAAAAAGTATAATATTTAAATAATATAAAAAAATAAATAAATTAATGTATGGTATATTGTAAAAATTAATATGTAAAATAAAAAAAAAAATTTTTTTAATGATATACTTTAAATAATAAAATGAGGAATCTATCGAGATTCGAGAGTCCTCGTAGGGATAGATAAGATTAAAGGCAGTGAAGAGTGCCAGTCACGTGTAGCCGAAACTGTAATCGGAAGAAAAGTTAGCTGGGTTTATATTCTTAAAAAAAAAAAAAAGACAGAAAATAATAGAAAAAGAAAATTAAAAAACCACCTCAGACCGAGAGTTTCCTGATCCCCCTACCTCGAGGAGGGAAGGAGGAGGATTCTCTCTGTGAACAACTTCAGTTTCTTTCTGGCATTTCTTTCGTTTCTTTAATGTGATACCCATTTACTTCCTTATCAAGAAAAGGAACCCTCGCAAAAAGTGGGAAAAACAGAGAAGGGAGGAGAAAAACCAAGCACTGAAGTTGATTTTGCATTTCTCAAAGTCCAAGTAAGATACCTTTAAACCCTTTTCTTCTTCTTATTCATTTCATTCGATTTTTTTTTTTCTTTCTGGAATTGAAAGATAGGATCCTAAGTCCCTCTTTTTGGGGTGATGTCGCCCCGAAAGCATTCGATCCCTTAGATAGTTTTTATTTCGGTTGATTTAGTTTCCGTGCAAGATTTGAAAATGCTTTGACTAGGATCTGGGTTTTCTTTCAAATAGCTATGTGAGGTTTTTCTCTTTTGATAATTGTTCGATTGATTAATTGTATACTGCTATTCGGCTGGTTTTCGTCTTATGCTCACATTGATTGTTTATATCATATCGTTGCTTTGAAGCAAGAGCTGGTTTCTATGGGCTAGATGGCTTTCAGTTTAAGGACACTTTAAAGTTCAGAAAATAAAGGGATATTAAGTCAATAGATACCGAGGAAAAGGAAAAAAGAAAACATTTATGTGAATGAAAAGCTGTAAGATGGCATGATTTGGTTTGAATATGCTTTTGTGTTGAGGATGTTTAAAGCTCTCTGGACCCTCAAAATTAATTGTGTTTTATATGTAGCTAAAATAATAAAAATATTGATGACATCAAGAACTTTGAGAAGAAGACTCCTTCACGGGGATGTCGATGGAAAAAGGCAAGAGCATTTAGAGACCTCAGGGCTGGATGGTTTGGACGAGCCTCTGCTAGGGAATTCTGAGCATGATGATGGGCATTCAGAGGTGAATTCTTGTTTTTATTGTTACTTGTTATGAAATGGAGTGTTTGAATCTGCTATTTGGATACTTTTAACCTTAACGGAGTGTTCGAATCTTCCATTTGGATACTTTTAACCTTTTTGTTGGTCAAACTTTGGCTTTATTGTAGGGATCCAAGCTTGAAGATCTTCGGGATGAGGAACGGAGGAAAGAAAATCTCCATTGGACACTTATATTTTCTCAGTTGATCGCACAGTGGGCAGAATGGTTAGGTATTTTTTTGTGTTGGTAGTAGGTAAAATAATGGTTTGTGTTTTCATTATGCTATTTTGTCAAATAGGTTGGGTTGCTTGATTGATGGCTTTGTTGGCTATGCAAGGCCTACTATTCAGGAAGTTTAAGTCGACTCATGAATTTTTGTTTCCCTTTCTCCTTATTGCTGGTGGGAAAGCTTATGTTTCAATAAGTTTTCATCATACTTGATTTCTGCTGCTTATTTTATCCCAATAACTCCTTTTTCAAATCCATCTTCTAACTATTGGATTATAAACTATCTAAAAGAACTTTTGGCATGCTATTGTTCATTTTGCACTGAAAGACTTACTTTTTGTGATTTATGTTACAGTGAATAATATATTGCAACGGAGTTGTTGGGCATGGTTGTTTCATTAAAAATAAGGAAATATCAAATGAATTCATTGGAAACTCCCTTATATTTCTGTTGCTGGGATCACTTCGATTGCTTCATTTGTTTGCTTACCTTTTGAGTATAGAACAGCCTATAGAACAATGAATGGGATTATCATGGGTTATTGAATTGTGAACTGGGCTTTCAATAAAGTTATGCGACAGGACCATAAGAAATCTAATTCAGGACTGTAAAACATTATTAGATTTCTAGGCTCTAGCTTGCATAAGGTTCTCTTATGGTTAAGTTGACATTCTATCATTGTCAAATTTATAGAACTTGTCCTTTGCATACTAACTGTGGTTTTGGGTGCTTCGACTAGCAGTTAGCTTCAAGGATGTTCAAATGTATAATTGACAATAATTTGATGTATATATTTTGCTATAAGAAGATGAAGGTGAGCTGGTAAAGAACTTGATATGTTATGAAAAGCAGCAAAAAAAGGTTCAAGTTTTAGTCATGAACCATGTATTGAGTATCAAATGTATTGTACTAAATAGCTACAGTAGTATATATTTTTTTGATAGGTATAGTAGTATATTACACTGAACTTAAATATTGAATCTAGGTAAGTGTCTATACATGGTTCAAACTGTTGTGCAAAGATTAAAAAATCATGAAAACCAAGAACCTAGGCCACCCTCATTAATAAGCTTAAACAACAAACCATGTTGTTACAACTCCATAAAAGAAATTTAACATCAAACGCAACCTTTAAAATGCCCAGAAACATACCAAACATAAGAGCTCTTCTATGCCATGAGCACTTACTTAAAAGCATCCTTTAAATAAAGATTACCAATTCTAGATTCAACCATCCTTCATAGCATGTGCATAATTAAAACATAAAAATATGAGTTGAATGCTCAATGAATAGATACATCACACAATAAATGAAGTGACAAACTCCTCCTATTTTTGAAAATGTAAAAATTGCGATAAAATCTTTTCATATAAAAATATTTGGTGTGGTCGGAAAAGGTGGGGAGGCAGACCAGACCAAAAATCTTGCTCTACTTTAGACTTAGCAAGTGTGGTTGGGTCTGACTTTGTTATAGGGCTAGTGTACCAAGAAAATTCTAATTGTGCTGTGTTGGCATGCAAAGCAAGCATGCTTAGACTGCAATGTGCAATCTTCTGTCTGCCTATCATTCCCCTTAATGGGCGACTTCAGGTAAGAAGCCACTATTGAGCTCATTCAACTAGATTTGTTTTTTTTTATTGGCATTGAGTGTTCGGATTAAAGTCCCAACTAATCCCGGGGTGCATAGGCCCTTGGCAAGAAGTTTTCCAGAAGTACAACTTGGGTAATTCAAGGAAAAACTCATCTAGTTTGATGACCCCTATAAAGTTTTGCACCCAAGGGTTTGAACCTTGGACCTGTAGAGAGAGCATACCACCAAGTCCATGGCTCTTACCACTTGAACCAACCCTTGGGGGTTATTGAACCAGAAATTAATGACTAGGGTTTGTTCTTCTTCCATTACTGGTATTGCCTGACCTATTGATAGAATAGTTTTATTTTTATTTTTATAAGTACCTATTGATAGAATAGTAGACGCAGTTGAGAGAATTTTTGGGGAAAATGTTGTAAAAATCACACTAAAACATCTTCATTTAATCTCTTGGGTGGGCTATGCACAATTACACCTCGTGTGTGAGGCTTGACAATCACAAAGATCCAAACTCTATTCACGTGGAAGATATCGATATCTCTTGATAAACTTTGGTGCACTCTAGTTAGCCAATCTCAGTGTGTAACACTCCATTCCTTCATTGAGGAAAAAGAATAACACAAATGGAGTGGGTGAGATGTGTAATGGATACTTGGTAGTGTATTTGGAGGGAGAGGAATTGAACAAGTTTTGAAGATCAAGGGCGGTCAATGGATGAGCTTAGAAGTTTCTATTTCTATACTTTACTCCATTGGTCAATTGTAATTGATTTTTATGGCATGACTTTTCATGAATTCCTTGTGTTACTAAACTAGCACGCTTATACATTGCTCTTATATTTGTCCCATACTTGGGTTCTTGCCTATTCCTATTAGGGGTGCTACCCGCCCCCGACGGGGCGAGGTAGCACTCTCCCTGCCCCCGCATGTGCGGGTTGGGGTTTTCCACCTCGACACCCACCTCCAATGTGCGGGGGCGGGGTACCTTGTTTGGGTACCGGGGTGTGGGGGATGACACCCAATCCATCAGCCCCCCGCCCACATGAATGGGCTACGGGCCCAAGTAGGATTCTGGGCCCAAAATGGCCCAGACTTTAATTTAAAAAAATACAAAATACAAAATTTAATAATAAAAATAACAAAAAATAATTTATAATAACAGAGGGCCATTAATTATATACTAGTATACTACTAAGTTGCAGCTATTAACTAATAATCATAACTAAGCTATTAGTATATTACAATGATAATTAAGAGAAAACTATTGCAAAATTACGAATTCATCTAAAAATATTACAAATTGTACTATTGTAGCAACATTACAATTAACTAAATTAACAAAATAATAACATTTCATTCTTCAATGGAATTTAGGGTGGCCATGGTGGTAGAAAAGTGAGTTGTGCTGGCTGCTATGAGATTGTGAGAATCGAGATCATAAAACCTGAAACATTAATAATTTAAAAAGAAAACAAATTAGAATTATAAACATGAAACAAAAATTAAAAATAAAAACATATATTAGAAATGTTTTTTTTTTTTTTGATAAGTAAACATATATTAGAAATGTAAAAATTACAAACATTAAAAGTATTAACCAAGATGAGATTGGGATCAAGATGAGAGTAATCATTGGGTCCTTTGGAAGTTAGGATTAGGATTTGGCATATGACATTGAGATTATAAAAAGCTAAAAAAAATACAAGCAAAATAATTAGATTCCAAAAGTTATATAAAATAAAAATAACAAAAACAATTGAGGGACAAATTGTGCAAACCAATGACGGATGGCAATGGTGGGTCCAATACACACGAAGTCATACTGCAGTAGAGCTAGTCATAGACGCCGTCTCATGTATCGCTACAATAATTAAAATTGAAATTAATACCGATGAAATGAATATAAATAAATTAAAATAATAATATGAAATTACGATTACCAGACGGTCTAGATACAGGCTAATCACCACTCTCCTCCTCATCTAGATACAGGCTAATCACGGGGCAGCGGGGTGCGGGGCCCCGCTGCCTACCCCTAATTCCTATGATCAATAAAATTTTGTTTACCAATAAAAAAAAAAAAACTTGGTTTTCTCGTTTGTGAG
>QEOT01002785.1:178665-189308 GCA_003123785.1 Pterocarya stenoptera | reverse complement strand
GATAAATTATTTACGCCTCAAGGTTCTTATTTTTTGTTGGTCAATCACATTCTTCGTTCTAGAAAAACTTTGTCAGAAAACAAAAATCATCCCAAACGAAGTACACAGGTTGCAACTTGCCTTGCTCGAGTTGTTGTGTTTCTCATACTCTGTTCGTGCCAAGTAGTTAGTGTTAGGTGGCTTTAGGTCTCCATAATTCGTACAATGTTCCTGCCGATCTACCTGATGGTTTAAAATAAGGAAAAAGTTGAAGTCACCAATAATTTGTCTGACGAATTCTTTCGATATTTTTTATTTATTTAGTGATTAAATAATTATTTTTTTAACGATATTGTAATTATTTTTTAAAAATATTTAAAAAAAAAAAATATGAGTTTTTTTTTTAAATAAATATTTAACCTTCTGGAAAGAATTCATCAAGCTACACGGTACATAGCAAGACTCTTAAAATTAAATGAAGGAGTCAACGGACTCCATGTGTGGTGCATTGCCCTTTGTCCTAATGTGGCCAAAGATTCCTGATGGTCTTTGTGAAAACGATTTAATAATCCGGCCGCCTCAAACGATTTAATAATCCGGCCGCCTCAAACGACTAGTTTGAAGGAGTAAAGCGATAGGAACCTTCAAATTGTTATTATCTACCGTGTACAGTTTAGGAATGTTTTACTGAAAATAAAATAAAATATTATTATAATATTATTTTTGTTTTAAAATTTAAAAAATTAAATTATTTATTATATTTTGTGTACAAGTTTGAAAAAATTATAATAAAAATTCTTCTCATCAACCATTATTTATTATCTAACATCGTACATCCTATGAAAAACACTCACATACTCTATGAAAAAAATTTATAAGAGTAGGATGTGTGAGTGAATAGTGATTGATGAGTATAATTTATCAAATTATAATGATTATATAAGATGAGATAAAATGAAATAATTTAATTTTTTGTAATCAAATCAGCTGAGTTTTTCACGACGACTCAAAAATAGACCACTCTAAAGTGTAAATACATTGGGTCCTGGCCTTTCCTTTTCAACATTGCCATTTTTTTGATTATTTAGTCAATTCTTTCTCCCTCCCTGTTTGACCTAGAAAAAATATTCTTATTTATATTGAGGCTCGTATGTAAACACAACTATTCTATAAAAATAAACATTTTCAAATATTTCATTTTCAAATATTATTAGAATACAAAATATTTTTTAATTTTAAATGTTCAACTTTTTTTTATTTAATGATTACAATTTTTTCAAATTTTAAAATAAAATATAAAAAAAAATATAACATTTTCAAACTTTAAAATAAACATAATATAAACAATTATATTTAAAAAATTATTTTTAACTTTATAATATTTTTATTCAATTTTTGTTCTCTCATTTATCAAAACCTAATAAAATATCTTTAACTCAAATTATTTTATTACTATTCACAAACTATTAATAGATATTTTAAAATATTTTTAATATCCAAACAAGCTGTAAAAGGAGTGATACTTTCATAAAAAAATTTTACAAAAATAAATATACAAGTTTATACAATTTTATATAATACGTTAAATTTCAATAGTCCAATAAATTACTAGTTGATCTACTATATTTTAAATAATTTTTTATTTAAAGCTTGATTAATAAAATAATATATAATGTGTTAGTGACTAAAAATAATAAAATTTAAAATAAATTAATTTATTATTCGTCTAAATAAAGCCACTTTTTTTCTTCTTTCTGATGTTAAATAAAGCCAACTTTTGTATTAAAGTAACGAAGAAGTAGCCTTCTGCGTTGGCGCGTGGATTGCATTTGATGTTGACCAGATCAGCTCCGTGTGAACGCTAGGTACTCATGAACCATCGTAGAAAACGCAAAAAGGTATGCAGGCGAAGTATATGCTGTTGGGCTTGTCGAGTCTCCGAAGAGGAAGAGACCTATAAATGGCAGCATATCTCTAACAGCCGAGTGTACCTCAAAACAACAAGAAATACTATACCTCTCCCCTTCCAAGCTACCTTCACCGTTTTATCAGTACCTTAATTTCTCTGATCAGGCTTCTGGCCAGTCAACCTATACTCAATACTCATCATCAATCTTAGCTGAAAAACCAACACAATCATGAAGGTATCGGAATCGATTCATCATTCATATATAGCAAACAAATTCAGTACTCATGTATAGTTTTTTGCTGGTTGAAATTAAGTTGATTTGGCTTCTTTTTTTTTTTTTTTTCAGCAAACGGTGGTGATCAAGGTGGAGATGGATGGCCACAAGTCCATTTTCGGTGAGCTGGATGGACAAAAAGTCCGGTCCAAAGCCTTGAAGATTGCAGTCGGCATTTCAGGTAACGAAATACAACATTTAATTGGGTCGATAAGATATTAAAATTTTATTAATACTGAAAATTACAATATATATATATTTTTCAATTTCGATCTTTTTTTTGATGGGTGTACATATATATGTATGTGATGTTCAGGGGTGGTGTCGGCATCTTTAAAAGGAGACGAAAAGAACCAAGTAGAAGTAAAGGGAGATAGGATTGATACAGTGAAACTTACAAAATTACTCAGGAAGAAAGTGGGATTTGCAGAAATAATTACTGTGGCGGAAGAGAAGAAAGAGGAGAAGAAAGAAGAACCGAAAGTAGAATACACGGCGTGGCCTTATCATTATATGCCTTCCTACTCCTCCCATCCATTCTATGCGCCGTCAGGGATTACATATTACTATTCTCAGTAGAGACATGAGCGAGCTAGCAGTAGTGGAGAAATTTCAATATTATATATACGTGCACGAGACAATTAAGAACTTTGCTGCATGTAATCTGTCTTGTGGCTATGACCGAGGTGCCTGATTTCAACGCAATGTATGAGCTGTATGACCCCCATCCACATTATGTTGTGATGTCAAAAGTAGGGCTTGTAGTTGGAAACATGTGTGACAGAATACCATCATAAATATTATGCCAGATGTTTTGTTCACAGTAATTAAAATTACTTCTCTCCAAAAGGGGATGTGGATGCTCGAATAATATTTTTTTCTTTCGACTAAAAGTCAGAATATCTTGTATCTGAACATATTTTTGAAATAAAGTAATATTTTTTTTTAATCTTTTACAAAATAATCAAAAGCTGTTCTGGAAAATAATTTTTGACATTTGGTTAACAATTTTAAAATCATGATGTTGAAATAATTTCTCATGTTAGACTTACATTTGAAAACTATAAATATTTTCATTACATTTCATATAATAAATAATTTGATTCATTATAATGTGAACAGTGGATAATTAGAAATTTAGTAGAAATGATATTTATATATTATTTGAATATTGGTATATAATTTCCTTAAAAATGGATTGGATGATGATTTGACCTCTAGCTAAACTGCCGGACTACCGAGCCTTTTTCAAAAAAGGGTCGGTAGTCTTACAGTTTACTTCTCCTGTCTTAAATCTGTGAACAATAATGAAGAATACCACAAGTGTAAGCATGTGCTAAATGTCCTTCAAAACTTTCCCTTCATTATATGTAAATCATGCCAAGTCTCATCTTGATAAATATAGCATCCCTGTGTGTCAAGCCACGCATCAAACAAAATATGATGTATCAGAAATTATGTTCTATGTTCAGTTTTGAAAATAAATCTTCATAAAAATAATTTCACTTAACAATACTACCAAGATTTTCAATTTCACAAAACGCTAGAAATAGAGTGTAAATTAAACAAACAACACAAGAAATAAACAAAGAGAAGCAATAAAACAAGTGACGTAATAACATAATCATTCAAATTTGTAAGCGAGAGTTGTGAAGAAGAACTTCCCGGCCAAGTGTGAAATGCAGTGTGAAATTTGAAGAGTCAGGTGTGGTTTCCTGACTTCGCATCAGGTCCCTATGAGCCGTAGATGATCCTATGTCGATTTGATCGAGGGCATTTTGTATTTCTCGTTGCGCTCTGCTCAAGCCTCTAAGTTTTGAAAGTGGTCGCAAACTGTCAAGTTGATATGTCTTGTCAACAATCTGGCGCCCCTTTTTGACAGACGTTTCGTTCCCTAAACAGACTGGGGCGCTTGGGCCTAGGCCCAATGGATTTTAAGCAGTGGGGAAAATACCCTTACAGTGAATATAAGTTAGGCTACATTGATTGGATTAGGCATCATAAAACCATCCAACTCTTGAGCTGCGGTAACACATGAAATCAACAAATATAACTTCAGTTGTAGCAAGGCCATTTAATTTCTTACTATTATTTCGTCCAACTGAATTATCTTATGCTTAATTTCTTGCCCGTGGAGACGATAAGAAGTTAATCCTATGTATAAGACAAATAAATTCTTCACATTTAATTGTTACTGAACCTATAATATGTGCTGTTGTACGTACGTAACTATGGGAAGCTAAAGACCGTAGGCAACTAAGAGACATTGAAGGACGAGAATCCCTTCCAGGGAAAGGCAACCGAGTCTCTTTACACGAGCATTTTGATACTCAATATGCTGCTTAGGGCACTAGTATTGGCTTGGCTAAAACTAAAGATTGGTTAAATTTTAGATAATATGTGTTAAAAAGTACTCACATTGGATTGAGCATCTCGAAAACAATTTGGAAGTTAGCTATAGTGATTAGCCAAATTTGAAGAACCAAATTGATTCACCAAAAGTTAAAATAATAATTTCTCACTCCAAACAAACATTAAAATATTAATTTTTCACTTCAATAAAAATATTATTTGATTTGTAATTAAGAAATTTAGATAAAATTTTTGATGAGTTTAATCAAATATTTTTTGTTATTAGCATTAAATGACTTTTAAAAATATGATTTTTTTAATATTAATTTAATTAGAATATAATTATTATTAATAGTAAATTGGTAGAATTATAAAATGTGATATAAAAAAATTAAATAACAAAATTATTAATTTAATAATATTTTATTATTATAGAGAGAGTAAATCGCTAATCCAATGTGGGGATTGAATTTAAATAGAATATGTAAATGTAAAAAAGTGTGATATTGACTAAAATTTGAAGATACATTTGGCCAATCTAATACTAATGCTCTTAAGAGTATTGGTATTGGACTAGCCAAATATCAATACATCTTCATACTTTGGTTAGGTATGAGTAAAATCCCCTACATATGAGCTACAATAAATTAGGCTCCCTAGTTATCTTTAACTAGACACTATTCACTCACTAAAGTAATATTTTAATTATTTTTAACAGTTATTATATTATCTAATTATTTTAAAGTCTATATTATCAATTTCAATTTTGATAAATAATTATTTATTTTTTACCTTATTCTATTCATTAATAATAATTAAATTATGAAATTAAAATTAAATTATTATTTAATATATAAGTCTATTTTATATCTTATTTTAAGTAAAAATTAAATTATTAATTAATATGAAGTGTATTTGCAAAATATTAGATTTTATTTTGTAAAATATTAATAAAATATATAATATTCTATTATTATTTTAATTTTAAGATGATTAATCTAATATAAATTCATCTAGTTAAAAATTAATGTTATAATCAAAACTTAAAATTTTAGTCAAATTTTAGATTTGACATTGGCTCCATTGCCAATGCTCTAGAGACTAATAGCAGCTAGGATAGAGGCATGCACATCGAGCTAAGAGAGAGGGAGGAACTGAACCCTGGCCTAAGTCAGAATCAAGGGAAGGAAAAGGAAACTCAACCCTTTTTTTTTTTTTTTTTTTGGAGAAGAAAGGGAACTCAACCTTACTCAACTAATTAGATAGAAATTTGAAATTTGAAATTTGAAAGGAGAAGAATCCCTTAACTAGAGAAGTTTGAAATTTCAACATTAAATATTATAATTATGAAATACATACATTAATGAAATATTTATTTATAATTAGATAGAAATTATAATATCTTATTTTATTTAGAAGGGATATAAAGATGGGGATCTGGATATCATACCACATTTGACTTTTTTGTTATACTCTAAATTTTAGATATTATCATTAAATAATCATTAAAAATATAAGTAAAGATAATAATTTAATTAGAATAAACGATATAATCGTTAAGTTATTAAATATAAAATTATCGAAGAAGTGGATATTATTAATTATGAAACTCGAATAAAATATATTTTATTAGATTAAAAATTAACATATGACAGGTAGAATTGTAAAATATGAGAAAAATAAAATAGATTAAAAGAAGAATAATAAATATGAAATTAATAATATTTTTTTATTATATAATATTTAAATAAATAATTAATACGAAATTAGATTTCGAGTCAAATAGATAAGATGTAAAACGTATAATATTAGGCCAATTTTGACCGATGAGAAAGTCAATCCAGGCTCCAGCTAATGCTGTTACATGTAAAGGTTATCCATTTGATATTATTATTATTATTTTTTTTGAAAGTAATATTATTTTTTATTATTTTCTTTCTTGGGCTATGCAAATTTTCGATTATGGTCGTATCTTTCTCGGATTATGTAAAGGTAATCCCCACTTCTTGTGCGGAACCAAACTCAAATTAACTTTATTTATTTTAAATTAATTATTACTAAAATTTATAATTTTTTAACTTCCATTAAAAAATTTTAATTCATTTTAATCTAATCTATACTTTTTAATTTAAAAAATTAATTATATCTCAATTTAAAATAATTAAACTCATTTCAATAAAATTTATAAAATATTACTATCTACAACTTAATTCAACTCATCTCAATATCTTTATTAAGAAATTTCCTTAAAAAGGCACCATCATTGTTAATTGTCGTTCCTTGGTAGAAGTTGCCCACCATTTTCCAGGTTGGTTACCGCTCACCATTTCTTGACTGTGGTCAAGTCACTTGATCAGCTATCCGTAGATTGCTTAATCTAGCGTTTATGCTGTGCCTAGTCCAAATTCCCAGCACAAACTAGCAATAGAAGCACCAAAACAAAGTTAAGAAAAGTACCAGAAAACAATCTCAAAACGGAGGAAATAATTATCAAATTAGTAAAAAACAGAGACGGTTTGCTCTGTTTTGATTACAAATCCACAACCTTTTAGCACGATCTCCAAAACTTCAGGCTTGTTATCCTTCTCTAGTATTTCGACCATTATTCTCGTATTTACATGGATCCCAAAAAGTGACAAGCACAAAGACAAAATAAAATAAGTTTTGAGTTTAAAAAAAAAGAAAAGAAAAGAAGTGAGTTTAGATATATTTATGAGAAATTGAAAAAAATTGTGAGTCCCGCATATAAAAATGTATTGAGTTAAAAAAAGTTGTAAGTCCACATATAAAAAAATTTTGAGTTATAATGAGTTTAATTACTTGAGAGTTAAATATTTGAATTTTAAACTTAACTTAAAATTAGACTGAAATTCCAAATTGAATAAACTCAAAACAACGACTGCAAAATCATTTTTAGAGAGGGAAGATTTTGACAGATTTTTGCACTCAACGCGTTTTTGCATGCCTAACCCGAAGGAAAATTGTTTACAAAAAACTTCGACCATCAACTTCAGAGAAAAAGATGTGGCAAATTATTGTTAAGTCAGAAACAGAGCATCAACGCGTTCGTGGATCAAGAAGAGTAGATAAATTATTTACGCCTCAAGGTTCTTATTTTTTGTTGGTCAATCACATTCTTCTTTCTAGAAAAACTTTGTCAGAAAACAAAAATCATCCTAAACGAAGTACAGAGGTTGCAACTTGCCGTGCTCGAGTTGTTGTGTTTCTCATACCCTGTTCGTGCCAAGTAGTTAGTGTTAGGTGGCTTTAGGTCTCCATAATTCGTACAATGTTCCTGCCAATCTACGTGATGGTTAAAAATAAGGAAAAAGTTGAAGTCACAAATAATTTGTCTGATGAATTCTTTCGATATTTTTTATTTATTTAGTGATTAAATAATTATTTTTTTAACGATATTTTAATTTTTTTTAAAAAAATATTTAAAAGTAAAAAAAATATATGAGTTTTTTTTTTTAAATAAATATTTAACCTTCTCGAAAGAATTCATCAAGCTACACGGTACATAGCAAGACTCTTAAAATTAAATGAAGGAGTCAACGGACTCCATGTGTGCTGCATTGCCCTTTGTCCTAATGTGGCCAAAGACTCCTGATGGTCTTTGTGAAAACGATTTAATAATCCGGCCGCCTCAAACGACTAGTTTGAAGGAGTAAAGCGATAGGAACCTTCAAATTGTTATTATCTACGTTAAGGTGTCGTTTAGTTGTATTGTTTAGAAATGTGTTATTGAAAATTAAATAAAATATTATTATAATATTATTTTTATTTTAAAATTTTAAAAATTGAATTGTTTATTATATTTTGTATACGAATTTAAAAAAGTTGTAATAAAAATTTTTCTCATTAGCTACTATTTGTTATCCAATATTATAGACCCTATAAAAAATACTCACACACTTTATGAAAAAAAAATTCTAGAAGTGAGAAGTGTGAGTGAATAGTAATTGATAAATATAATTTATTAAATTAAAATAATTATATAAGATGAGATAAAATGAAATAATTTAAATTTTTGAAATCAAATCAGCTGAGATTTTCACGACCACTAAAATATAGGCCACTCTAAAGTGTAAACACATTGGGTCCTGGCCTTTCCTTTTCAACATTGCCATTTTTTTTATTATTTAGTCAATTCTTTCTCTCTCCCTGTTGAGCTAGAAAAAATATTCTTATTTATATTGAGGCTCGTATGTAAACACAACTATTCTATAAAAATAGACATTTTTAAATATTTCATTTTCAAATATCATTATAATACAAAATATTTTTTAATTTCAAATGTTCAATTTTTTGTTTTATCTAATTATTATACTTTTTTCAAATTTTAAAATAAAACATAAAAAACAATACAACCTTTTCAAATCTTAAAATAAAAATAATAAAAATAATTATATTTAAATAATTATTTTTAACTTTATAATATTTTTATTCAATTTTTATTCTCTCATTTATCAAAATCCAATAAAATATCTTTAACTCAAACTATTTTATTACAATTTACAAACTATTAATAGATATTTTGAAATATCTTTAATATCCAAACAAGCTGTAAAAGAAGTGATACTTCCATAAAGAAATTTTACAAAAATAAATCCATAAGTTTATACAATTTCATATAATACGTTAAATTTTAATAGTCCAGTAAATTACTAGTTGATCTACTATATTTTAAATAATTTTTTTATTCAAAGTTCGATTAATAAAATAATATATAATGTGTTAGTGACTAAAAATAATAAAATTTAAAATAAATTAATTTATTATTCGTCTAAATAGAGCCATTTTTTTTTTAAAAGCGGATCACCCTTTATTTAGATAGGACATACAAATATGACTTGTAAATAAGCCAAATACAATCGTTGGTAACTTCCCAGTACACATACGTGTCTGACAGGGTCTAGTCCAGACGGTAAATCTTTAAAGACCTAAGTCTTAGAGACATACCACCTCTATACAAGACAGAGGTTACACAGCTCCCATACCCCAGCTAAGCAGGGTAGGGTTCACCAAACCCCACCATCCAACAACGCGGAGGGAGGACTTCTTTTTTGAATTTTTATTAATTTAAAAACATTACAAAAAATAAATGACAAACAAAAGGTATTACAAAAACACTACAGTGGCACGAGCACTACACAACAGCTACTGCATAAGCAGTGCACAAAATGGCTACTGTGGCACGTGTAACCCACGTGCCCAACTGGACAGGGAACCGGTGGACGATCTCGAAGTACTGGACTCACAGAATCCAGAAAACGCCGTGCACAGTGACGTCAGAGGGCTCCTCGATGGCGCGTGGCAACCACACGTCTCAGAACTCTGGGAACTTCTACCCGCACGTGCGGGCCACTCGCCACTCCGTTGAACGCCGAGTTCGGTGGTCTTGAAGATCAGCGGCTGTGCAACACCTTGACGTGGCGCGTTCGGGCCTGAGCACTTCGAAAAGTCCTAGATCGGCAATTCACCCTCAAAAGGGTTGAAAATAACAAAGAAAAACACAAAAACAACTACACAAACGAGGGAGGAGGGAGGGGACAGGCCGGCTCCAAGACTAGGTTTTCTAGAGAGAGGGGGTCTGAGTTCTTTTCTAGAGAGAGACTAGGGAAGAGAGAGTTCTTTTTCTTCTTTCGAAGCTTCACTTTTTTTCTTTTTTCTGATGTTAAATAAAGCCAACTTTTGTATTAAAGTAACGTAGAAGTAGTCTTCTGCGTTGGCGCGTGGATTGCATTTGATGTTGATCAGATCAGCTCCGAGTGAACGCGATGTACTGATGAACCATCGTAGAAAACGCAAAAAAGTATGCAGGCAAAGTATAGGCTGTTGGGCTTGTCGAGTCTCCGAAGCGAAAGAGACCTATAAATGGCAGCCGAGTGTACCTCAAAACAACAAGAAATACCATATCTCTCGCCTTGCAAGCTACCTTCACAGGCTTCTGGCCAGTCGACCTATACTCAATACTCATCATCAATCTTAGCTGAAAAACCAACACAATCATGAAGGTATCGGAATCGATTCATCATTCATATATAGCAAACAAATTCAGTACTCATGTATAGTTTTTTGCTGGTTGAAATTAAATTGATTTGGATTCTTTTTTTTTTTTTTTTT
>QEOT01002785.1:128932-159788 GCA_003123785.1 Pterocarya stenoptera | reverse complement strand
TTGAGTGGAAGGCAGAGGTCTCTTATTGGGGGTGGCAGACAACGTCGTGGTTGTGAAGGAGATGGGTTGACGTTACCGGTTGATAGTGGTGGAGGAGTTGAGCACGACGCCGGTGGTTGAGGAGATGAGTACGACGCCGGAAGTCGAATGTGACAAAAAATTATGGAAGGCGCAGGGCTGGGCAGCGGCAAAACGATTCATGTTTTGAATTGGGAATTGATTTTGGTCAGCAGCGTCTTCCTAAAAACAATTTATTTTGGTCATTTTAGAAGCAGGTCATTTTGGTCATTTGGCTTAGTTGATGTGTGTAAAAACTCTGTATTTCAAATATTTATCTTCTTTACATTTATGTGTTTACACAGTGCTCTATTTATAGAGCTGAAGATGCCGAGAATAGTCTGTATTTTAACAACCATGAGGTGTGCGTGATACCTATAGCTAACTATACAGATTACGGCCATAACAGAAAATATTCCCTTTGTACATGTAGGATTACAAGAATATCCTGAGGAGAATGTACAACAGAATTTTATGAAGTAATGTTTATGGAAGGTTCTAGTGGTTGAGGCTGGTTGCTATCATCGTATGCTACTANGAAGTAATGTTTATGGAAGGTTCTAGTGGTTGAGGCTGGTTGCTATCATCGTATGCTACTGAGGTGGATGACTCACTCAAAAATGAGCAGCACAAAAGCTATCCCAAGTGCAGGAGCGTGTCGTGTAATAATTAGGAATAAATTTCTAGATCGTCTCCACAGGAAAAGTGCTAAAAATAAACTCGTGTAAAATGGTGAAAATATTTACAACGAGAAAATAAAAATGAAAGTAATGATATGTATAATGGATGGAAGAGTGAAATGAAAATGAAAAGATTACTGGTCATGAACTAGATTCATTTTTGTTGGTTTTGAGTGTTGAGGTGCAAGACAGTAAATTAAAATTGCTAGAAACTAAATGACTAAAATTTAAATTGCAGAAATTAAAAGTGCGGGAAAGATAAATGATAGTAATTTAAATGTTAAAATTAAAAATGCAGGAAAAGTAAATGACAGTAATTTAAAGTGCAGGAAATTAAATGACATAAATTTAAATGACGGAAATTAAAAGTGCGGAAAAAATAAATTACAATAATTTAAATGAATTGAAATTTAAAGTGCAGGAAAAATAAATGACAGTAATTTAAATGAAATGAAATTGAAATAAACGTTGCAATAATTTTTCTTAAACTTCAAACTGAAATAAAATAAAATAAAAATTAAAAATGGAGTCTACGGGTAAAGGAGGAAAGCTCAATAACAACAATTGGTCAATTAGGCTCTTAACTAGGTTACCGGACTCCCTCTCTTCACCCGAGCTTTATTCCAAAACGGAAAACAAAGCAGGCTAATTACACTACTCCTACGCATACTCCTAAAATCTACCCGGTTTCTCCTAATTCCTAATGAATCTCTTCGTCTGTTTACAAGCCTTTATATAGGCATCAAAAACACTGAAAATCAGTACTGTTTGGAATCCCATGTCGTGACCTCGTCCCCACTAAGAAAGATATTCCGTTTGTCACTGGCCCTTGTGCGTCTGTCTTGTTTCCCACATGCAGAAGAAAAAGTTTTGGCCATTTTCCAGTTCATTTATTCTTTCTTTTTGTTTTCTTTCTTTTGTACATCCGTGTGTTCATCGTTGCTGTCCGACGCTTTCCTTCTTTTCTTTTGTTTTCTTTCTGCTGCATTGCCCTTCAAGTCTTCCCGTGCGTCCTTCCATCTACGTGTTTCTCTTCATTTCTTTTTTTGCATTTCTTTCAGTTGTGTTTTTTTATTTTTTTTCTTTTTCCCGTTGCTGCGTCTTCATGTGCAGCCTTGCTGTGTAATGGGAGTGAGATAGAGAGAGCGAGCCGAAAGGTAGGGACAGAAACAACGAAGGGCTACGGAGTGGCCGTGCGTGGGTGGTGTATGCGGAGATTCACGTGAAGGTGCTGGGCTTGACTGGGCGGTGGAGACTTGATCTCCGGCGTCTTCTGTTGCTGCTGGCGGCCAGTGGAGGTGCAGTGGGTCTGTCTAGGTTGCAGAAATGGAGGTGGATTTTCCTGGATGTGGAGGCAGCGGGCTGCGAACGAGTTTTACTCTGTTTTCACTTCTTAAAACAGAGGATGGTGCTGCCGCATGCGCAGTGGTGCTTCGTGACTCACGGTTGTGGAGAGTTGCTCATGGTGGCTTGAGGTGGTTGGGCACGGTGCTATATAGGTGCAGTGCAGTGTGGATGCCGTGCGTGCTGCTTGACGTGTTGAGGATGAAGATGACCAAAACTATATGGACCAAACTACATGTCGTTTAGGAGGGGCCTGGAAAACAAAAACAAATAAAAAAAAATAGACAAACAACAACAACAACAAAAGTAAATAAATAAAAGCAAAACATAAATAAAATAAAACAAAACTAGAAGAAGAATAAAATATTAAAAGTTTGTTGTGCATGGAAGAAATATTTTTCAATTAAATCACAAGTTATAAAATTAAGCATAAACTATACTTTTAACTAATTTAAATCACAACTTAGATTTATGCCTTTTAACTATTTTTTCATCTAAAACCAATGGTAAAATAATAAAACAATTAAAAATATATAAAATATGTAATAATGCAGCTCAATCAGTGGAGTTGTGAGTCATGGATGAGTTGGAGATCATTGGTTTGTTGTCACCCTCCCGCGAGTCCAACAGGGGCACCATGGTGAGATTCGATCTTAAGGTAAGAAACCGAGATGAAGGCAATGGCTTTATGAGCCCATTAGCAAGCTGGTCCCGAGAAGAGATGAATGACACATGCCGTGTTTTTTATGCAACTTGATCTCTAACAAAATGGAAATCTATGTCTATGTGTTTAGTGTGGGAGTGAAGAACTGGATTTACTGAGAGATATGTTGCCCCCAAATTATCACACCATAAAGTGGGAGGATGAGAAAGAAATACACCAAGATCATTGAGCAATGATTGTATCCAAAGAAAGTAATTCAGCAGTAGTATTAGCAAGTGCTTTATATTTAGTTTCGATACTTGATCGCGCCACTATTTGTTGCTTTTTGGAGTTTTAAGAAATAAGATTTGATCCAAAAAAGACACAATAGTCACCAGGACACCCGGTTCAATCGGCATCAGAAAATGCATGGAGATGATAAGAACTGAAGGGCCGAATGTGTAACCCATAGTGAGCAATGTGTTTGAGATACCGTAGTATTCTCTTCACAGCTTGCCAATGAGGTAATTTAGAAGCATGCATGAATTGACAAACTTTACTCACAGCAAATGCAACATCAGGACGTGTAAGAGACAAGTATTGTAAACTATCAACAGTACTTCTATATAGAGTTGGGTCAAAAAATTCAGGACTGTCATTGAGAGAAAGATGAGTGGAAGAGGCCATTGTGAGTGCATGGGTTTGGCCAAATCCATGTTGGTTCTTTTCAAGAGATCACAAATATATTTGTTTTGAGATAAGTGAAGTCCAGTGGCATTTTGTTAATCTCAAGACCGAAAAAATATCTGAGAGAACCCAAATCTTTTAATAGAAATGATATGCCAAAGGATTGAAGAATAGACGAGATAGCAACTGAGCATGAACTAGTGAGAATAATGTCATCTACATAAACTAAGACAAAAATAGTGACAGAATGACGATTGTAGACAAACAAGGAAGGGTCGGCAATGGAGGCAGTGAAACCAAGCTCAAGGAGTCGGGTACTCAACTTCGAGAACTAGGCTCGGAGTGCTTGTTTAAGGCCAGAGATGGCCTAATTCAAGCGACACACATGATTTGGGTAGTCTGGGTTGATGAAACCAGTTGGCTGACACATATACACTTGTTCTTGAAGGTCCCCATGGAGAAATACATTATTAATGTCTAATTGCCTAAGGGACTAATTCTCAGTAACAATAATAGATAATATGATGTGAATTGTAGTGGGTTTAACCACTGGACTGAAGGTTTCAGAAAAATCTATACCTGCCTATTGATTGAAACCCTTGGCTACCAATCGGGTCTTGCACCGTTCGATGGAGCCATCAGAGAGTCTTTTTGTTCGAAAGACCCATTTGCAGCCAACAAGATTGGTGATGCCAGTGGAGGGAATGAGAATCCATGTGTTAGTCTGCAAAAGAGCTTGAAATTCGTTAGACATAGCATCCTCCTTGTTGGTGTTTCGCGGCTTCAGTGTAGGAGGTTGGAGATTCAGGAATAAAGTTGGTAGTGGTTAGGTAGTTGCGAGGAGGGGGCCATAAAACTGTATTGTCAGTGAACTTGCAAGGACGAGTGGAGTTTGTACGAGATCTGGTTATGATGGGTGAGGGATTAGAGGATGTGGTGGGGGAACTTTGGGACAGCTCAAGGGAAATGGAAGACGACCTAGAGAGATCGGGAGAGAAAGATGAAGTGTCTGGGCTTGGGTTGATATCAGGCCGAGAGAAAAGGGAATTTAGGGGAATGGAATGAATGAGAGTTGGGCTTTGGGCTGAAGGAGGCCTGTCTGAGGGAAGCAGCAAATTGGTAGGCGAACTTGAGGTGGGAGGTGGGCTAAGAATTGAGAGAAGTTGAGTGGGGATGGACTTGAGAGTGGTATGTGTAGACGTGGGGCAGGGGGCAAGAGGAAACTGAAATTCATCAAAGACCACGTCTCTTGAAATATAAATTCTTCCAGGTGGAAGATCCAAACAATGATAGCCTTTGTGAGAATTGCTATAACCAATGAACAAGCATTTTGTGGACCTAAGGTCTAATTTGTGCTAGTTATATGGTCTGAGATGAGGCCAGCATGCAGTGCCAAATACCTTGAGGAAAGTGTAATCTGGCGGCTTGGAGAATAATTTTTCAAATGGTGATTTATGACGAAGAATGGGTGTGGGAAGCCGATTTATTAGAAAAACAGACGTATGGAAGGCTTCAGCCCAAAATTTTTGAGGGAGAGATGCATGAGCCATGAGTGCTAGTCTGGTCTTGACAATGTGTCAATGTTTGCGCACTACGGCACCATTTTGTTGGTATGTATGAGGGCATGATAAACGATGAGAAATTCCTTTTGTTTGAAGAAGTGAGAGAAGAGATCGATATTTCTCACCCCAATCACTTTGTAAGGAAATTATTTTGGAATTAAAAAGTAACTTAACATGTGCTTGAAATTGGAGAAAGACTTTGACAACATCAGATTTTTGTATTAAGGGAAACCACCAAGTGTAACGAGTAAAATCATCTAGAAAAGCTACATAGTAGTGAAAATCATCTTTAGAAATAATAAGGGTATGGCCCCATACATCAGAATATATAAGTTGCAACGGTTTAGTGGAATGTTGATGAGAATCTCGAAAGGGTTGTTGGGAGCTCTTTGCTTGGTAGCATGTTGAACACTTGGAGGAAACATCATGAGTAGAAACTAGCAGAGAGTGAGAGGAGAGGATACGGTGGACTAACTGAAGAGAGGAATGTCCAAGCTGTGAGTGCCACTGAGAGGTGGTGGTGCGTTCGCCAACAAGGGCCTAAGGAGATGAAGTAGGAGTGGGAAACAAGTAGAGACCATCATGGGTGGGACCACGAAGGAGAAGGTTCCCCATCTTTAAATCCTTCACAAGAAAATGAGAACCATGAAACTCAAAGAAAATGGAATTGTCAATGCAAACTGTATAACCGAAATTAAGTTTTTGGTGATATGTGGTACATGTAACAGATTTTTCAAAAAAAAAAAAAAAAGAAGTAGAAGATGTAGGAAAACAGAGTCACCAATATGTGCAATTGATAGAGCATTTCCATTGCCAACTCTGATTTGATCAGTGCCACCATAAGGAGAGGATTGAATGTTGAGATTAGATAAATAGGAAGTGAGATGATTTGTAGCGGCGGTGTCGGGGTAACAGGACATGTCAGGGAAGGAGCTGGAGGTAGTGTAGTGTGCTGCTAGATTTTTGGGGGGATCACTTTAAAGGGGGTGATCAAACCTGGAGTAGCAACGTATGGTGAGCTGACCAACTTTACTGCAGTTTTGACATGTTTGTTTGTTGTGAGGCAGAGGAGACAAAGAGTGGAATGATTGGGGAGAACCGGATGATGTGCAACCTCGGCCACTACCATAGTAATTACCTCGAGAGGGAAAACCACGATTGAAGCCTTGGCCATGACTAGGGGAATTTGAGGTGAAATTTGCCAAAATAGTTGTTGGGGTCGGAAGATGATTGGAGTGTGAAAGTCGATTTTCATGAATGAGTAGTAGGCTATATAGTTCTTCTGAGGAGAATGGTTCAACACAAGCTGTAATAGAGGTTAGAAAAGCATTGTAATCGCTGTTTAAGCCAGTAAGAAGGTAGGAAATGAATTCAGGAGAGGAAAGGGTGGAACCCGTAGCACTCATTGTGTTTGATAAATATTTGACTTTGTGGAAATAATCGGAAATGGAGGTGGAACCCTTAGAAATTGTGGCTAGCTAATAGCGTAACTGAATGATACGGGAATGGGAGTGAGATGCGAAAAGTCTCTCAAGAGCGGCCCAAACATCTCCGGCAGTTTGGTGGCCAACAACTTGGGTGATGAGATTGTCGGAGAGAAAGGATATTAAGGCATTTAGGATGGGCTGATCAGTTTGAAGCCAGGTGAGATATTCTGGGTTGGGGTGATGTTATCGGCAAGAAGAGAAGGAGGGGGCTGGATAGAGCCATCCACGTAGTGAAAAAGTCATTGTCCTTTGAAATAAGGAATCATTTGAGTGCTCCATAACAGAAAATTGTCATTGGTGAGTTTAACAAAGACAAGGTGGGAAAGATGAGGAAGTAAGGAAGGAGAGGGTGGGTTGGGAGGTGGGAATTTAGGAGGAAGAGGAGGAGGAACTTCAGCCATATGAGATGCTAGTCTTCGAATAGCTCTGGTACCATGTAAAAACTCTGTATTTCAAATATTTATTTTCCTTACATTTATGGGTTTACACAGTGCTCTATTTATAGAGCTGAAGATGCCGAGAATAGTCTGGCATTTTAACAACCATGAGGTGTGCGTGATACCTATTGCTAGCTGTACAGATTATGGCCATAACAGAAAATATTCCCTTTGTACATGTAGGATTACAAGAATATCTTGAGGAATGTACAACATAATTTCATGAAGTAATATTTCTGGAAGGTTCTAGTGGTTGAGGTTGGTTGCTGTCATCGTGTGCTGCTGAGGTGGAGCCGTGAGTCATAGATGAGTTGGAGATCATTCGTTTACTGTCAATGTGGACAAAAGACAAATAGTAGTGTACGCGGGAACTCCCTTTACAGACTGTAGCTAGTAGTTCTCAAGGGAGGAACTTAAAGTCTTAAACCCAGGCCTGTCAGAATCAAGGGAGGGAAAATGGTACTCAACTTTATTCAAATAGTTAGATAGAAATTTGAAAGGAGAAGAATCCCCTCAACTAGAGAAGTTTGAAATTTCAACATTAAATATTATAATTATGAAATACATACATTAATATAATATTTATCTATAATTAGATAGAAATTATAATATCATAATTTTATTTAGAAGGGATATAAAGACGGAGATCTGGATATCATACCACATTTGACTTTTTTCTATACTCTAAATTTTAGATATTATCATTAAATGATCATTAAAAAATAAAAATATAAGTAAAGATAATAATTTAATTAAAATAAACGATATAATCGTTATGTTATTAAATATAAAATTATCGAAGAAGTGCATGTTATAAATTATGAAACTTAACATAAAATATATTTTATTTGATTAAAAATTAATATATGACAAGTAGAATTGTAAAATACTACAAAAATAAAACAGGAAAAAAGAATAATAAATATAAAATTAATAATATTTTATCATTATATAATATTTAAATAAATAATTAATATGAAATTAGGTTTTGAGTCAATAGATAAAATGTAAAATGTATAATATTAGGCCAATTTTAACCAATGAGATAGTCAATCCAGCGAATGTTGTTGGCAACCCTCATTGGAAAATGCTACTCTTTTCGCTGGAAGTTACCATTGGTACTTTTTTATTTTTGTTTTATATTATTATTTAATGATTAAGTAAGTATTGTTTAATAAAATTGTGATTTTTTATATTTTTTCAAAAATATTTAAAAGTGTTGAAACATACATGTAAACAAAAGTAAAAAAAAAACACAAAAACACTAGCGGGAGCTCCTAGGGGTCAGAGTAGCACCACCCAGCCCCAATTTGATATTATTTTCTTGGAAAATGGTAGGGATCCGTTGGGAGATCCCGTTCATTTATCCCGCACTATTTTTGTTTTTTAGTATCTTTATGTAGTGATTAAGAAAATGTTGTTTAATAATATTGTAAATTTTTTTCTTTTTTAAAAATATTTAAAAATGTTTTTTTTGTTTATTTTTTCACATCATTTTTTTAACACTTTTAAAGATTTTTAAAAAAAGAAAAAAAAATCACAATACTATTAAACAACATTTTCTTAATTACTACATAAAAAAAATATATAAAAAAAAAGAGCGGGATGCTTGGATAGGATCCCTAACATTACCCTATTTTCTTTCTCGAGCTATGCAAAGTTTTGATTATCGCCATATCTTTCTCGGGCTATGTATAAGTAAACCCCACTTGTTATGTGATCCATCAACGAAATTCAAATAATCTTACTTTATTTTAAATTAATTATTAATACTATTAATTATTTTCTTAATTTTTTATAAAAAATTAAACTCATTTTAATCTACTTCATACATTTCAATCTAAAAATTTCATTCCATCTTAAATTAAAAATAATTAAATCCATCTCGATAAAGTCTATAAAATATTACTGTTCACAACTTTGTTTAACTATCTCCAACATCCAAACATAGGCTAGTTGTACTAGTAAATTTCCTTATAAAGGCAACATCATTGTTAAATTGTCGTTCCCTGGTAGAAGTTGCCCGCCATTTTCCCCGTTGGTTACTGCTCACCATTTCTTGACTGTGGTCGAGTCACTTGATCAGCTATTTGTAGATTGCTTGATCTTGCATTTATGCTGTGCCTAGCCCAATTCCCAGCATAACCTAGCAATAGAAGCACCAAAACAAAGTTCAAGAAAATTACCAGAAAACAATCTCAAAACGGAGCAAATAATTATCAAAATAGTTCTTCTATATACAGTCACCCCATACAGACACCGTGCAGTCAGTTAGACCACGCTGGCTAAAAAAAATAAAAATAAAAAAGACAACGAAAACCTATATGAAAACGGAAATCATGAAACTCATTTCATGATACACCAACTCTCTCCCTAGAAGATTTCCTCCCCTGGCCACGACCAGAAACACTAGCAGCAACACAACAAAAGCCGCTCCCACTGTCGTGAACCACCATGGAAACCAAATCCACTGCACCCGATCAACCACTACACTGCAGTGCAAGGCAGTCCATGTCCATAAACCAAGAGCCACCCCTCACGACATCGCCACCCTAAAAGCCTAGCCCTTCATGTTGCCAACCCCTGATCCACCGCTGCATGACCTATACCACTACAAGCCTCCCTTGTAAAGCAACTTTTGTTTTTTGTTTTTTTTCATTCAAAATAGAGCACTTTTGGAGCCTGTACAACCATAATTTCTTGCCGGAAACGGTGGCAACTCGGTCTCGCTACGCCCTACACCAACGTGCTACACTACCATCGCCTTAAACCACCCTCCCTCTCAGTAACACCCTTTTTTTTTTTAGACCCGAAATAGGTGTGAGCCGTGCGAGACTAAGACGATGAGGTGGGCGGAGGTCGAAGTTGGTCGGCGTGGCTGCATGGGACTGAGAGAGAGATAAAGTGATGAGAGAGAAAGAATGGAGAGAGAGAGAAAGAATGGAGAGAGAGAGAGTGTGTGTGTGTGTGAGTGATCATGTTGTGAGGAAGAAGGTTCTATGTGGGTTGCCGCCGTCGCTACCTCTCCCGACCTTGAGCACACTGTCGGTAAGCCTCTTGGCCTCTCTACCTCTGTCTCATCTCTCGGCCTCTCCACCTATGGAATGCAGAGTACAAAGTGAGGGAATTGAGGAGAGGGAAGTTTTGGAGACGATGAGGTGGGCGGAGGTCGAAGTTGGTCCGCGTGGCTGCACGGGACTGAGAGAGAGATAATGTGATGAGAGAGAGAGAGAATGGAGAGAGAGAGAGAGAGAGTGAGTGATCATGTCGTGAGGAAGAAGGTTCTGTGTGGGTTGCCGCCGTCGCTACCTCTCCCGACCCTGAGCACACTGTCGGTAAGCCTCTTGGCCTCTCTACCTCTGTCTCATCTCTCGGCCTCTCCACCTATGGAATGCAGAGTACAAAGTGAGGGAATTGAGGAGAGGGAAGTTGAGGGAGAAGTGCGGGAAACTAAGGTTTTGGTTTTTAAACTAAACGGTGCGTTTTAATTTTAGCTCCACATCAGCAGCCGTTTGCAAGCCACTTGCATCAGGCGCTTGCACTCAGCATTTTTCTGATCAAAATAGTAAAAAACAGAGACGGTTTGCTCTGTTGTGATTACAAATCCACAACCTTTTAGCATGGTCTCCAAAACTTCAAGCTTGTTATCCGTCTTTAGTATTTCGACCATTATTCTCGTATTTACATGGATCCCAAAAAGTGACAAAACAAAACATATTTTAGGTCCTGTTTAGATGTTGAGTTTAGTAGAAATAAGTTTAATTCTTTATGAAAAATAGTGAATTGAGATGATGAAAAATAGTGAATTGAGTTAAAAAACACTCGTGGGTCTCACATGTAAAAATGTTTTGAATTAAGATAAATTTAGTAGGGATGTAAATTTAAACTGAAAAATCGAACCGACCAGAGCGATTGGTCCGGTTTTGAACCGGTCCAATTCAAAACCGAGTCCTATATTATGTAAACCAGCCAGACCCGGTCAGGTTTCTGTTCCGTAGTTTCCAGGTCTAGTTGAAAAAAAAATTAATTTTATATATTATACAAAATATGTTATATATATAAGTTTTATATATACTATATAATTATATATTAAATTTTTATATATAATATATATAATTATATATCATATATAAATAACTTCATATTATAATTTATAATTTATAACATAAAATGTTAATCTTAAATATGAACATTTGTAATTTGTTTGATTATATGTTATTAATATAATTATATATAAGATAATGTTATTATAATTTATAAAATAAAAGTTTAATCTTAAAGATGAAAATTTAATTGATCATATGTTTTAAACATAAAATATATATTAAATTATTAATTACATTTTATCATAAAAAGTAACACTTTATTATATGTTTTTTACATTTTAAAAAAATCGGAAAACTGAACCGGACCAGATCGGAAATTGGTAAAACCGGAGGTACCGGTTTAAGAGGGTAACTGCGACGTAATCAGTTTTGAAAAATATAAAACTGGTACATACCGGTTCGATCTTAAATTTTGTTCAAGACTGAACCGGACCAGACCGGTTACACTCATAGAATTTAGTAATTTAAAAATTGAGTATTTAAATTTTAAACTCAACTTAAAACTAGATTGAATTGAGTTGCTTTCAATTCAGTCCAACTTCCAAACTGGGTAAACTCAAGACAACGACTCAAAATCAGTCATCACACGTAAGTTTCAATCCTTTTTAGAGAGAACATTTTGATGGATTTTTGCACTCAACGCGTTTTTGCATGCCTAACCCCAAGGAAAATTGTTTACAAAAAAACTTCGACCATCAACTTCAGAGAAAAAGGTGTGGCAAATTAATATCAAGTCAGAAACAGAGCATCAACGCGTTCATGGATCAAGAATAGTAGATAAATTCTTTACGCCTCAAGGTTCTTATTTTTTGTTGGCCAATCACATTCTTCGTTCTAGAAAAACTTTGTCAGAAAACAAAAATCATCCTAAACGAAGTACACAGAGGTTGCAACTTGCCTTGCTCGAGATGTTGTGTTTCTCACACCCTGTTCGTGCCAAGTACTTAGTGTAAGGTGGCTTTAGGTCTCCATACTTCGTAGTTCGTACAATGTTCCTGCCGATCTACGTGATGGTTTAAAATTAAGAAAAAGTTAAAGTCACCAATAATTTGTCTGACGAATTCTTTCGATATTTTCTTTTTATTTAGTGATTAAGTAATTATTTTTTAATGATGTTGTAATTATTTTAAAATATTTAAAGATATAAAAAAAATATATAATTTTTTTGTTAAAAAAATATTTAACCTTCTCGAAATAATTCATCAAGCTACACAGTACATAGCACGACTCTTAAAATTAATGGAGTCAACGGACTCCATGTGTGTTGATTTGTCCTAATGTGGCCAAAGATTCGTGAAGGTCTTTGTTAAAACCATTTAACAATCGGACCACCTCAAACGACTAGTCTGAAGGAGGCCTGAAAGCAATAGGAACCTTCAAATTGTTAGTATCTACCGTTAAGATCTCGTTTGGTCATACAGTTTAGATTAGATGAGATATAATATTTTGTTGAAAATTAAATAAAATATTATTATAATATTATTTTTTAATATTATTTTTATTTTAAAATTTAAAAAGTTAAATTATTTATTATATTTTATGTGAGAGTTTGAAAAAGTTATAAAAAAAACTCTTCTCATTAGCTACTATTCACTACCCAACACCCCACACCCTATAAAAAACATCCTCACACTATGAAAAAAATTTATATAGTGTTGGATGTGAAAGTGAATAATAAATAACTAATGAGTAGAATTTCTCAAATTGTAATGATTATATGATATGAGATGAAATGAAATAATTTAATTTTATATAATCTAATCAGCCATAATTTTACACAATGACTCAAAAATAGACCACTCTACAGTGTAAATACATTGGGTCGTGGCAGTTCCTTTTCAACATTGCCATTGTTTGCCTCATTATTAATTCCTTCTCTCTCCTTGTTGACCTAGGAAAAATATTCATATTTATATTGAGGCTCTTATGTAAACACAACTGTTGTATTCTATTTTCAGACATTTTTAAATATTTTATTTTCAAATATCATTAAAATATAAAATATTTTTTAATTTTAAATATTCAACTTTTTTATCTAATCATTACAACTTCTCCAAACTTCAAAATAAAACACGAAAAATAATACAACATTTTAAAACTTAAAAACAAAAATAATATTAAGAATTATATTTAAACAATTAATTTTAACTTTATAATATTTTTATTCAATTTTTGTTCTCTCATTTATCAAAGCCCATTAAAACGTGTTTAACTTAAACTATTTTATTACCATTCATAAAACTATTAATAGATATTTTGAAATATTTTTAGTATCCAAACGAGCTCTAAGAGAAGTGTTATATCCATAAAGAGATTCTATAAAATAATTCCACAAGTTTATACGGCTTTATATAATACGTTAAATTTTAATAGTCCAGCAAATTACTAGTTGATGTACTTTATTTTAAATAATTTTTTTATTTAAAAATCGATTAATAAAATAATATATAATGTGTTAGTGACTAAAAGTAATAAAATTTTAAAATAAAAAATTAACATTAACATTAATTTATTATTCGTCTAAATAAAGCCTTTTTTTTTTTTTTTTTTTTTTTCTGATGTTAAATAAAGCCACTTGTATTAAAGTCATAATACCATTGATAGTCTCAAATTAGGCCAGATTTGGACTGAGGACCAACATGTCATCCAGAATTCTTTCTTGGATCGTTTTAAAATGGTCTATACAACCTCTAATCCAAGTATAGGTTTGGAATTAGAGTCCTTATTTCCTGAGAAGGTTACTGATCAAGAAAATATCATGCTTTGTGAAATTCCTTCTGAGGTAGAGATTATTCACACTCTTAGGCAAACCCCCTCTAGAAAAGCCCTGGGCCTGATGGTTTCACTGGCCTCTTCTATAAGCATTATTGGGATATTGTCAAAGATAATTTTTTTAAGATTGATATGGAAAATGCGTTCGCTTTCATGGAATGAGGGTTTATTCTGAGGATTATGGATAATCTGGGTTTCAGTGAAAAATGGGTCAACTGGATCAAAGAATGTATCACTACGGTATCTTATTCTATCATTATTAATGGTACTCCAAGAGGTTTTATTACGCCTAGTAGAGGGTTGAGACAAGGTGATCTCCTTTCGCCATTCCTTTTTTATTTTGGGTACATAAGTTCTTACTAGGCTCATTACTCGCGAGGAAAATTTAGGAAACATTCAAGAGATTTCCATTAGTCGAAACAATTTTTCCATCTCTCGTCTTCTCTTTGCCAATGATCTTATTCTTTTTGGGAAGGCCAATAGTACCACTGCAAACAGTTTTAATAATTTCTTGGAGAAGTATTCCTCATGGTCAGGACAAAAAATTCATGCTCGTAAGTCTTGTATAAAGTTCAGTGAAAACACTCAGCCTAGAAAAAAAAAACAAAGTGTCAAGGAAGTTTTCGACTTAAAGAGTGCTTCTTCTACTATTAAGTACTTAGGCATTCCTCTGTCTTTTCAATGGCTCAAAGAAAATCCATTTTCAGGAAATTCAGTAAAAAATCTCTCAAAAATTGGTGGGTTGGAAAGTTAAGCTTCTTTCTCAAGCAAGGCACACTACTCTCATAAGAACGGTTGCTAGTTCAATGCCTTCCTATATCATGTCCTCTATCTTGATTCCAAAAAGTGTTGCTAGTAATATTGATCGAACTTTCATGAAATTTTGGTGGGGTTTCCGGGAAGAAAAATCTCACAATTTGACTCTCAAATCTTGGAATTCCATTTATAAACCAAAGTCTATGGGTGGCTTGGGTGTTAGACTAGTCTCGAATTTTAATCAAGCTTTCCTTTCCAAAATTGGTTGGCAGATGATCATCAATGCAATGCCATTTGGAATAGAGTTCTTTCAAGAAAGTATTTGAAAAGGACTTCCTTTTTGAATACCAATAAAAAATCTACTGATTAATGGATATGGAAAGGAATTCTTAAGTAAAAAGATTTTCTGAAGAAGGGATTATGCTTTCAGATCAATAATGGAGTAAACACTCGAGTATGGATTGATCATTGGATTCCTAACAATCCAAACTTTAGTACTCCAATTCAAAAAGACATAAATACTCCAAACCCCCTTCTTAGAGTTTCATAATTAATGATGGAAGAACCTAGGAGATGGAATACCATCATTCTTCAAGCGCTCTTCAATCAAGGTTCAGTGAATGAGATAGAAAAATCTCTCTTGCTCAACAAAGCTTCCATACTCTCATTGATAAACCCGTCTAGACTTATCACATTTCTTGTTTGTTTAGTGTTAAGTCAGCCTATGCTGCCATTAGCTTATCTCATGACCAGAAATGATGGATAATAGCATCACTCAAGCTGACATGTGGAAAAATTTGTGGAAACTCAAGATTCAGAATAGGCTTAAATTCACCTATTGGAAAATTCTTAATAATATCATTCCAACTCGATCTCACATTAAGAATTTTGTGAATCTTGAAGGCATAGACTGTCCTATTTGTAATACTGGTGAAGAAACTCAATCTCATCTTTTCTTAAATTGCAGCTTCACTAGAATTTTGTGGCTCCACTCCCCTTCACCCTTGAATATTTCCTATTGTGCTCATAATGACACTAGCTTGTGGATTAAGTGTATCCTTGACCCATCCAGAACTTTAGGAATTCCCATAGAGGAAGGACATCATTTCCAAATTTTTGCAATTGTGGCTATGGATAGTATGTGGTTCCTTAGAAATAAAGTCCTTCATGAAGATTTCAAACCTGACTTATTTGCTTTTATATCTTCCACTAAAAAGATTTTCAAAGATCATTGTGATGCTTGGGGCAATTTACAAACTAATTCTAGCAAACAATGGGGAATTTTACCAAATCATCGCTGTTTAGTCACCTTTGATGTTGCGGTTAGACAAAATGGAAGCACTGCAGCATCTGTATGCTGGAGAACATTAGGATCCATTCTCTTTGTTACCACAAAGCATCTCAACAATCAAAATTCAAACCTTGGGGAAGCAACAACAATGCTTATGGGAGTGAAAGAAGCCAAAGAAATCAAGATATGGAAAATTGTGATTGCAAGAGATTCTCTCAATACCCTCCATGTAGTGAAGAATTACTGGAAAGTGCAACCAGTAATACATGTCATCAGACTTGTGCTCAAAGGTTTTGAGAAATGGGAAGTCCAGAAAATACATCGAGATGCAAATTGATGCACACATTCAATTGCACAGTGAGCTGTTTCCAATAATATGTTTGGAAATATACCACTTATTATAATACCACCTTCTTTACTAAGCTTTCATGGTGGGAAAGACACACCTTTTTGTTGTAATTTTAATATGCTGCTTAATGCAGTGGACTCTCTTTTATAATACTAGATGTTGTTTCCAAGAAAAAAAAAGTCATATAGAAGTAGTCTTCTGCATTGGCGCGGGGATTACATTTGATGTTGACCAAATCAGCTTCGAGTGAACGCGAGGTACTCATGAATCATCGTAGAAAATGCAAAAAAGTATGCAAGCAAAGTATAGACTGTTGGACTTGTCAAGTCTCCGAAGAGAAAGAGACCTATAAATGGCAGCCTATCTCTAACAGCCGAGTGTACCTTAAAACAACAAGAAATACTTATCTCTCCCCTTTTCAAGCTACCTTCACCATTTTATCACGATGTCGTTTCATACCTAGGTATTTTTTTTATATATATAAATACTTATAAATATATATATATTAATATAAAGTGGGGGTGGGGCAGGAGTCACCCCTATCCCGCCCTCGCCCCCATCTTGGGTGCGAGATACGGGGTGAGGGCCACCCTCCCCAGCCCCTGGCGGATAGGATAATCCTCCCCGTCACATGGGGGCGGGGCAGGGCGGGGTCCTACTGCCCACCCCTACTGATTTCAACGCAATGTATGAGTTGTATGACCCATCCACATTATGTTGTGATGTCAAAAGTTGGGCTTGTAGTTGGAAGCATGTGTGACAGAATACCATCATAAATATTATGCCAGAAGTTTTGTTCATAGTAATTACTTCTCTCCAAAATTAAAATGTTAATTAGATCATTAAGTATGGGTAACATGATGGTCAGCTAGAAGCTTTAATTGTTAAATCGGTCATAAGAAAGCCTGCAAGTTCTAAATGCAATTGTGGGGATGCTTCTCATTAAGTTGATTGATAGGGAAATCAAAATTTTGTCTCGTTTGAATTCAGAGATGAGTTGAGATGGTTTTAGATGGTTGAATAAAATATTGTTAAAATATTAATTTTTAGTATTATTATTGTTTTAGGATTTGAAAAAATTGAATTGATTATTATATTTTGTGTAGGAATTTGAAAAAGTTTTAATGATGAGATAAATAAGTTGATATGAGTTTTCAATTCAAACCGGGGCTGAATCATATATTTAAATCTAATAAACCGATCTCCATGAATATCTCTCGTGGTTAGTCTTTCTAGGAAGGATCGCCTTTCTATATCTTAAAGCACTACCATTAGTCTCTCGTGGTTGCATGCCTCTCACGTTAACAAGCTGGTTCCTGCTTGTGTGATGAAATGGGGCTCTACTTTACAAAGATTATTTGACCATCAACCATTCAACAAAAAGTGAGATTAGGTCAGATGAAAATGAGTATAACGCTAGAAATCAAGAAAATTTATGTATATTGTAACCCACATGTGTTTGATTGTAACCACGGGATTCCTCCTCCATAAGTGAGGTCTATCAAGAAAATTGGGGTACCATTCTCTTTAAAAAAAAAAAAAAAAAAGCCAGAAATCACAAGAGACAGCACCAACCGCTTACATGATATTTAAAAAAAAAAAATCACATGATGAAAGAAGTGCAATTTCTAAATTAATAATTGGGTCTTTTGTATCAAGTTGAAATAAAATTTTCTAACCCCAAGGTCCAAGCTGGTTCAACACCTTATGGGTGTAAGCAATCATTTGGAGCCATAACTCCTAGTGAAAAACGAGCAATTTAACCAGTTTTGTGTAGGAAAACTTCTGCGAGTACGGTGTACATGACCGGAGTTTACTCTGCAGGAATGGGTCTGAAGGGCCCCTACCTTGGAGAGATTCTCCGACATAAAAAAATAATAAATAAAATAAAATAAAATTTTCTGCATGAAAATCTCACCAGACACTTTACAGGTGGTGGTCAATAGTTTTTTTTTTTTTTTTCCCCTTCTTTATGTGCATCATTCTTTGCCTTTCATATTAAAACAAGTACCCATAGTACATTAGAACAGAGCATCTAGAATATCCTTAGGTAGGTTCTTTATGTAAAGATTGAAGCGCAACATATCCTCCTCTAACACAATTTGAGTATCAACCATATCACTACTTCATGTCAGAACCCACAAGTCTCCTGAATTAATTATTTTTAAACTTCCTCGACAAAATGGGCAAAATTCAAACCTTGTGTTCCTATAAAATACAGAAAAGAGAAGCAAAGGTACCAACTGTTAATAATTAGGGCTTCTCTTTGTCATCACAAATCAACGTGGAGCTAATTGGAAATGAGAGGATGAAAGTTATAGGATCGCAAATACCAGTAATGGTAACAATCGAGATCGAAATGTAGTATCAGGTAAAAGGACCTTGGTTTCAGCAGGTGGATGAGGCTATTTAAGGTAGAGACCTCACGGGTATGGGGCCTATGGAGGGCGATGACCTCGGTTTTGACAGGTGGCGACAGGGAACGAAAAACAGGCCGTTTGTGGTGTCTTGAGAGGAAGGGACTTTAGGGTTCATTTGGAGAGTGAGATAAAATGAGAATTTTATAAATAATAGTAAGATAGTTTGTGAATAGCAGTGAGATAGTTTAAGTTGAATATTTTTTAGATTTTGGGAAATGAGAGAGAAAAAGTTGAATAAAAATTATTATAAAGTTAAAATATTGTAAGAATATAGTTTTATAATATTATTTTTTTTTAGAGATTTGAAAAAGTAGAATTGTTTTTTATTTTTTGTTTGAAAGTTTGAAAATTTTATAATGATTAGTTTGAAAATGCTTGTATTTAAATTACGTTTGGGAAATAAATGGGATGAGAATTTTGGGATGAGATTTATTTCCAAACAAGCCGGGACATCACGTTTGATTTGGGGCATGAAAAATCTTGGGGGTGAAATGGTGTGTTTTAGAATTTTTTAGTAATGAAATGTTCATGTATCGGTTGTTTAAAATGCAGTCCTCTCCCGCTCACATTTTTTTTATCTCGCTCGAAATGCCTCTTCGCAACATAAGAAAAAGAAAAAACTAGACAAGCCGCATTTCATTAAAGTGATGTAGCCAACCACGTTGGCTCATATGAAGGAGTATGCAAAAGTGACTACACATAGAGCTTTTCTTATGTTATAGGCTCTATGTTGTGATGCTTTCATGTTGTAAATCAGTGAGATTTTGTACCTATGAGATTTGGTGTATTTTTCGTTTCCTTAGATGGGGCTCTCGTTGGTTCTATGCCTCAGTTGATTTTCAGTACTTTTTAGAAAAACCCAAACCATAATCCAAACTTTTCACGTTGAACTGAAATAATCACCTAAGCAAAGAAAAACCATAACATCATTATAGCCACATTTAAAGATTTTTCAAGAAAGAAGACAATTTAACAATAAAATCCAAGAAAATAATTAGTTGCTAATTGGAAAACTAACTACAATGTTCTCTGCTTCTTCAAGCCCAAATAATGTTAAGAAAGGCTTTGCAAGATTCACATAAAAAACCATAATCTGAGCAAAGAAAATCACAGAAAACTTTATCTACATCATCTGAAAAACTTATCTTAAAAGGCAAAGAAAAACACCTGAGCAAAGAAAATACACCTGTGAACTTCCTTAAATGTTTTGCCTATCAAAAATTATAAAACAGAGAAAAAAACCTTCAGGAGAAGATTCACCAGTAGACAGCGGTGGGCCGGTTGTGGCTTTGACGATCCTAGATGGTGTTGAACGTGAAGAGGCCGCTGGCGGAGGAAAAACGTGATGGTGGACGTGAAGAGGCTGCTGGCAGAGGAAGAATGCAGGAAGGAGGAAGAAAATGCCCGGGGGGGGGGGGGATTCGAAAATGGATATTTTTCGTTTCCTCCTATCTAAACGCAAGTTTAGCAGGAATTAAAAAAAAAAAAAAAGGACCAGAAAAAGCCACATCAGAATTCGTGTGTCGAATGTGAGGAAATGGGTAGATGTATAGACTAACTCTTCAACAAAACATCTCATTTCATTTAATCGGAACTGCGTATCCAAATGAGACCTATTTTTAACATTAAATTGAAAAAACAGACAAGTTTGAAATTTAATTTTTGCCTTTTCGGTTTGAAATATCAATTACTAAACACTAGGTAGAGATACATGATGAATCCCTTCAATATGGATCTTTAAAATTTCTTACTGATTGAATTTGAATAAAAAGAAAATGGAATTAAGCTGCAACATGAATTATTAAATCAAGAGTCGAGAAGAACAGAAACAAAAGGTGACAAACTTTAATTGAGTCTCAAACTTATAGAGAGAGAAAATTTTGATGGATTTTTGCACTCAACTCCTAAAATAATGCATGCCCAACCCAGAGGAAATTAACTTTAAAAAAAAGTAATCGACAGGCCAACAACAAAGAGAAAGAGGGGGTAAATTATTACTACCAATTATTATTCAGAAGCAAAGCATCAAAGTGTTCATGGATCAAGAAGCTGGGATGATAAATCAGCTACTAAATGATGGCATGCATGCAACGAGAAGTAGGAGAGGGCCAATGAATGATCATGAATAGAGTTTGTAAGGAATAAAATCAATTTTTATTTAATAAAAATGTTAATGGGTCGTGAAGAAGAGGATCATCAAAGTGCACTTTGATGGCGTTCACGAAATATAAAATTTGTGAGATCTTTCTTGATCATGATATGAAGACAAGAGTGAGTGCATGACGTGTACATGCATGCATGATGCAGATAAAAACCCAGAAAATAAAATAACTTACGAACCCTCAGATAAAAGGCCAATTTGATTTTTTTTTTCTTTAACCAATCACAATAATATGCTTCATTCTTGATTCATATATTTCTCAGAAAAAATTAATCTTAAACAAAGTAAGTATCATGACCTACAAGTAGTACTATACTAGCAACTTAATTATAAGTACTCGCCTGTTAGCTAGGTAGCACTTTATTTACGTCTCACTTGTACGTTCACATTGAATATTTCTACAGGTCTTCGGGATGGTTTAAAATTATAAATCACGAGGCGCTGACTAATTTAGAAAGCCAATTAAGATATATACATAAATTATTCGACCCCCACAAACGACGACGTCTAGTCTTAAGGAAGAAAGCAATCGGAATAAATTTCTTACTCTGGGTTGTGCTTGTGATCTGTCTTTCTCTTGATCAACCATTTATGAAAAATCCTATTTTTTTTATTTAAAATATATAGTTAATAACCAATTAAAATCTCTCTCTCAAATTAACCAGTCGCTATACATTGAATAGTCAAGTCATGCCGAAGTAAACGTTGGTATTTGATAATGACATACGCGTGCTGCCAATGGACGCGAGTTGAATGGAAAAAGCTGAACTCACCGAGAGGGACCCTATAATTTATTTTTTATTTAGTGATTAAATATAATGCGATTTTTTTTTAAATGTTGGTGAATACCCGTACAGAAAACGCAAAAGCATGCTGACAAAGTGTAAACTCATGTTCGTCGATCGTTCGATAGGTCAAGGCTCCTATCGAAGAGAAAGAGACCTATAAATGGGAGTAGTATCTCAAACAGCTGAGAGTACCTCAAAACAAGAAGAAATTGTTAATATCTCCCCTAGCAACCAGTCTACCTTCAATTTTTAAGCACCCCTGTGCATATCTCAATACTCATCATCTTAGCTGAAAAAACCAAGACAATTATGAAGGTATATATATTGGAGGTTGCTAGCTAGGATTACGTGCATGTGATCAGAAACATCAGACCAAATATATATATAGTTTTTGCTAATATAAAGTTGCATTGGTTTTTGCAGCAAACGGTGCTGATCAGGGTGTCCATGGACGGCCACAAGTGCCTTTTTGGCTGCAGGCTAGATGGACAGAAAGTCCGGACCAAAGCCTTGAAGATTGCAGTTAGCGTTTCAGGTACGTAACGGATCAAATAAAACATTTAATTTGGGTCGACAGTACTATGTGTAAACCACCGCTGTTAATATATATAGCATTTTATTATACTGAAAATTACGTACATATATTTTTTTCCATTTCTGTTTTTGATGGGTGGCCATGCTATGTATGTGATATTCAGGGGTGGAATCAGCATCTTTAAAAGGGGATGCAAAGGACCAAATAGAAGTAAAAGGGGATATGGTTGATACAGTGGAACTTACATCGTTACTCAGGAAGAAAGTGGGACCTGCACACATAATTACCGTAAAGGAAGACAAGAAAGACGACAAGAAAGACGACAAGAAAGTAAAGGAGTGCATTGCGTTGCCTTATGGTGGTGGCGTTCCTTACTGCTACTCCTATCCAATCTATGAGGCCAGGGATTGCCATGAGAGCTCCGACCCTTGCTCCATCATGTAACGTCTGTACGTTTATCAGTACGTAGATCTAGACAGCAGTTGAGTAATTTCAACTTGAGTTTTTGTTTTTCTCTTTTCAATTTCTTTCCCAGGGTGAGCATGCAGATCTGGAATTGAATCATCGCTTGTTATCAATAAAAATCGTTAGTTTGTTGAGTTTCTGACCTCTTAGATATTATCATTTTTTGAATCTTTATTTTGATGATTTATGATATGAAGATGACGAAGCTGATGAAAGCACAACATATATAGGTTGTGTCTGATAATTCTGCTCGATCGTGGGTGATTAACTTCAACGTACTGCGAGAGCACAAACAAATTAATGCTCTGCTCGAAGGAATTAATTGAAGTCTGGCCGGCATACGATCATTAATAATAAAATTGAAACTCACGATCCAACTAGACAAAAAGCTTGTTTGAAATGGTTTATAATACCAGTCTTATGGTTGGAACTGGATGACTCGCTCCCCGGATATTGCCACCCACGAAGAGTCAAGAAAATTCCTTGGAAAATTTAACTTCCCGATTGCCGGATTGACATTGTACTACTTGTTTCAAAAGCATATATTGATAGGAAGAAGTAAAAGTTATTATTTATTTGATATTTTAACACTCTCTCACGTGTGGATTACTAATTGTCTATAAATATATATAATATTTTTTATTATTATTCCAATTATCATTTTAAAAGCCATAAGTTGGTACCATAAGTGCCAAAATCTAGCCTACAATTGGCCGTTAGAAACTTGGGTCACTGTAAGTTTTAATTGGTCCTAATTCGTCTCAGTTGAAAACGCATAAGATGCAAGCAATACTAGATACAAATTTATTAGATGTACAAGCTTGATATAAACTCCTCTGTAGAAGGTGAGACCAATAAGATAAAGTAAATTTAGAGCTGGTTTGGATGTTTCATTCCATCTTAATTTTAATTTTAAATTTTTTTATCTAATTATTATCTAACCATTTTATACTAAAAATAAATGGTTGTCTTTACAGTCATACTGTTTTTATTTCCTAGCTATTTGGCCACGAGTTACTCTCTCTATTGACTCATGATAGCTAATGTTATAAGCAACTTTTTATTTAAAATAGTTAATAATTAATTAAAGTGTCTCAAATCAGTGGATATAACAAGGAACCATTAGAAAGTGCCGGAGTGCAAGGGGCAGAGCAGATCATGACTAGTTCCGTGCTGTTCACGTTAGAAAGAAGAATCGCAGGGCCATACATTGTGTAGAAAATTGAAGAAGTAATGTATTTGGTATTTGATGATGCCTTACGAGTGCTCCGAATGGACAGAATACCCGTAGAAAACGCAAAAGCATGCAGACAAAGTATGCGATGTTAAAAAATGGCAGTAAATGGCCATGAATACTGTTCGATAAGTCAAGCCTTCCGAAGAGAAACAGACCTGGCCATAAATGGCAGTACTAGAATCTCAAACAGCTGAGAGCTCAGTCGAAGGCTATGGCGAATTCTGGTTAAATTTGCTGGCATTGGATTAGCTAATCCAAGATTCACCTACAGTAATTCTTTGACTGATACGGTCATCTTTTTTTTAAAATAAATATTCATCCAACCGAACACACCTCTCCTCTCTCCTCTCGCCACTTCTGTTTCTTTCCCACGTGTATTAGAAATTTCACCTTTCCCTTTTCTTCCCCAACGCGTTCGGTTTCCTACGATCACCCCCCAAGATTTCCCCACCATCAGCTATTCCGGCAGTATCCTCCTCCATCATCGCCGCTTCTACTCTGACTAAACCAGTATCACCTCTGTCACCTTCCGATCCCCTTCTCTGCCCTCATTTCAGGCAACGGGTCCGATTGAACATCACCACTGCACCACCCACGACGGTTTGGTCTGGTCTTCGTGATGCCACCGCACCACCCTCTCCTCTCTTTCTTTCTGAACCCGCCTGTTCGCTCTCTGATCTCCCGGTTGGACCAAGTATGCGATGTTCAAAAATGAGTTTTTACATTTCTTCTTCGTCACACATGCTAACAAAAAAAAAACATAAGCATTTCTCTGAGAATAGCATCTATGTTTCTTATTTGGTGTTACAAGATTTAGGGTTTACAAGAATAGCCAGAAAAAATTTTAAAATTGATGAAAATTAAGGTTAGGTTTGGATACAGTTTAGACAAGATAAGAAAAGATGTTTTCAACAGTAGTTGAATAAAATATTATTAGAATATATTTTTTAGTATTATCTTTATTTTGAAATTTGAAAAAGTTGAATTATTTATTATATTTTTATATGAGAATTTAAAAAAATTGTAATGATTGAGATAAAATGAGATAAGAGTTTTGTGTAAACAAATAGAATTTTAAAAGATATTTTTATAAAGTAGACTATATAAAAATTAGTATTTAGGCTCCCAAAATTATTATTTTTTAACTTGACCCCTCAAACCAGATTTTCTGGGTCCGCCCCATAGCATCTGTGTTTCTTTAGCCCCTTCCATTTGGTGCTGTGGTTGTTGCCCTCCCTTTCTGTCCTTCCCACCTTTTTGAGATTTGTTGTCTGTGCCTCCTTTGCCATTCTCGATTTGCATGTTTCTGAACTTGATTATTGAGATGGTTTTGGTTCAAGTTTGAACTTTTTTGGTGTCCCCACAGATTTGCATGTTTTCCTGACTTCTATAGCTTCTTTAGGAGTCTGGCTGCATCAAAATTTCCTGAAACCCTCACCTTACCTTGGTCTGCGTCTATGTGCATGTGCAGCATAAACTCCTAGCCAAAAGCAAAGGAGAAAAAAAGGCAAAAAAATTAATCTTTATGAACAACTAAATCATAAAAATGTAGATTTAAAAATCACAGTGACAAAGACAAAATTGAGAAACTCGAAGATACTACTTCTGTAAGAAAAGGGGTCAGGTATAATAATGTGCACGCTTTCGATTTTCTGCACTAATTTCTTCACTTCCTGCTTACATCCATAACAGTGTATATTCACTTTGAAGATATAAGTCTGCAAGGTAAAGTCGTGTTGATAGAGGAAACCGAATAAATAATAATTGAAGGCAAGGGCAGCACGCCGAACGAAATCGAAGAAAAAAATATAAATAGATCAATTGAAATAATGGAGCACCTGCACGCCGAACGAAATCCAAGAAAAACATTTAAATAGATCAATTGAAGCAAAGGAGTACCTGCAACAAAAAGAAAAAAAAAAAAAGAGGAGTTGTGCTGCGTATAGGAGGATTCCGGATTTGAGAAGGAAAGTTGAAATTCAACAACTGGTATGTAATTTTTATTTTTTTATTTTTTTTTAAATATTATTTTAATGTTTCTTTACATTCAAATTTTAGAATTTATTTTTATCAATATGTTTTGAGGATGAAACCTCATTGATGATTATATTGTAGAATTATTTATGATATTGGTTTTTTCTCTAGTTATTTATGTGTTCAATGATCTATTATTCTTATTTCATATTAATTGAGAGATAAAGTTCTTGATATGAGTTCAATCATGTTTTTCCCATGATACAGAATAATCTTAATCAATTGAGAACCTAATTTATAATTTTTTCAAAAATAAAATCTTATATCTTTTGTGATTTATTTTAACAAATATAAGTGATGATTTAATTTTATATCTTTGAGCGAATAAGAACATATTTATCTATTTTAATGTTTATTTATATTCAAGTTTTTGAGTTTATTTTTTAGAACAAGTCTATCTGAATTCTTAACTAAGATTACAGATGAAACCTTATTATTATGAGATGTGATTTCTTTCCCAATTGTTTGTGTTCAATGATTAATTGTTATTGCTTCATGTCAATTGATAGAGATGGAATTATATGGATATGGGTTCAATCATAATTTTCTCATGATCTTGAATAATCTTAATCAATTGAGAATGATAATTTCGGAATTGTGAATAAATTTACTACTTTAAATAACGATTTATCACAATTAAGTAGTGTTAATCATTATATTTTTACTAATTTGGAAATAATTATTTTTTCTCAATTAACTTTAAATTTTATTTTAATGAAATAATTGAAATAATTATTTTTTTCTCATTTTATTTTAACAAATATAATTGATGATTTGACTTTATTATTTTAAAAGAAAAAGAACATGCCTTAATATTTTTCTTTAAAAAATGATTTTAACTGTATTATATTCCATGATAATGAAAGTTAATTTCTAGATTATAATATAATTGTTAAGAGATGGTAAATTTATAATTTTTCACACATATACTTTTCAATGATGTTTTTATTTTTCGTTGAGCTGGACTTGTTTGTTAAATTTTTTATAGGTACAACAAAATGGACAAAAGCTGGATGCATCTTACTAATAGATTTTCTACAACATATGTGGAAGGGGTAAACCAATTTATTAGTATTGCACGTGGTCATGCAGACAAACTGGGTAGGATCAGGTGTCCATGTGTTAAGTGTAAGAATGGGTATTATAGGACTATAAATGTAGTGGAAGATCATCTATTCATTAAAGGAATTGATAAGAATTACACGCAATGGATATTTCATGGAGAAGATGAAATATGGAATGAAAATCAAGTTCGTGAGAATGCTAATGAGAATTATTGGACGGAAAATGTTGACGAAGTTGAAGAACTGTTAGATGATGTTTACATGGGAACATTTATGGATACTAATATTGGAGAGTCTTCCAATAGCCAAGGTCCTGCATTGCCAGAATTGGGAAATAGAAATTTTGAACAGTTGTGGGAAGATTCTCAACGTCAACTTTATCCAGGTTGTGTAAAGTTTTCAAAATTGGCTTTCATTATAAGATTGCTCCATTTGAAGACAATTAATAATTGGAGTAATAAATTATTTGACATGTTGATCGACCTGTTGAGAAAAGCACTTCCCGATGGAGAGACGTTGCCTAAGTCATACTATGAGGCAAAACAATTGAGGAGAGGTTTGGGCTTTAATTATGATAAGATAGATGCATGCAAAAATGATTGTGTACTTTTTTGGAAAGAGTATGCTAGTAGTCAAAAGTGTCCTATATGCAAAGAGCCAAGATGGATTGACGATGAAAAAAAAGACAAAAAGATTCCTCATAAGGTGTTGCGGTATTTTCTATTGAAGCCAAGGTTGCAAAGGTTATTTATGTAAAAAAAATACAGCTGAGGATATGAGATGGCATAGAGAAAAACGAGTTCAGGATTTGAATAATTTGAAACATCCAGCCGACTCTATGGTTTGGAAAGAATTTGATAAATCGCATCAATGGTTTGCTCAAGAATCTCGCAACGTTCGACTTGGACAGGCAACAGATGGTTTTAATCTATTTGGTAACATGAGTACATCTTACAGCGTGTGGCCAGTATTACTTATGCCGTATAACCTACCTCCTTGGAAGTGTATGAAAGATCCGTACTTCATGATGACCTTACTTATTCCTGGACCTAGGGCACCTGGAAATGAAATTAATGTGTATTTGAGACCATTGATTGATGAGTTGAAGCAGTTGTGGGAAGAAGATGTAGATACATTTGATGCATCAGTATCACAAATGTTTCGATTACATGCAGCATTATTATGGACGATAAATGATTTTCCTGCATATGCAAACCTTTCAGGATGGAGCACTAAAGGAAAATTAGCATGTCCAGTGTGTAATGAGGAGACAGAATCTATGTGGTTGAAATATGGGCAGAAGCATTGTTATATGGCACATCATCGCTTTTTGCAACCAGGGCATATTTGGAGGAAAAAAAAGACTATTTTTAATGGTAAAGAAGAGCAGAGATTGGCACCTCATGAATTGTCTGGCAATGATGTGTTAGAACAACTTATGAATGTCAGAGATATGCAATTTGGAAAAACAAATAAGAGAAAACGTGCAGTAGAGGAGTTGAATTGGACCAAAAAAAATATTTTTTTTGAGTTACCATATTGGTCAACATTGAAATTAAGACACAACTTGGATGTCATGCATGTTGAGAAGAATATTTGTGATAATATCTTAGGAACATTGATGAATATAGAGGGAAAGACAAAGGACACAATCAAAGCACGAAAAGATTTGTGTCAAATGGGTCTCAGGAAGGAGCTACACTTAAAAGAAGATGATGGTTTTTATGTAATGCCACGTGCACCCTTCACATTGTCAAGTGATGAGAGAAAAAGTTTTTGTGCTTAGATAGAATCTGTGAAGTTTCCTGACGGTTATGCTTCAAATATTTCTCGGTGTGTGAACATTGCTAATCGTAGGATATCAGGAATGAAAAGTCATGATTGTCACCTTTTTTTACAACGGTTACTCCCAGTTGCAATCCGTAGGTACTTACGAAAAGATATAAGGATGGCATTGATTGAGCTAAGTTTTTTTTTAAAGAACTATGTTCACGTACGTTAAACATAGAGGTTTTGAAGCAACTAGAAAGCAACATTGTCATCATTCTTTGTAAGTTCGAAATGATATTTCCACCAGCTTTTTTTGATATAATGATACACTTAGCCATTCATCTACCACGTGAGGCATTGCTTGCAGGACCGGTGCAATTTCGATGGATGTATCCCATTGAAAGGTTTCTCGGCAAACTCAAAAGGTATGTGCGAAATCGAGCACGTCTAGAAGGATCAATTGCGGAGACATATATTGATGTTGAATGCTTGACATTCTGCTCCATGTATTTTCATGATGTTGAGACAAGATTTAATCGTGTAGAGCGAAATATTGATATTGGGCAAGGGAATGAATGCAGAGGTTTGTCCATTTTTTCTCAGAATGTTCGTCCATTAGGATCCTCAACACTTCAACGTTTAGATGAACGACTTTTTGCAATGGCACAATGGTATGTGCTAAATAATTGCACAGAAATTGAGCGCTATCTAAAGTAAGTAAATCATGTATGATTTGTTTAATTGCACATGCATTTAAGTTATTAATTATGTCACGTATTGATATAAATTTTATATGCAGTGAACACTATGAGGAGATCAAAGCAAGATGCACAAATAATGTATATCGTAGACATGAAGCTGAATTTCCAAAGTGGTTCAAACAACGTGTAAGTATGTTTTTTTAACAATATGGCGATATTTCTAATGTGTTGAATACAATCCATAAAATATTATTTTGCTAATTGTTATGTTTTGGTTGTTTTGCATTATTTTTAATAGATTAAACATTTGCATAGCCAGAATGCACCTGAGGTGTCTGATCAATTATATGCACTAGCTTGCGGTCCTGACCCACAAGTTGCATTCTATAATGGTTGTATCGTGAATGGTGTTAGGTTTCACACTAAAGAATGTGAACGAAATCGGTGCACACAATGTAGTGGTGTACTTGTTAAAGGGGAACATGAAGCGAATGATGTTAACTTTTACGGAGTTTTAAACAATATTTTGGAGCTACATTATTTGGGAGGTCATCAAGTATTCCTTTTCAATTGTGATTGGTGGGATATTGGAAAACGAAAATCAGGAGTACAAATAGACAATCATTTTACAAGTATAAATATATCTCGTGTTTGGTATAAGGACGATCCTTTTGTCTTAGCATGTCAGGCATCACAAGTATTTTATCTCAATGATACTGAATTGGGAGGTAATTGGAGAATAGTAGATAAAATTACTAATAGGAACATCTATGAGGCACCCCTGATGGTAGAGGAAGAAGATGGAGAAGCAGCTGATACTGAAGCATATCAAGAAAATGAACCTTTCGGGTTTAATGCATCTGTGGAACTTGATGAGGGGGAATTGGCTCCACTGTTGGGAGATGATATAACATCTGAGTATGTTGATGTGTTACCTACCAACACTACAGCTTTTAATGATCATCTTAGTGATGAGGACATGAATAGTAACACCGATGAGGAAGGAGACTCTGATAATCAGTTTTATGCAGAAGAAGAATTCTTGGTCACTCAAAGTAATACAGATACTGATGATGAACTGTAGTGATTTAGTTTTTTTTTTATCCAATTACTGTATGAATTAGTCTATTAGAATATATGATTTTTGCAAGGGCTTTGGTTTAGGGATTTATGTAATCCCCAAAGCTCTTCTCCCATTTGTAAAAGGTATTCCTCCGCCATAAGAGAGGGTTATCAATAAAATTGGGGGTACCGTCCCTCTTCTTAAAAGAAAAAAAAGTTTTATTGAGTGTATTATTTGTGTGTCACATATTATCTTTTTAATCAATATATATAACTATACCTACATAAATACTTTTTAATTAGACACATTATATTTTTAATCAATATAAAAAATGGGCATACACTTTTTATAATATACACTTTAACTTTTAGAATGAAATTGAGACATATTATCATTTTTTTATATTAATAAAAAAATTATTATCTTTTTAAATCAATAAAAAAAAAA
>QEOT01002785.1:102036-128221 GCA_003123785.1 Pterocarya stenoptera | reverse complement strand
GCGGGGTTAGAGGATGCTTGGCCATGTACGCGTTGAACGCGGAACTGGGCATCGCTCGTTACGAAGTCTCATGCACGGACGTTACCCGTGGTGTGACGAAGAGAGCCAGGGTGTGCATATGGTCCATAGAGGAGGCTGTAGTGTATGCTTATTAAAATAATGGATATATATATATGGGCCAAATGGGATTTTGGCGTCGTGATTAAATGTGTTTTTTTGAGAAAAGATGTGGAAATTATTTCTTCATGTTTGACCGTATGTGGTCGTGTTGATTATATTAATGTATCTTAATCTCTTGAGTATTATTTTGGTTAAGTACTTGCTGAGATGTCATAATCTCACGTGGTGATTTACCCTGCGGTTCCGTCTTATGGTACCGTAGATTTTGACGCAGAGACTGGTTATGAGCCTGAAGGACCGGCTCCGCCGGAGTCATGATTTGCTGTTATGTTATATTGAAAATATGAGTTTTGTTTACTCTATAATATCTTTTTCTGTAATTTATCTATCGGATGACTGTAATATTATTGTAAGGAATATTTTATGGTTTTGAACATTCTGGTACTTAATAAAGTATGACCTTTTTATTCCGCTGCGAGTATTATATTGTACACTCATTAATTGTTGTACACACTCTGAGCACTCGTCGTTGGGGTGCGTGATCCGTGTGCTCATCATCCCGGTGTCACGAACTCCACTAAAATAACACGTGGGAGTCGAGGGCGCCACANTCATCTTAAATTCTTGCCTTAGGCCACTGTGTGCATTGAGCTGCCCCTCGAGTCTGGAATAGACCCATTTCTTAGTGCTAGTTAGTACTAAGAGATGGGTCTATTATTAATTAATACCACTCCAAGTGGAATGTGTTGTGTTTCCTAAAAATACAAGGTGGGGTCATGGGTAATTGCCATGATTTGCTGGTCTTTGATCTGTCGTTAACGTCTAATCCCATTATCCCAAAAGTGGGTTTTCAGGTGGTGTGGTTATTTAATGCTACTTTCTTTTGGATGCTTATTTAATTATGACTTATTGCTAGCTAAGTTTATGTGTGTATGCATGAAGTTTATTGTCAGCTCCATGATCCTCTTAACCTGATTCTCAATTGCTAAAAATCTCTCTAAACAAAATAATTAAAAACTATATTTCTGGTTTCACAACCTTAATAATTAAATGTATAGTTCCAAATGGTCGAGTAACTTATCCTATATTCAGGCCTGCAAAATTTAATATAAAAGGTACTTTGAATTAAGCTAAAATGCCTAAAACTCAATATATCAACTAAATGATATTGCATAGAAACTAAATTTTGATCCTCATATATTTCTGAAATAAAAACCTTTCAAATAAACATGTAAAGAAAGAAATAAATAATAGAACTAATAACAATTTAAGCAACTAAAATATAAGCTAAAACAGAGTTGCTGCCACATAGCTAAAACAGAGTTGCTGCCACATAACTCTTTCTTCAACACTACTAAATAGTAAAACACATTGGATTTGAAGCACCCACAATAATATTTGTAGACTCAAGCATAATTTTAGATATACCAAATCAAGTTCCATTTATTTCCTTACATCCAAAAGCATAACACAACCCAACCAAGCATACCAACAACATCAAATATGAGTGAAATTAAATCCCAACCAACCAAGCATGCCAGCAACAAACTCACTACAACTCCATTATTCAATCCCAACACTTCAAGACAATTCATCAATAAACATAGTCCAACTCAAACATAATCAGAAATCATTTCGTCCTCACAAATCCAATATGAGTGAAGTTAAAGATTAAATATTAAATCCATCAACTACAAACAGTCCAACCATTACATTACTCCAATATTTAGCATCAATTCAAAGGATTTCACTTCACACTCCCATATGCATAATCTAATAATTTCACAACCCAACGTCATCACAAACCACACCAGCTTTCCTCAGTCTACCACATCAATACAATCAATTTATAAAACAAATCTGTACATAATTTAACACACACAACCAATCACATAAACAACCTAGAGGAGATAAAGGGAATAGTTTTTATACCATAAACAATCTAGACGTGGCTACAGTGTTGCTCGGGGCTGTAGTTGTTGCTTGCTGCCGCTTGAGGAGGTGTCCAATGGGTGGCCGGACAACCACAAAAGCTGTGACCAAAGGCGTGCTTGTGGTGGTGCTGCATCGTGGTGGCTGATGGCGTGGGTTTCCGTGGGACTGGCGAAGAGGAGGGGCTGGGTCACGGGGGGGTCCTCGATTTCAGGAGGCCAGACGTGAGACATGGGAGGAGCAGCCGTGGGGTTGAAAGGGAGATGCTGGGTTGCTGTACACAGGGGAGGCGAGAGAGCTTGAAAGGGAGATGCCAAGGGAAGGAGAGAGAGGGACCCTCGGGTAAGGAAGGATGAGAGGGAGGAGGGGTTTTTACCGCCGGTGAGACGCGATGGTGGATCAACAGCGGCGGCAGCTCTTGCGCCGTGTGGGTTTGAGCTGAGAGGGAAGGGATAGGGTACCGCGGGAGGGGAGGGGATTTTCGGTGGAAGGGAAGAGTACAGAGAGGGATTGGGGAATAAGTGTAGTGAATTGTCGGTGAGAGATTGGGGAAAAAGTGAAAAGGCTGGAGTTTTAAGGCTGGGTTTGGGAAAATATTACTTGTTCCGATAAATTATTATATATGCATTCATCTTTTAAGAGAGTTACAAAATAGTAATTTTTAAAATGATTTTTTTAAAAATATTTTTCAGCCACTTCTAAAGTGAAACGAGGTCGTGGTAAAGCACAATGCATATCATTTGAGAAATTGAGAAAAACTGGTCTTATCCAGTAAAAATAGAATCGGGTAATAAGGGAGCTACTGGAACAAATAGCACTGCTTTTATTAGTAGGGTAGGCTATATTGCTAGGCATTTTGCTCCCATTACATGCAAAAGCTGGAGGCACATCCCTGAAATAGATAAAGAGGAATTGTACGCTCGAGTTCGCGTAAGTAATCGTTATGCTTATTTATTATTTTTCTCTTTTGGTTTAAAAAATATGTAATACATTTGTTTAATTCAATTATGTTTTAGGGAGAGTTCCTCCTTGATTGGAGTGAAGATGAAGTCAAAGAGAGCGTTAAAGCAAAGTTACAAAGAAGCTACAATGACTATCACCATACATTACACAAGATATTCAAGAAATATTCAACAAAAGAAGAAGCGATAGCTCATGTCCCAGATGATTTGAATCAAGCTGATTGGGAGATATTGTGTGATCGATGGGCAGACCCAAAATACAAGGTATCTCAAAATTTTAAACTTTTAAGTAATGTTAAAGTTTCTCATATATATAATCATAAGCTATTGTATTAGGTAGTATCAATTTCATCATTAACAAGCATGCATAAAAAATTATTTTCTTCATGAGAAAATAAATGTAAATTGATGTCTATATTATTTACAAATAATGTAAATTTGGAGTTTATGGTGGGCATCGTATATATAGTAGGCTTGTGATGGAATTGGAGTTTGAGAATGTGTATATCTATTAAGGGTAGAACTAGTTGGTTAGTACTAGTTACATTTCTAAATAAAATAAATATTAAGTTAGGATGGACAAAAAGGCTAGCCATTACTTACTCATAAACCTTGCAGTTCTTTTTTTTTCTTTTATGTTTTTACTCCTAGAATTAACTTGCATTTTTTGGTTTATTTTTTTTATAGAAATTGTGTGATCAAAATGCTTTGAATAGAAGCAACTTGAAAGTTAATCACGTGGCTGGATCAAAATCATTTGCTCGACTTCTCGAAGAAAAGGTATTTTTTAATTGTCATTTATACATTGTGTTTTTAATAATAGAGAGTTTTTTTTTTAATTTTTTTAATCTATTGAAGCGTGGAGAGGATACTACTCTGATTGATTTTTATAAACTCACACACTCGAAAGATGGCTCTTTCACGACTCCTACAGCAGAAGAAAATTATGTAAGTACTACATTTTTCTTAGCAAAATACCTTACTTCAACTTGAGCCTTGATTTTTTATCGTAACTCTAGCATATAGATGTTATATTTCTAGTTTTTTCCTTTTATTGGTCTAAGGAATCTAATGCTTATTTTTTTTTGTCATTGTCTTTGTCTAAGTTATATATAGAGTTCCATTTTGAGTTAGAGTTAGAATATGCCATCTTGCTCTATTTGCTTTAGTTCATAGATGAACTGATACAGGTAACTTAAACGTTATATGTGAAGTTATTTGTTATGTGCAAGAGCTTGATTTGTTGTTTATTAGCTTTCAGATTTGGTGTTTTATGGCATCATGTAATTAGAATGATCTTGCATTATTAATTATTATGATTATTTTAAAATAATGTATTAGAAACACCTCTTGCTTACTTATTTTAACCATGGTTGTAAACTATATTGTACAATAATGAACAAAAATAAAAAGTCAGTTTCAACTTTGAGATGTTACTAATGTTTGTTTTTTCTTTTGTGATATTCTATTTCTTAACGTTAATTGATTTTATTTTACTTGGGTTATGCATTGGACTTGGAGAAGCACAATGCATACATATATTAACTTACTTTTCTAAGAAAAACTTGTTCTTGCTTTTGCAGCATAGGATGAAAGATTTATGGAATGAAAGAAATGCTACCGGATCATCACGAACTGCAGAAGATATTTTCAATGAAGTTTTGGGGCATAAATCTGGATATGCCAAAGGATTGGGAAATTATGTCATACCTATTCCATCATCTTCACGTTCATCCAAAGTCATCCAACTCACTCAACAAGTAGAGAAATACAAGAATGAGATGGAGGTTTATAAGGAGAAATGGGAGGAGTCAGTGCAAAGGGCAGAATCTATGCAATCAAATATCAACAATATGGTAGAGAAACAAAGTGAATATGATCGTCGCCTCTCAGAAATTATGGCACAATTAGAGACTCATAGAGAGTCCTAAAGAGACATTCAATTTCACATTTCTATTTTAGTTTACAAAGAACAAACTTTATTTGAGTGTTTTTATGAACAATGCTACTAGATTTAAATGATGGCTTTAATTTTATGCATTTTGTTGTAGCACTAGAATTTGTTATTAATTGTTTTTTAATATTGATGATTATTTGGTCTTTTATTTATAAAGAATGAAGAATTGTGCAATCATACGTGATGAAATATATTTGTCACTAATTCTAAATGCATGTCATCATTTATGATGATAAATATTTGTCGCTAATTCGAAATCATGGTGAGTAGTGACCAGATTTAGTTGTCGCCAATAATAAACAATAGCGACCAATTTAACTCATCATCTATGCTAGACTCCAGTTTCATATTGTATTATTTGTGATAAATAAATGTTGACAGCAAAAATTAGCTTGGTGACGACAATACTTCCTCACAAATAGTTTTCTATTAGTGACGATTATTTTGGTCGCTATAATATTCATATCTGCGACGAATTAATTGTCTAATATTAATGAGGAACAAATCTTTCGTCACAATTGCATTAGTTTTTACGACGATTTTGGTTTTATGGGGACTTTTTGGGACCAAGTATGAGACCCTTCTTGCGACAAAATTTTCGTCACTAAATGTGCTGTCTTTTGCAACGATATGCTTTTGTCGTCATTAATAACTTTCAACGACGAGATATTTCCGGCGAATGCGCGACGATTTTGTTTCCTCGCAAAAAACTATTTACGACGAAAATTCAATTTTTAGCGACAAACTTTTTTCTCGATAAAAGCTTTATTTCTTGTAGTGAGTTTAAAGAAGGAAAGAAGCAAACAAAACTTATGAGTTGAGAAAATGAACAACAAATGAAGGTTCCAAATTGCTTCATTTCAAAACATGAGACATGAAATCAGTTAAAAAGCGTGTACCTGACTCCTCAACATATCCTGTTTACTCATCCTTTCAGAGAGAGTTAGGGGAAATGGATCTGAACCAGCGAGTTCAGTCTAGAAGTGAATAAGAGCTTTGAGAGAGAGAGAGAGAGAGAGAGAGAGAGAGAGAGAGGTTCAAAGGCTGTTGGTGAGCATTAAAGATGTTTGCTTTAAGCTTTGTCCCTGTATTTCAGGCTTTTGTGCTATATTTTGAACTTTTCGCAGATCCACTCAATTGTACTCCATGTAAATTTTCTGGGCAGCAACTATATGCTGCTGTTATGTGGGCGAGCAACTGTGTAGGTAGCCAACTATATGATGCTGTTATATGTGAAAGGAGCTTCCTGGTTTTGTGATAATTTGTGTAAATTTTGGGTAGCAACTATGATACTATGTATAAACCACCGCTGTTAATATATATAGCATTTTATTAATACTGAGAATTACGTTCTTCCATTTCTTTTTTTGATGGGTGGCCATGATATATACGTGATGTTCAGGGGTGGAATCAGCATCTTTAAAAGGGGATGAAAGGGGCCTAATAGAAGTGAAAGGGGATATGATTGATACAGTGGAACTTGCAAGGTTACTCAGGAAGAAAGTGGGACCTGCGGACATAATTACTGTGGTGGAAGAAAGAAGAACCGAATGAATCATCGCTTGTTATCAATAAAAATCGATGGTTTGTTGAGTTTCTGACCTCTTAGATATCATTTTTTGAATCTTTACTTTGATGGTTTATGATATGAAGATGATGAAACTGATCGAAGAACAACATATATAGGCGGTGTCTGATAATTCTGCGCGTGGATATGATTAACTTCAATGTACTGCAGGAGCACCAACAATCATTCTCGGCTTGAAGGAATTAATTGAAGTGTGGCATCGTACGATTAATAATAAAATTATTGAACAATAAAAACTCACGATCCAACTCGACAAAAACCTTGTTTGAAATGGTTAATATCAGTCTCATGGTTGGAACCTTATGACTCCCTCGATGCTACTACCCACGAAGAGTCGACAAAATTCCTTGAAAATTTTAATTTTCTGGGATGGAATCCGAACCAGGCCGGATTGCCGGATTGGCATTGCCATCGAGGCAATAGCAAGATGAGAGGGGAAAGGGTCATTGAACTTTGGGACAGACATGCTGATTTAGGGCAGGATTGAGACAAAGTCAATATGCAAAATTTCCTTTTACCTTATCATTATAATTTTTTTAAAATTTTAGAATAGGGCAGGATTGAGACAAAGTCGATATGCAAAATTTCCTTTTACCTTATCATTATAATTTTTTTAAAATTTTAAAATAATAATTTAAACTTTTATCTAAAACTAAAAATTCTTATTTCATTTCTCAAATTTGCCTTGAAGAAGTTGTTTAGATTCAAGTATCTAATCACAATAATTTTTTATTTTTTAAATAAATTATTAGAAATAATTTAACTTTTTCAAATCTTTAAATAAAAATAATATTAAAAAATAAAATTCTAATAAAATTTTATTAAGTTTTAAATTTATCTCAATTCATCTTACTATCCAAACTTGTTGGTTTTATGTTGTCGGTTCAAACGTTGATTATTTAAAATGATTTCTCCTTACTCAGTGCATTTATTTAAAAAAAGATTTGTTTTTTAATGATAAATTTTATTTTAAATAAAGTGTAGGAAGTTGCCTATAACATCTAACATTAATTTTATTATTATTATTATTATTATGATCATTTTAAAAGCCTTGAGTTAGTACTTGGTTCCGTAGGTGCCAAAATCTAGCCTACAATTGGCAGTTAGAAACTTGGGTCACAGGTCTGTAAGTTTTAATTGGTCCTTCGTCTCAATTGAAAGCCAATAAGATGCAAGTAACAGTAGATACAAATTTAGGAGTCTGTGTAACTAAACTATATCTTATTTTTTAAATTTTTATATAAAATATAATAAAAAAATTATTTAAAATATTAAACTAATAATTGGTACGCCGCTTGTACCTAGAAGTCTGATAATTTAAACTAAACAGTTTTTAATTTTTAATTTTTTTATTGTCAATCCTAACGGCTAAAAATAAATGATTGCGCTTCAACCATTTATTTTCCATACAGCCATACTGTTTTTTTTTCCTTGCTAATTGGTCACGAGTTACTCTTTCTATTGACTCATGAGGAATGTTAGAGGATTGTATTTGGGTGAAGGGAGCTGAACCACACACATTGTCTCCCTCCCGCTCTCGGAAATTTGGCAACGACTCCCATTCTTTGCTCTGCAATAGCTACTCATTCTTCACCTCGATCAAAACCTTCACTTTCTCAACGGCAATTGCCCAAATCAACAGACTCAATAGGATCCTCGAAAGCTAGTACGTGGGCAACTACAACGCCGCTTCCTCTACCACCAACACTACATCGCATCATCTCCAGTCGTATAAGGAAACCAGGGTGCCGCGCCGCTCGATGCAAGCCTGCTACTGTAGTATCTTCGTCCGCAGACGAGGGCGATGATAACACACGGTGTTTGCTGCAAATAATTCTGTGGGTGGCCGAGGGAGTTTACATTTTGTGGCTCTTCTTGCTTCCTTATGCCCCAGTAAGCCGCTTTCCCTTTCTAGCCACTTTCTGTATCCAATTGCTTGTCAAGCATTATCTATTGGTTTATTTAATTTGAAATTGTTGGAGTTTCAAGCTCAATGGAAAGTTTGTGGCTTTCGTTGATATTATCCATGGGATTTATCTGATAGGAAAGAGTGTCAACCATAGCATTTCATTCACTCCTATGTTACCATACCAAGATTGATAGGCCATACTTTAAATTTAAATCAAGCTTTGCTTGTATTATCTCAGGGAGATCCCGTGTGGGGCATCAGTTCAGACACAATAAATCTCTTCTGGGTCTTTCTCTCAATTTCTTCTTGATCTTGCCTCTTGTGAATTCTGGTATGTATAGCAATTGTTGGTTATATCCACATTGTGATGTTAATCATCTCAATTTATGGGCGTTCCTCTCGATTCTGATGGAACCCTGATGTTTCTAGTGGTTGTTTATTTTGTTATCTGGTTTGTAGAGCAATATGTTATTTTAGTACTGTTTGATCCGATAATCTCTGAAATAAAGAATGTGTTTGCTAATCCAATGTTATGTGTCATATAACATTGTATAAATGTTATTACTGTCTTTGTTTCCATTACTGAGCATATTTAGATAGAATCTGTGCACACCTTCAATTTTCTGCACTAATATCTTCACTTCCTGCTTACATCCATCACACGTCTATACTACAGTGAATCTGTTTGGAAGTGAATTTGACAGCATGCAAGGTCTTTATATTTTGGTTAATCTAACAGTCTGATGTGCATGAGTTTGCATCCAACGTTTGGGAGTGAATCTGTTTTTGGTTTTCAGCAGCAAGTTACACTAGCCTATTTACAGCAGCAACTAGTTACATTAGCCTATTTGCATCCAACATGTGCTGGAAATACATGTGGCTGGGTAGCCACTATGTGCAGAGGAAGAGCTGTATTTTGGGCTGTAAATATATGTACTGTTGTTATATTTTGGGTTGTAAGTATGGGTACTGCTGTTGTTATATTTTGTGATAATGTGGGCGACAACTATATGTGAAAGGAGCTTCTTGTTTTTGTGATATATAATTTGTGTAAATTTCTTTTGTGTAGTTTGTGATAATACGTGGGTAGCAACTATGACCTGCTGTTATATGTGGGCAACAACATTTTATGATAATTTGTATAAATTTTGGGCAGCATGCAACTATATCCTTGCATGTTCTTTTTCTCTCTTTGTAAAGCTTGTGATTTGATTTGTAGTTGTCTTGAGTAGTCTATTTGTACATGTGATTTTATTTGATTTGTAAATTTTGGGCAACAATAATGGTACTGCTGAAAGTATAGATTATTGGATTGTGAACAACAGTGATAGTGCTGAAATGATAGTAGTAGTAGTAGCACAATTTGTTGCTCAACTAGAAATGCTTGTTGGGGATAGTTGTGAAAATAAAAAAGAAAATAATTGTTGGAGTTTGTTGGGAAGTGTTGGAGATTATGAAAAAAAAAAGTATTTAAACAAATAAAAAATTGTATTAGAAAATAATAATATTTTATTATTATAGATAATTAGATGGCTAATCCAATATGGAGTTCAAGTTTTGAATATATAGTCAAAAGCCAAAACATCACATATTAGCTAAATTTTGACTTTGAGATAGCTAATCTAATGCTAGTGCTCATAAGTAACTTTTTATTTAAAATAGTTAATAATTAATTAAAGTGTCTCAAATCAGTGGATATACCAGGGAAAGTCCCATTAGGAAGTGCAAGGGGCCACTATAAGAAATAATACCTTTTCCAGCGATTTTTTATCTCCGCAAAAAAAATTGCCGCAATTAACCCTTATTTCCGGCGAATTTCGTATCGCCGCACAACTCAAAACCAATGTATTCGAAATTGTAATGGTGAAATTACTGTTTTATTATTTGCGGCAATTATTTTACCTTTTGCGGCATGTTATAGTCGCCGCAATAATATTGTAACTATAGCAGCATTTCAATTTCGGCTAATGGTAAAATCGCTACAATAGCTCCTTTTGCAGCGAATACAAAGCGCTGCGATAGCGAATAATATCATCGCAAGAAAATTTCCAGGTAGACATTACTTTTTGCGGCAATTTGATGTAGTTGCAAAAAGTTTTGCCTATTTGAGCAAGCGGCAAACCTTTCCGTCGATTAGAGAAATCGACGCGATGGATATCATTTGCGTCGAAGAGTGTCGCCGTAAGAACATATGCAGTAAACTAAAATGTTATTTGCGGCGAATCCTAATCACCGCAAAAGTTAAATTAAATTTAAACCCCCCGCGTTTTGTTTTCCCCTCATTTCTTTCTCTCCCCCGCTGGATCTGCATCCCCAATCCCTCTTCTCCCTCAACCCACGCCGCCGCACACAGCTCGTCGCCAGCGACCCAACCACACCACCTCCACCTCCACCACACCTTGGCGGCTACCCCGTCCTTCTCCTCCAGCCCCCAAGGCGAAAATGTCCTTTTCACCAAATCTGGCCTCGACCTCTCTCTCTCTCTCTCGGATTTCTCTATATCGCCGCCGCGAGGGGCGTCGTTCGCCACCACTCACACCTCGACGCCATCACTCCCTTCTCCTCCACGCCTAGCCCAGTAGCCCGAGGCCCTCCCTCTCTCCCTTGCTCTGTTCGCAACCCATGGCCCCCACGCGGTTTGCTACTGATCTGCCACTCCCTTGTGAGTTTCGATTATTCTTTTCTTGTGTTTTTTCTTCATGCTTTGCTAGAATATATATATCTGTAATTTTCCCCCTTGCTCTCATGATTTTCCATTTGTTATATTTTCGAGGCTCAAATCTATGTTCATTGATTTTGGATTGCAAGAATTACACGGAAACCCTAACTTATTACACTCTTGATCCATTTATGCACCGTTGGTGTTTCCCTGTGTATGAAGAACACTTTTTTTGAAATTTCCTATGTAATCTATTAATAAGAACACTTTTTTGTGTATACTTATAGATAAAAAGTTGGATTGCAATAGGTTGTGATATTTTCTGTATGCCTCTCTGTATTTAAGTGCTCTTTTTTTTTTCTTGTTGAAATTTCTTACTTATCCAAAAGATAAAAAAGAAAGTAAACTTATGCATAAAAAATATCATGCTAATAACAAGCCTACTATTGGTAACTGTCCACTTTGATACCTATGTTGTTCTCCTTTTCACTAATTTAATTCTTCTCATTTGAAACATTTTTCTTGTCTTGATTAATTTTGAAACTTACAGCTACTTTTGCCAATTGCATTTGCTTCAGGAATTTTTGCATAGGAGGATTGAAACATTTGAAGGATACCTATCTTGGGATCCTGTGAATAAGTTACTACAGAAACTGATTCTTTTTCCTTGAGAATATTTTCTACGCAACCAGTTCAAACTATTTTTTGTTTATTTGAGATTCAATATCACTTTTTAAATGCTTTGATTTTTTGTTTAAGAGATTTACAAGCTTTTATTTTTTGTGTAAGACACTTTGTAAACACATACAGTTGTGAATCTCGATGTTGGTTAATGTCCGGTAATGTTAGTGTTCATGTTTCAATTTGATTTAAAGGCTTAAACTAAGTAGTTCCAAAGCTCAGACTTGATTCCAAATGTAAGCCTGTGAAGTTGGTCGCGGATTAGGCTAGCATACCAGCAAGTTGCTTGCTGCTGAACTGAATGGCATACCCTGCATCTAGGACAAGCTCCTATGAACTTTTAATGCTTGCATGTTTTTAATATATAGTACTTAGTTAGTTTGTTTGTTAGTTAGTAAGTTAATTGTTTGACATAGACTGAACTTGTATATCATGTGCCCCTAAACTTGTTGTGTAACTGAAATTGCTGATGTGTAACTGAACTTGCTGAAATTATTTGGTCTGTTCTTATTCTTTTTTTCTTTTCTTTTAATAAGCTGTTCTAGCAACTCCAAATCTGTTCCATTTAAATAGCAAGTCACCTAAGATTTTTTGTTGGTCTGGAAGTTGGAGTAATTCTTGTATAGCCTTTTTTCCAACTCTAGTCATACAAATAAATAAGAGTCCATTGATAACTTTAGATTTTGCTACCAATGGATGTCTCTAATTAGAGTGGCAAGAGGAAGAAGTTGAGTAGCAGCCAGTTTTATAATGGGGTTATGCTGTACTAATCAATAAGAACAAATATATTTTTTTTTTTTGCAACTAACTTATTGGTTGTACAAGCTATTGCAGTAAATTTAGCAACTTCAGCTCTGATTCCGCTTAAGTTCTAGGCCCTTAGTTTGGCTTTATCTCATCTCTTTAACTCAACCTCAATATGTGACATTTTCCATACCAAATGACATTAGGAATACAAAATCCAGATTATATGCAATAGGTAATTACCTAATATTGCCTTGTCTTATCATTTTTGTTTTCCAGATATAAAATATATTTATTGTGAGAATGCATTAGATCATTAGTAGTCTATATGCAATGTGATTTTTTTGGGTGTTCAAGAGGTAAAGTATATGATACCTAGTCTAGAATTTATTTTATCAAATTTATTATTTTATCAAAGTTATTAGTATTGCATTGCCAGCAGAGCATGCTCCATATTTTTAATAAATGAATCTAAGACAGTTGTGGCAGACACTGTGACCTAATTGCTTGCAGTAGCCATGGTCTGAAATTATCAGGAAATTGATGTTATGTTTTAATTCCACTTATTGTTGGGCCAGTTTCACTTAGTTTCTGCTCCTGTCATTGAATGAGTTCCTGTGTTGCTACAGGTGCAGAAGCAATGTTTGCTGATTTAGGTCACTTCTCTGTACGTGCCATACAAGTTTATTTCAACACTTCCTGTGTTCATGCTAATATCTTGCATGAACACAGCTTATGATTTTCTTGGATCTTATATCTATTACTTCTCGTCACTTCTTCAAAGTACATTTTTACAAAGTTTGAATTTTGTCCTTTATTTTTCCAGTTGGTGAACCAATATCATGTCCATGTGCATTGGATCAGTTCTAGTCTATACGCAATGTGAATGTGGTCACTTCCCTTCAGGTCCTATATGAGATGTCATACTCCCTTTATATTTTAACTAAGTTATGATTATGTTACATGAAGCTTAGCATGGAAAATGTGTTTGTAAAACTGACTTAAAACTTTTTGTCAAGCAATTGTTAGTGACTAACTTGAAATAGGGTAATTTTAGTAGTGACTGTTTTCGTTTTAGCATAAAAAAAAAAAAATGCTAGTGAAACTGTTTAGACAAACTATTTTTTACTAGAGTTGATGATTTTAGGCCAAAACACTTGTATATGTCTTTCCATTTACAGAGTAACGTAAACTATAATTACTTGTATTTATATTCTTTCCTTTTTTGGTTTCTTTGTAATACTCTGTATATATACAACAGTTACACATGAATTCCTTCTACATGCTACTTAGCATATTTACTAGTGTACTATGTGGGGGACGAAGTCGGGAACATCATATGCACATTCACGGATCATAAAGAGTCGATATCGTTGGATTTAGAATTTGATCTTACTGAAAAGGTCAGATTTCAAGTTATTTTTTGGAGTGTGGCAATGATAACCAAGTGTATCCTTCATCCTTATTCATTCTAAAATTATATATATATATGATGTCGAAGGTAAAAGAACTTTTTAGTTATTTTTTTTTAAATGAATGATCTATTTTGGAGAAGCATTGCTGGTTCGACATGATTAGTATGTTCTTATTACCTTGGGAAACAAACTTCCTTCACTTTGAAATGATCTTCAGCGATGAAAATGCAGAAGAAGATATCGACTATACCGAAAGTGAGTCAATAGATGATGATGATGATTTTGAAAATGAGTATGATTTTTATGATAGTTTCATTGATGATGGTGATCTCAATGATAATCACAATTTGCTGAAATATGAGGTTGGTATTAATGTCCCTCTACAACATTTTTTTATTTTTATTTTTATTTTTTCTTACATAATTTCTTATTTAAGTAATATATATGAACCGAGCAAAATTTACATTTGATTGCTTTTCTTTCAGATAAGCTATGAACTAAGCAATATATTGAAATTGTCTCTGTTTTTTAGTTTATTTCCAAACTTTTATTTTGTAGCAAATATTACCTTATCTAACACAGGGAAAATATTTTATTGGTGTTTTTTTTTACCTGAATATAATTTATTTGTATTATTTGCACTATTTATAGTTAGTTCAAACTCTTTTTTTGAGGTTTTCATTGTTTTCCTCATCATTCTGTTCATATTTTATTGATTACCTTTGGCTATCCAGAATTTTTATTTTTTTTGTTGATTTACAGGAAAGGTTACGAAATAGTTTCTGAAGTACATTGTTCTCGATCAAGCTAGAGATGGAAGGAAAGTAGTAGTAGGAGGGTCAAGGGTTTGATGTTTGTAATCTTTTGTTTTATTCTTTGGCAGTCTATGCATAGAATTATGAATTCATGATTAATTGATTTACTGAATGATACTCTTATTTGGCTTTTAATTCATTTCTCTGCAAATGTATCATGCATGCTTGGATATAGTTTTTCTATTTGTGGCTTAATTATATCTTACAGTTATATATACATATATTATATATAAGGGTCTCTAGTATAAAGTATAGCTTGGGTATAGTTCATTTCTGTTTTTGTGCTTTTTTTTTTTTTTCTTGAAAACTATTTTGCGGCGAGTAAAATTCGCCACAATTATTTTTTTGTCAATTTTGATTATTTGCGGCGAAATTTTATCGCCTTAATTATTTATTTGCGGTGAAAATCGCCTACTGCAAATATATAACTAAGACGATAACTTAAAATTGCTGGGAAAATATTAAGTTATTTTCGGCATTTTTTCAGCCTTTTGCAACGATTTATGTCGCCGTAATTGATTTTTATCAACGATTTAGGAGTAAACAAAAATGGTATTTCCGTCGATTTTTTTGGACAGTTGTGGCGAGTAATAATCGCCGAAAATAAGACTTTTTCCGACGATTTTTTGTTATCGCTAAAAATTATCAGAATCGTCACTTTAAAATCGTCGAATAGTCGGCGATTTTAAAATCGCCAAGAAAGAAAACATTGAGCAATTTTGGTGGGTATTTTCGACGATTTTGAGCGCTGAGAATGACCTGATTTCTTGTAGTGGGCAGAGCAGATGACTAGATAGAAAGAAGAATCGTAGGGCCATACATTGTGTAGAAAATTGAAGAAGTAATATTTGGTATTTGATGAAGACCCTAATGGGCACGAGGTGAATACCCATAGAAAACGCAAAAGAATGCAGACAAAGTGTGCATGCTGGCCATAAATATGCAGACAAAGTGTGCATGTTGTACACTGTTCGACAAGTCAAGCCAAAAGAAGAGAGAGAGACCTGGCCATAAATGGCAGTACTAGAATCTCAAACAGTTGTGAGTTCAGTCGAAGGCTATGGCGAATTCTGGTTAAATTTGCTGGCATTGGATTAGCTAATCCAATATTTCACCTACAGTAATTCTTTGATTGATACGGTCATCTTTTTTTTTAAAATAAATATTCATCCAACCGAACCCACCTCTCCTCTCTCCTCTCTCCACTTCAGTTTCTTTTCTCCACGTATTAGAAATTTCACCTTTCCCTTTTCTTCCCCAACACGTTCAGTTTCCTACGATCACCCCCCAATATTTCCCCACCATCAGCTATTCCGGCAGTATCCTCCTCCTCTGCAGCAGCTTGCAGCAAGAGGTCCCGAGACTATTTTTGTGATGCAATTTATGACATTCTGTAATAGAGTGACCAGGGTGTTTATAGTATTTGCAGTAGATAGCCTTTGATGACTGAGAAGGAAAACGGCTCAAGGCTGGAGACGACCTAAAGGTAGTCTTAGGGATGGCAGCAACAACTGAATTTGGAGTTTGCATCTTCATGGTGAAACGACGATTCTCTTCTAAGATAAGTTTAGCAACTGCAACTTCAAGAGAGGGAAGATGTGTGTGATGCAAAAGAGATACCCGAGTAGATTCAAAACCTCACAAAGTGCTATTATAAAATGCATAAATTTACGACGATCACAGTAGGTTGCAAATAACTCAATGTCTTCAAAACATTTGAGTTGAGGATCTACAGTAGACAACTGTTCCCAAAGATTATTAACTTGAGAATAGAAATCAGCAATGGATTGACCTGATTCCTGATGCATCTAATAAAGTTTAGTCTTAAACTGGAACTACAACGAAGCATTATGAGTGCAGTTGTATCTTTTAGCAAGAAAATTCCAAGCAGCTTTAGTATTGCGAAGCTTGGGAAGTAGGCTATGGATGGATGGAACAGAAGTATTGATAAATCAAGACAGTATTTTATAATGAATACTATGTCAATCTTCTAGCTGACATGCAAAAACATCAAGACTCTCACCCTCTTGTTGCTTGGGTGCAAGAATATCATCAGAAATATAGCGCTACAATTTTCGTCCTCTAAGAAAAACTTCTATATTTTGCGCCCACATATTATAATTAGAGCCATCTAAAATATTATCAATAAGATGAACAATGGTGTCAAGGTTGAAAGAGAGGTAAGACATACTGTTTTTTTTTTTTTTTGGGTCAACGGTCAAAGGTTGATGGTCAACAGTCAACAGTGTTTGCCCAAGTGGGCCAGGATAGTGTTTGGGCTGGGCTAAAATTGGACTGTACCAAATGGGCTGGACCGAAATTGGGTTGGGCTGTGTTGAAATGGGCATAGGAGGTCTGTGGCGCGTGAGAATCACACGCAGGACTGATGGATGGCACATGGGGTGAGTGAGGGCAACATGCAAAGCATTTGGGTGGCACGTGCGGCAGTGGAACGAGATGATTTTGACACGAAAACGTCGATAAAAATCTAAGGATTACTTCTATGATCTGTTTTGACAAAAATCTAAGTGAAAACCGAAGGGAAATTTGAGACAAACTTACTGTCAAGTGCAAAAAAGCCAAAGCTGATGTTGAAGAGAGAAACACCAGAGGAACGGCTTGCACGGATAGAAAAACTCAGAATGGTTGCTTTGATACCATGTTAGAACAGAAAGAAACTTGAGGAATCATAGAAGAGTGTATATTTTTGTGTGTTACAAACTATACAAATGAGACCTATATATAGTGGATATTGTCTAGGAATATGCTAAGGTATCTTAGAATAATCTAGGAATATTCTAAGATATAAATATAGACAATTATATACACTAACCAAACTATTAGTAGATATTTTGAAATATTTTTAGTATCCAAACGAGTTATTAAGAGAAGTGCTACATCATTAAAGAGATTTTATAAAATAAATCCACAAGTTTATACAGTTTCATATAATACGTTAAATTTTAATATCTAGTAAATTACTAGTTGATGGACTTTATTTTAAATTATTTTTTATTTAAAGATCGATTAATAAAATAAAATATAATGTGTTAGTGACTAAAAATAATAAAATTTTAAATAAAAAATTAACATTAATTTATTATTCGTCTAAATAAAGCCACTTTTGTATTAAAGTCATGTAGAAGTAGTCTTCTGCGTTGGCGCGGGAATGATATAATTTGATGTTGACCAGATCAGCTCCGAGTGAACGCGAGGGAATCATCGTTAAAAAGGCAAAAAAGTATGCAGGCAAAGTATAGACTGTTGGGCATGTCAAGTCTCCGAAGAGAAAGAGACCTATAAATGGGAGCATATGATCTCAAACAGCCGAGTACCTCAAAACAACAAGAAATACTGTATCTCTCCCCTTCCAAGCTACCTTCACCTTTATCAGCACCTTTCTCTGATCCTAAAAGAACGTGATCAGTCTTCTGGCCAGTCCTATACTCAATACTCATCATCAATCTTAGCTGAAAAACCAACACAATCATGAAGGTACCGGAATCGATTCATCATTCATAGCAAACAAATTCAGTACTCATGTATAGTTTTTTGCTGGTTGAAATTAAGTTGATTTGCTTTTTTTTTTTTCTTTTTTTTTTTTTTGCAGCAAACGGTGGTGATCAAGGTGGACATGGATGGCCACAAGTCCTTTTTTGGTGAGCTGGATGGACAAAAAGTCCGGTCCAAAGCCTTGAAGATTGCAGTCGGCATCTCAGGTAACGAAATACAACATTTAATTGGGTCGATAAGATATTAAAATTTTATTATTACTGAAAATTACAATATATTTTTCAATTTCGATCTTCTTTTGATGGGTGTACATATATATGTGATGTTCAGGGGTGGTGTCGGCATCTTTAAAAGGAGACGAAAAGAACCAAATAGAAGTAAAAGGAGAAAGGATGNCTGGATGGACAAAAAGTCCGGTCCAAAGCCTTGAAGATTGCAGTCGGCATCTCAGGTAACGAAATACAACATTTAATTGGGTCGATAAGATATTAAAATTTTATTAGTACTGAAAATTACAATATATTTTTCAATTTCGATCTTCTTTTGATGGGTGTACATATATATGTGATGTTCAGGGGTGGTGTCGGCATCTTTAAAAGGAGACGAAAAGAACCAAATAGAAGTAAAAGGAGAAAGGATTGATACAGTGAAACTTACAAAATTACTCAGGAAGAAAGTGGGATTTGCAGAAATAATTACTGTGGCGGAAGACAAGAAAGATGAGAAGAAAGAAGAACCGAAAGTAGAATACATGGCGTGGCCTTGTCATTATACGCCTTCCTACTCCTATCCATTCTATGCGCCGTCAGGGATTACATGTTACTGTTCTCAGTAGAGACATGCATGATCAGCGAGCTAGCAGTGGAGAAATTTCAATATTATACGTGTGCTTGAGTACTTGTTTTTTTATCTTTTCAAATGCTTTCCCGAGGAGTGCGATGCAAATCTGTTATCATGATTCTGTTCTATATTAGATATATAAATCGATGGTGTTCAGTAATTTCTCACCTCTAAAATATCATTTTTGGAATCTTTTCTGCTGGTCATTCTTCGTAGAGATCATTACATTTCATGCGTAGAACGTCCCAAATATTAATTAGGATAATACTATTCCACCGCTCCCAGCAGGAGCTGGGAGCTACAGCTGGCATGTTTTTATTTTTTATTTTTATTTCGTGATTAAGAAAATATTTTTTTAATAATATTGTGAATTTTTTTAAAAATATATATTTAAAAATATTAAAAAAAAAATACATGTAAAAAAAAGTTAAAAAAAAAACATATCAAAATAACCCATGCAGGCGCGGTGGTTGTAATGCCGTCCTAAAAATTAAGGAAAATAATACTCTCACCATTGGTTCTTTCAACTCGGTGTTAACGTTAGAATTTTTTTTTTTTTTTACTTAGTGATTAAGAAAGTTTTTTTAATAATATTGTGATTTTTTTTCTTTTTTAAAAAAAAAATATTTAAAAGTGTAAAAAAATATATGTAAAAAAGACAATAAAAAAAATTAAATCAATTATGCCTAACAGTAGCTTTCAGCGGGAGTTGGGGAATGGTGGACGTAGCACCGTCCTATTAATTATATTTATCGATCTACATACACGTGTGGATGGTTAGTGATTATTCACTTTAATGATTCAGTAGTAGTACTACAAGATCATGAACGAATTAATGCTCTGCTTAAAGGAATTGATTAGTCTGGTTTGCAATTAAAAATAAAATTATGAAACAACAATTTACGGTCCACGCTGGCCGATATGTTAGGGATCTCGGTCTTGTCCCTAAACACTAAAGACCACAAACTCGCCTTGGTGATGATGATGACCGAGTGGGCCTTGCCAACTTGCTTGGCCTTCAACTTCAGTGGCAATAGAGGGTTCTTAGGTTAATGAATGTATGGTGTTTGGTGATAGAAATGATGATGATGATGAGTTCGGGTGAACTAAGTGATGATTCGGTGTGTTTGATGGTGAATGGTTTGAATATTGCCCTTGATGTTGGGGCCACTTGGGTGATGCTTAGAGTTGGTATGATGAAGATAGGCTAGGGTTTTGGATGGTGGCAATGGAAATTTCGAGATTGAAATAGTTGGATTAAGGTTGGAGTGTGGGATGAGTTGCTAAGGTTTGGAAGGGATGTGGATGGGAGAGATTAGGGTTTGGTGGCTAGGGTTGGCTGACTTTGGGGTTTGGTTATTGTGATCCCTCAATTGTAGGATCCAATATGGAAAGGTGGTTCGGTTTTGGCAATAGGAAGAAGGTCTTGGTTGACTAGATGGATTGAAGAAATAGAGAGATTTTAGGGATTGGATTTAAAAGATGGGATGGAGTTTGAATGAGTCTAGGGTTGTTATTTGAGTTTAGGGATTTAGAGATGGAAGATAAGATTTGAATATGACAAGATAGGATTTGGATATGGCAGGATGATGATAGTCTTTGATTGGCTTGAGTGATTCTAGGGAATGAGAAATTTGAGGGATTGAGTGATTCTAGGAAAATTTTTAGAATCAAGGGATGTGATTTGGATAAGTCAACTTTCCTAAAATTAAGGAAGTTGCCAAGTGGGACTCTTGAGAGACTACTAGTGTTTATGGAAGGTGGAAGAATGTTAATTTTAGTAAGTGACAAATATGAGAATTAAGGAATTGGCAAGATGGAGGCTTAGAGTTTCGACTAGGTTAATGTGGATTGATGGGGGCTAGTTATGGTAAATGACAATTTATGGAAAGATGGAGACAAGGGGATTTCGGCTAGGTCAATGGAGGATTGGGTGAAGGGTAATTATGAGAGGTGGCCGAATATGGAAAGTAGGGCAAAAACTTGTGGTGGTCGAAATATGATATCGGAAAGATTGAATGGATGCAAGGAAATATATGGATGAACAAGATGGAAAAAATATGAATACTCAAGAACAATGAATGAACACAAAGATAACAAAACAATTTTGATTCACGAATTTCACAAAGTTGTAAAAAAAAAAAGATAGATTGAATCACACATTCACGAATTTCAAGTTGATGATCATCTACTAAGGATTCATGAATTTCACCCAAGTAGCCCAAGTGCTAAGTATAGAAAAGTGATCTCAAGAACAATAATCCACCTATTTAGAGAATTTGTCAAAAGATGTAAACTAAATGTCTAAAGGTCCTATTTATAGAGATTACAAAATGGAAACCTCCAATAGGTCCCTTGAAATATAATTAATTAAAATAAATAAAGATAATGAAATGATATGGTCTTGCATGATCAATGTGGCCAGTGACATGCAATGGCCCTTGGTTGGTCTAGGCTAGCCCATGGAATACTGTGCATGTAGCTGGCTTGGTTGCCCACTAGTGTGCTGATGGGCAACTCGACTATGGGCCACTATCCTTAGAGTCCTGTCACGATGCCACATATTATATATATATATACAAGAGTCAACTGAAAGTCTTTGAAAATTTTATAACCAGTAAGTATGCAACCTGAAGAAATTAATGATCCTAACTCATTTTATAAAATCGATTTTATAAGAAATGATTGTTCATTTCTTATAAATATGCCCAATATCTTATTCACAGACAATGTTAGATTATTCTAAGGTGGAATGGTAGAGGGATAATGATTGCACTCCAAATAGTTTACAACCACTAACTATGCAACCTGAAGAAATTCATGATCCTAACTCATTTTATAAAATCGATTACATAAGAGAGGATTGTCCATTCTTTATAGATATACTCAAGATCTTGTCCACAGACAATATGAGATTATTCCTCAACACCCTCCCTCATGTGCAGGTCAGTATATTTTCTGGTCATTGTCACGGGATAAGTTGTGTGGACTCTTATTCATCCTATGACAGGCTCTAATACCATGAAGAAATTCATGGGCTTAACTTATATCATAAAACCAGTTATATTCTACATAAAAAAAGAGAATTGTTCATTCCTTATAAACATACCTAAGATCTTATTCACAGACAATGTGAGATTATTCCTAAACTAAAAAAATATTAATTCAACCCTTTTATCTAGGTGGAAATTAGCCCAGATATGCTTTTTCACGTATGCTGTTAAGTGTATGAACATGCATGAAGAGTAATCGTTCCAATTTCATTGCTGGCAAAATGTTAAAAACTCCTAAAAATATATTTTTTTTAACATTAATATTGAAAAAACAGACAAGTTTGAAATTTAATTTTCGCCTTTTCGTATTGAAATATCAATTCCTAAAGTACACTAGTTAGAGATACATGAATCCCTTCAATATATATCGATCTTTAAAATTTCGAACTGATTGAATTTAAATAAACAAAAAAAAGGGAAGCAGCTGCAACAATTATATATTAAATCAAGAGTCGAGAAGAACAGAAACAAAAGGTGACAAACTTGAGTCTCAAACTTAATTATATATAGAGAGAGAAGACTTTGATCGATTTAATTTGCACTCAACTCCTAAAATAATGCATGCTAGAGGAAATTACTACCAATTATTATTCAGAAGCTCGCAGAGCATCAAAGTGTTCATGGATCAAGAAGCTGGGATGATAAATCAACTATTAGATGATGGCATGCATGCTACGAGAAGTAGGAGAGGGCAAACGAAAATGAATTGAGTTTGTAAAGAATAAAATAAATTTTTATTTAATAAAAATGTTATTGGGTCGTGAAGTAGATGATCAGGATCAAACTGCACTACTATTTGATGGCGTTAACGGAAGATGAAGTTTGTGAGAATTTCTTGACCATGATCTGATCATGAAGACAAGAGTGAATGACGTGTACATGCATGCTTGATACAGATAATTAAAACCCAGAAAATAAAATAACTTATAACGAACCCACAGATAATAATTAAAAACCCCAATTTGAATTTTTTTTTTCTTTAACCAATCACAATTATATTCTTCATTCTCGATTAATATATTTCTCAGAAAATATTAATCTTAAACAAAGTACTGATGAAGTACTAGTACGTACTACTAAGTACAAGCAACTTATAATATATATAAACTCGGCCACTTAATTGGCTGGACGAGGATTAATATTGTTTCTCACGACCTGTTCGTGCCAAGCTGTTAGTCATAGCTAGGTAGCTTAATTAATTTATATATGTCTCGATCCATCGTACGTTCACATGCATTGAAAATTTCTACTTGGGTGGTTTAAAATTAAATCAACGAGGCGCTAGTCAGCGATCGACTAACTTGATCTACCATTTCTTTGTCTGATCCCCAACGACTGGAAATTAAATTAATTTCTTACGACTCTAGGTTCTGCTTGTGATCTGTCTTTCTCTTGATGATCAACCATTTAAGAAAAATTCTATTTTTTTTTAATTTAAAATATATAATTAATAATTAATTAATTAAAGTCTCTCTCTCAAATTAACCAGTCGCTATTAATTGAAATAGTCAAGTCATGACCAAGTAATCGTTAGTATTTAATGCATGATGACGTAAGAGTGCTAAGTGAATGGAAAAAGTTTAGAAAAATGATTTACACGGAACATATTTTATAAAATATTACATAACAATGTGTTAAAAAGAGGAGTATTCTTGTAAAATATTTTATAAAAATAACAATATTTTATAAAAATATTCTTATTTTATATTATTATTATGTAATATGTCATATAATGTATTATGTATATTATTACTCTTTAAATGTTTAAGAATATAAAGAATATATATATAAAAAAAAAAAAATTATTTACAACCGGCTGAGGCACCGCGGGGGCACCGCGTCACCAAATCAAAACTCTTTTTTAATTTACTTCTCATTGTTCTGTCACAAATTTCTCTCTCTCCCCTCTTCTTTCTCTCTCTCGCAGCACAGCAAATCTCCGTCCCCCTATCCCAGTTCACAAATCTGCATTTCCTCCCGCAACTTATTTCTCTGTTCTGCTTCGTCTTGATCCAATACTTTTAAGGACCACACCAATAACTTGACCAAAATATGAAAGTGGAAAAGAAAGATCTGAAGCTTTAATTCAAAGAAGAAATGTGACCCAGAGTGATTGATTTCGAATATGATCTTCACCATCGTCAATCGGATTTCCACGAAATCAGCTTGCAATGAAAAGTGTTGGTAAAGTTTTTCATCCATTTTTTTGTCAGAATATATTATCCTGGTTGCTGGACAATTAACAACGAACACCACAGCTACTACTTCTTATTCTTGGTCTTTGTCTTCCCTGTCTTTATTTTTCTACCGGACCCATTTTCAGACGCGGCCTCTGGATCATTAGTCTGTAATTTTTGTTATGGGTTTTGTTCTTTTTTAGTTCTTGGTTGAGTTGCCAGTGACTTCTAGAATTATTCTTTGTAACTGATTTGCGATTACAGACTTGTAATAGTCTATAAATACTGTGAAGCATGTGTGCTACTGTATCAAAGTATAACTGAAATTGAAAACTTTGTGAGGAAGAAGATGAGAACCTGCAAACGAAGAGCCCTCTCAGTTTTGGTTTTTATTTTTTTAAACTGGCCAAACAAATAAAATAAAAAAAAAACGATGAAGAAGTGAGAAAAAGCGTTAGGATGAGAAGATGAGAAAAAGCTTGACGAAGGACTTAGTTTGATGGATGAGAGGATGAGAAAAAGTTTGATGGAAGACTTAACTTCAAAAGAAGATAAGAACTGCAAACGAGGAGCTGTCAGCTTTTATTTTTATTTATTTTTTTATTTTAATATAAGCCGATTACCCGGCGGTTCCCGTTGTACGTAGCAAAGCTGAAAAAAAAATACTTAACTAGTCAACTTTATCGGGCACCATCCTGAACCTACAATTAATACGACTCCGATCTGAAGTACTCTTAGTACGTCCCAAACCTAGCGTTTCGTTAGGTAAAAGCTTTCTAAGAGAAAGAGACCTATAAATGGGAGTAGTATCTCAAACAGCTGAGAGTACCTCAAAACAACAAGAAATTGTTAATATCTCCCCTAGCAATTACCAGCCTACCTTCAATTTTTAAGCACCCGTGCATATTTCTCTCCCTGAAAGACGTGAAAGACGTGAGGCTTTACGTCCAATACTCAATACTCATCATCGTAGCTGAAAAACCAAGACAATTATGAAGGTATATATATTGAAGGTTGCTAGCTAAGAGTACGTACGTGCTGCATGTGATCAGAAAAATCAAACCGAAGATATATATAGTTTTTGCTAATATAAAGTTGCATTGGTTTTTGCAGCAAACGGTGCTGATCAGGGTGTCCATGGATGGCCACAAGTGCCTTTTTTGCTGCAGGCCGCTAGATGGACAGAAAGTCCGGACCAAAGCCTTGAAGATTGCGGTTAGCGTTACTGGTACGCGGTAACGGATCAAATAAAACATTTAATTTGGGTCGACACTCGACAGTACTATATATGTATAAACCACCGCTGTTAATATAGCATTTTATTAATACTGAAAATTACACGTTTTTTTCCATTTCTGTTTTTGATTGGTGGCCATCTATGTATGTGATGTTCAGGGGTGGAATCAGCATCTTTAAAAGGGGATGAAAAGGACCAAATAGAAGTAAAAGGGGATATGATTGATACAGTGGAACTTACATCGTTACTCAGGAAGAAAGTGGGACCTGCACACATAATTACTGTGGAGGTAGAGAAGATAGAAGAGAAGAAAGTACAGGAGTGCATTGCGTTGCCTTATGGTGGTGGTGGTGGTGTTCCTTACTGCTACTCCTATCCAATCTATGAGGTCAGGGATTGCCATGAGAGCTCCAACCCTTGCTCCATCATGTAACTTGTACGTTTATGATCAGTAGATATAGCCAGCAGTTGAGTAATTTCAACTTGAGTTTTTGTTTTTCTCTTTTCAAATGCTTTCCCAGGGTGAGCATGCAGATCTAGAATTGAATCATCGCTTGTTATCAATAAAAATCGTTGGTTTGTT
>QEOT01002785.1:67480-90780 GCA_003123785.1 Pterocarya stenoptera | reverse complement strand
GCATTGGCTATGGCCTAGCCAAATACCAATGCAAGTCTAAATTTTAGTTATATGTGAGAAAAAATCTTCACATTAGACTAGCTAAAGGTCCAAAGCTCAACATTGGAGTTACAATAATTCTGGGGTGCTCTCCAAATCTGGCGAGTTACTGGTCATACTGAAAATGTATATTTTATTATTTCATCTACCTCCCGCTCTCTCTTTCCTCGTTCTTTTATCTTTCTTCATCCCGAAGTTACTTATTTCCCTCGTTCTTTCCTTTCTTCATCCTGAAAGCTCCCTAGCATAATATACCTCGCATGCTCTTCTTCAACCCGCAAGCCCCCTTCTCTTTGTTGATCGTCCACGTTGCAGTCGTCTTCCAGCCCAAACGATAATCTCTCTTCCTCGCTCCTCTCTCCTTCTTCTCTTTCTATTTTCTCCCATTTTATCTTCATTGAGTGGTTGAATCGCCGTGTGTTTTGCTTTGCAAGGACCATTGATGTGTTGAATCCCTTTCCTTGCCGGTGAATCATCATCTAGAAGGTTGCGTGATTTCCTCCACAAATCTTTCAAAAAAAAAATCGCGATTGGGGTAATTGGATTGCTACATATCATTTTGACAAACTGTTATTTTTGCTCCGTGAGTTGCGAGCATGGCTTAGATTTTCTTAGTTTCAACATTTTTTGGATTCTTATCTAGATTTCGATTTACACTCTGTTTGGTTGCATAAGAGAGAAAGAAGAAAATCTATGACCAATTTACTCATACAATCCAAATTAGTGCACCGCACTTGGTAAAATTTCTTGTATGTTTTGACCGTAGGCGCATGTCGTATGCTTGTTGTAATATGAGTTCACTGTTGATATGTAATTTTACGATTAGCAGATGATTATGAAATTAGATTAAAGAAAGTAACTGTCTAGAAATAGAACCAAATGAGTATATAGGTGGGAAGAGCATGCTTATTGATGTGGAATTTATCCTAATGAGACAAAACGGACGAACTCCAAAAAAATTGAGGCAATAATGCAGAACTATAAGCCAGTGATGAACTTTCTCACCCTGTTCCGTTATCATTTTGGAGCAATCAAAGTAAAAAACATGAGATGCCATAACTTTTCTTGGATTATAAGATTGTACTGAAATAAGCTTGATGTGCATTTGTTAACACCATTTGATTCAAGCACAAATTTATCTGGCAAACTGATTTTTGGAATCAAGTGCAACTTGGTTGCTGCGCACCATCTCCTATGTATATTTGTCACTCAAACTAGTACACAAACATAAGATGTTCCTCAAACAAAAAGTACTTATGGATCATGCATACAAAGAGATGACCACATTTGAGGTGTCTGCTGTTTCAAATAAGTTGGGTTTTCTTTTATTGACTGCATTTTACTAAGGATTTTCATTGATAAAATAAAATCATTTGAAGTAACCTGCATATTTAATTAGTGTGTGTGTTTCTACATTACAACTTAACAATGCGGCCTAAAGAAAAAAAAAAAAAAAAAAAAGGCCTTGTTGATATCAGTTCTTCATTTTTGAATTGTAGATCATTGTCCATGTTAAATTGCTATAATCAACTCACCTTAATCTATATCTAAGAAGCTATGTGAATCTTTAATCGGTTCTTGTATAGTTTGGCTGTGCCCCTTTGCATCCAACTAAGTCATAAAAGTGAATAATTAATATAAGATATGCACCCAAATTCATAACCTTAAATTATTAGATTAAGTTAGTATCCAATTGTATTACATGTCATGGCTAGATTATTGATGCTGAGATATTGCAATATGATGTTGAGATACTCTATAATACTGCAATATGATGTTAAGATATTCTATAATACTGCAATATGATGTTGAGATACTCTATATATGTCCAATTGCTTTATTAGACTTGAATATTGGGTAACTTTTCTAACTCATTGAAAATTTAATATTTTTCAAGGATTGACATATATTTTGATGATGATGACCCATTCTTCACCACTCTCTTACAAAGTGGAGGGGAAGGTTGTAATGGTACCCCCAACGCAATATTCTAATGTAGTAGTCTAAGCAATTCCTAATGGCAATGAAAAGACATCCTTCAAAAAAAGTTCAAAGATGTGCATCTTTCACTGTAGAGCATGATAACCTCCTCGTCTCAGCTTGGCTCAATATTAGCATCGATGCAATAAGGGGTACTAATCAAAAGTCCAATCAAATGTAGGAAAGAATTATCATATTTTATCATGAATATAAAAAATCAAACATTGCCAACCCTTCTGAGAGCTCTTTGATGAATCGGTGGTCCACGATTCAAAAATAGACAAATAAGTTTTGTACATATATAGCACAGGTAGAATCATTGCATCCAAGTGGTGCAACAAAACAAGACAAGGTATGTACCATTTTCCTTTAATCATGCATTATATAAGACTTATTTATAAACTAATAAATAGTCCTTCACATTTATCGATTGAGAAGGCAAATATGTTGTACAAAGAGATGCTAGGGTGTAATTTCACCATGGAGCACTGACACCAACAAAAATGGCAGCAACACATATTCACCTTTGGTAAGAAGAGAAGGCTACAAGAGAAAGTATTTGGTGAAGTTGCTGTTGATATAGCCAAGGAGGAAATGGAGAGGAAGTGGAAGTCAACGGAAGGCAAAGATATTGAGATCAAGATTGCATTTGCTAAAATAACCGATGATAGAGCGACGACCATGGAAGAGCGGAGAAATGTTGTGTTGAAGGCAAACAGCGAAAAATCAACATTAGGCATTCCATTAAAAGAACCCAGTTTTTTTTTTTCAACAAAAATTAAACATGAAATACTCTTTTTTCACAAGATCTTGAACATTCTAATTAAGTTGATGATCTACTTCTTTGAATTATCACTAAAAAGTCCTCAATGATTCATTTCAAAACTTAAGGGTATTAATCCAACCAGTGACTTTAATTTCATACAATAATATAAGTACTACATTTTTTTGTCAAATATTATTAAAATATAAGAAGTATATTTGTAAAATATAAATTTTTTTTATCAAATATTATTAAAATATATAATATTAAATTATTATTTTAACTTTAAAATAACTAATCCAATATAAACTCACCTAATCAAAAGTTGATATACTATAATCAAAAGTTGAGATTCTAACTAAATTTTGTCCTTACAACTAGGCCATTGCCAATAGACTTTACTTTTTCTTTATTTTAAAGAGTTTACACAGTTACACGCCATACAAATTATTATCGTTTTCCATGCCACGTTTACCGCATATGTCGTAAGTGTTACAGTAGCTTTGGATAAAATAAATATTTCATTTCATTTTATTTAATTATTATAATTTTATTTTAAATTTTTATATAAAATATAATAAATAATTTAATTTTTTAAAATTTTAAAATAATAATAATATTAAAAAATAATATTTTAATAATATTTTATTGAACTTTCATCTCAACTAAATATCCAAATCACTTAAATCTTAAAAATTATAAAAAGATTTAAAATTATAAATTTTTTTATTAACATGTGAAATGTAAGCAGACCTTAGTAAAATGCTTAAATTATATAATTTAATTTAAAATATAAATTTTAAGATTTAAATATTACAAATCAAACTTTAAAGTATGAATAGTGTACCACAAATAACTCAAAAATTATAACACAATTTCAAGCTAGAATTTGCTTATTAACGTTTCCCAAAAACAAGTCAGGCTGAGATTTAAATTACGTTTGAATAGTAGATATTTTGAAATATTTTATAAATAATAATAAATAATATTAAATAATAATAAAATAGTAAATAATAGTCGCCTTAAGTCATATGAACCCATGAACAATATATTAACAATTCACGGATGATTTACCGGGTCAGTGCACATATTCAACCCGACAACAGAGAGATGGTTAAAAATAAACGGGACAAAAGAAGTGGGGTGGAATGCAGCCGTCAACGTGTTTAAACTATAACTCACATCTTCTTAAGGATTTTGTTGCACAAATCTCAACCCGTCACAAAGTGTAGCATCACGGTATAACACCCAATCTACAACTCACCTTCCAAAGGAGTAAAGTTCAGGAGTCAAGACGAGGAACACATGAGATACTTTAATTTCAATGGAGTTCAACAACAAATATTAAAGTTATACCCAAGTTAAAGTTCAAAGAGTACTAGATTCCAAGTGCAAAATCAAACCAAGTGTTTCCAACAGAGAAAAATTTTCAACATCCACCTCAAAATTCAACCACACCGATGCAAATAAGTACCATTTACTAACTACTAGAAGAAAGCGGTAACATTCGAGGTGGTGAAACAATGTGCCCATCATCGCAATCTTCTTGCTTCTCTTTCAGACTCGAGTAAGGTAAGGATGTCACCTTCCCTCACTGGTCCCTTGACATTCCTCATAATGAACCGGTTCTGATCATCCAGAAACTTGACTCTCACCTGAGTCACTTGACCCCTGGATCCAGTTCGACCCATAACTTTCACCACCACAGCATGCTTCACTTGAGATTCCATCCTGCAAAGGCAACCAATAGAATTATAAGATATAACCTTTGTCTAAAATAGGCCGGATAACATAGGCATCTGTGCAAATTCTTCAGACAACATAACATTTTATTGAAAAAAGCATGAAAATATAAGCACCTATGGAACTTCTAAACGTGAGTTCCCAGTCACATGGAATCCAAAGTGAAGTGAGATCATGCCAATGAAGCTTTTAAAGAAGGGGGTAGGGTACTGCATGCGGGTATCCCAAATACCCGTTCAGTAAATCCTGATGTTGTACCTTTTGATGTACATAAACTGCAGAGGTGCTTGTAATCTCGGCACCATGTTTAATTTTTTGTTAGCATTATAAAGCTAACACCAACCAGGAATTAATAATGATAAACAGTGAGTAACCATTAAGCAGACAATTCTATTTTGACCGTGAGTATAATAACTATAAATCAATCCGCCTATCACAAAGCATCATAGCTGACCGGGGGAAAAATAAGAGAAGTTTCATGGGGGAACAGATGCTCCAGACATCAACACTAAAGTATTTAGTAGTACACCAATGATAAATGAAACCTTCAATCAAGGGATAGGTTTTATCTTAAGGATATAAGTTGGAAGAACAAATATTATTCCACAGAAATGCAGAACTCATTAAGGTAATAACCAAGTAATTAATCAAAATAAAAAAAACACCCAGGATCCGTTTCAAAAAACTTGTTGTAATGAATCGCAGAGGGAAAGCTAAAATGCAAATTAACATTTACGATCTTAGAAAAGTGAACAGAAGCTCAATATATCGGAATCAGAGTCATTAATTAACTAAGAAGCTACACAGCAAAGCCCAATTAACCGCTTATGAACCAAGTTTTACAGTTACAAGGCGAATGACTGTAATGACATACTGTGTGTAACTAATAAAGTTTCAATTTTTTCAGGTTATGCAAATATGAACGCACACCAAAACTTCAGCAAATGATAAATTACTCATTATTCATTAACAATCAAGGTTTAACACACTAAACTTCTTTGACAAACAAATAAAAAAACTAAAAAACAACAACAGCTAAACAAACGTTAGTGTAAAGGAAAGAACGGATCTGGAAACAATATCACATAAACATCAATCCGTTCACAATTACGACAAACAACTGTCCTAAGCTTTTTAGGTCCTGTCAGTATAGAAGCAGAAAATTTTATTTCAACCGTAAATATGATGAATATAAGAAACATTTAAATACTTGAGAAATCCACAAAATGAACTTTCAGCGAAGAATTATCGACACTGAGAATGGCCATCGGGAAGGAAAACATAACGAACCTGAACCGAGCGAGAGCTGAAGCTGAGAGGATTCGTAGCGGCCGCGCTCTTTGTTCTAGTCTCGCAAAGGGGATGGAAGCCATGATAAAACCCTAGCCATGGGATATATAGGAAGCCGTGAAAATTAAATGGCAGATTTACCCCCAAAAGTTTAGCATACGCTTAGGGTATTTTAGTCATCTAGCTATAATTTTTCGGAATATGTAGATTTGTACTTTATAGTCACAACGCATTACTTAATCCCCAAGTAGGGCTGAGCAAAAATTCGAAAATCCGATTCCGAATCTGACTCCTCTCTGGCTCCGCTCCGGTTCCGCTCCGACTCCGATAAGTCGGAGTCGGAGTCGGAGTCGGATTTTTTTTTCCCTTGAAAGTCGGAGTCGGAGTCGGAGTCGTTGATGAACTGACTCCGACTCCGCTCCGATCCGACTCCGACACTCCGCCTCCGCCTCCGACTCCAACTTGGCCCTCCGACTCCGCCTCCAAATATATGTATTTTTCTATATATTAATCATTTAAATTTTATACAACTATATCTTATATAATTAGTTAAACTCAATAATATACTAGTTAAATAATATATTTATACTATAATATATATATACTAAATTGACTAATAATAGTTTAGTATATGACTATATGCAAACATCATACTATTACAAATTTACAATATTACTACCATGTAACACTAAATTACTAATGTATAAATATGATAACATGTAATACTAATGTATAAATAATATACTATAAACATTCAAATGCATAATAACATTTAATAATGTATAATAACATATAATACTAATGTATAATAACTAAAGTATTAATCATATAAATTTTATATAACAATATCTTATATTAATTTTATATTTTGGCAATAAATTCTGAACATATTCATTTTGATAAATCTATTAGTAATACTAATATACATTAGTATATTAATTAGATTTATGGCCTAATACTAATACTATTAGTAATCCACTTTAAGTCTATATATAAATTACTATATAAATCACTATAGTATTAGTTACTAATACTATATCACTATATGATACTATTAACTATAGTGATATAGTAATACTAATACTAGTAGTATTAGAATACTAATACTATCAGTGATATAGTTATACTAATACTATTATATAGTTATACTAAATTAAAATCACTATAGCAAATACTAATATATAGTTATGCTAATCACTATAACTAATACTAATATTTATACTAATACTAATACTAATATAGACTATAGTTATAACTTATACCTATACTAAATCACTATAACTAATACTAATATAGTTATACTAATCACTATAACTATATATAGTATTAATATCACTATTTGTATAGTATATAGTATTAATAATAACTAATACTAATATAACTATTAGTATAACTAATATTGACATAGTTATACTGATCACTATAACTATATATAGTATTAATATCACTATAGTATTAGTGATAATACTATATTATCACTAACATATAGTAATAGTACTATACCAATAGTATTACTATATACTAATACTAATATATATGGATATATATCAAGTATAAGAGATTAGAGATTTAATATATATATATATTAAATCACTAACATACTAATAGCATGATACTATAGTATTAGTAATTATACTATAAGATATAGTAATAGACTAATAGTATATTATAGTAATACTATGTTATATATAAAATAGGCCATAATGGTATGGATTAGCAATAGTATAATTAGTATTAGTAATATTCATATATATATTAATATATATCATATTCATAGTATACTACATAAATATCATAGTATAATATACTATATATAGTTTAATACTCTTAAATATATATATATTTTTTGAATCTTCATTTCGTAATTTGGAAGTTTGTAATTTAATTTATTTTGGTGCATTTGGAAGTTTGTAATTTAATTTAATTTAATTTAATTTAATTTTTGAAAGCATGTTAGTACTTGTTTTTAGTTAGTTGTATTTTTTGTTGTAATCAAAAGTGAATTATTTAGTTTAGGTTGTATATTTTGTTGTAGTCAAAAGTGAATTATTTTTTGTTGTAATTTTTGAAACAATTGAAATTTGAAAGCACAATTTTTTTTTTTTTATAAAAAAAGTAGGCCAAATATGATGTTAAAAAAGAAAAGAAAAAAAAGTCCAAAATCCGACTTCGCTCCGACAAGTCGGAGTCGGAGTCGGAGCGGAGGATGTGTCTGTCGGAGTCGGAGTCGGAGTCGGAGGATGACCATACCGACTCCGAATCAGTCGGTGCTCAGCCCTATCCCCAGGGGGGTGTAGCTCAAACGGTAGAGCGCTCGCTTTGCATGCGAGAGGTACGGGGTTCGATACCCCGCATCTCCACAATTCTACATTTTTATTTTTTATTCCGTTTTGGCGTCTACCGGTAGTGGTCGCTGTTAAGACTCGTGGAGAGTGGAAACCAAAATTTGAAGCCTTGGTGAAGAGTGACCCCACTGCTGGACTGTTGCTCGCTTCTCATCCCCAATCTCTCTCTGTTTCGCTCTGCATGGAGCTCCCATTCTCTCCTTCCTCTTCACTTCGAATCCGAGCCATAACCCCTCTCTGCAAGGCACCCTTTCATCACACCACCATACCCACCAAGTCCACCGGCAAATCTCTTCATTCTCTCTTACAATGCCACCCTAGATTGCCTTCTTTTGGGCTGTACGCTCTCACCAGCTACTCAAAATCCGCTTCGAATAGACAGCACAGGCGTAGTTCCATCAGGGTATCACGTTTTATTTCTCCAACAAATTACATTCAATTAGTGGTTTTCTCTTCTTTCGTTTGCGTATTTCTGTTTTGTAAGAAATATAGATTTTAATTCCTGAAAACTGAGGGACTGTTATCGAGATATGTTGAGACCAGTGCTTTTTTATCTGGGGGAATCTGTTGAATCTCTTGGGTTAGTAGAATTTATAAGCAGTATCGAACCATCTCGATTGCATTGTACTTTGCCCAATTTATTTTTATTCATAAAAAGAAACAAAATTTTTTTTAAAACCGATACCATCTGAAGTGGCGAGCTTAGGATACTACCGGACCATCCAAGTGTGATTTGATTCGAGCCTGTATCCAAAAAAAATTAAACTGGTGAGCTGCATTTTTTCCCTTCTGTAGTTATTCGAAAGTGTTGTTACTAACTTCAAGAAAAATATCAAGCTTTGAAGGCATATCGGCAATCGGCATCATACTGACTGTGGGATACGATGTCATCGATCATTTTTTAGAACTTGCTTTGGTTCAATTAAAGTCATTCTGGCAAAGTTGGGTTTGTTATTGTTAACGAGACAATTGGCTCTTTGTACGGCACTAATATAAAATGAATGCTGCCAGGCCTGTACTCAAATTGGGGCAGCCGGGTCTGATCCAATACTGAATAGAATTTCAGAGTTTAAAGATGCGTGCTGGAGATTTCTTAGGCCCCATACAATACGAGGAACAACTCTAGGATCCATGTAAGTAATTACTGCAAGCACAAATTGGTTGACGCTGGCTTACATCTTTCTGCACATAATTACATAGTAGACTGGACTAAGCTTCATGTCTAATATGTTTTGCAGTGCTTTGGTGACAAGAGCATTGATTGAGAACTCTCATTTGATAAAGTGGTCTCTGCTATTGAAGGCATTCTCTGGTCTTTTTGCTTTACTATGTGGTAATGGCTATATAGTAGGCATCAATCAGATATACGATATTGGAATTGACAAGTAAGCTCTGAATATGTACGTGGATTTTTATGTGAATTATATATTGGACATAAGCACCAATTTACCTTGCTGGCCCCGCATGATAAACTCAAGTACAATGACAAGCTTAACAACGTTTTTTTGTGGTTTGAGACCTCGTGCAAGATCGGCCTACACTGCCGTTAATTCTGAGAACCATTGCGATGGAATATAAAGACTGACTTAGAGGCTCTTTGGGCTTGAATAGTGGTTTTGGTATAGCCAGATGGACTTGATGGGATAGTTTAATCTCCCCTCCACTCCCTCTATATTTTATTTGTTGTTACAATTGATATTCTCGATGGCATTGTTTTCCTTAAGTCTCCATCCAAAATTTAAAAGCCATGAGTACAAATTACCTACATTATGGGATCTTAGATATCTGAGATCTTAGATCTCAGATTCATCTTATTATATGTCTTTCCACGGAAGTACACATGTAAAATTCTTAATTAGCATCTTTCTGTTCATTTGCAGAGTAAACAAACCTTATTTACCGATAGCTGCGGGGGATCTTTCAGTTCAATCTGCATGGATTTTGGTGATATTTTTTGCTGTGACTGGCCTGTTGATTGTTGGATTCAACTTTGGCCCGTTCATTACTTCTCTTTACTGTGTTGGTCTTTTTCTTGGCACCATCTATTCAGTTCCTCCATTTAGATTGAAGAGATTTGCTGTTGCAGCATTTCTTATAATTGCCACGGTATGCCTTCTTTTACCCGCCCATACTTTCAGCAATTGATGACCACACAATACCAAATGGTTTGATATCAGGGAATGGGCCAAGTTTCCATGAAATTTCTTGTCCCTTTTCCTATTTCTAATTAAGTGTTTCTCTTGTATGCTACTTGTGTACTTGGGCTATGCTTTTTGTGTTTGTAATAAAACCTTTGATTACTTATAAGCAAAAATTCAGTTTAAACATCCTCAATTTCACCAAATTGACGAAGTTGGAAAAAAAGTGTTCTTGCTTTACAACTTGAAATTTGCAAAATTTAAGTTGTTTATGATATAAAAGACACCTTTATGTAATAGAAATACAAAGTGGCTCATTTTAATCCGGGGCCATGAAGTTGATTAGGGTCAATTCACATTCCCCTTGTTTGGATTCGAAACTCACCTCAACTCATCTCATTTCATCATTACAACTTTTTCAAATTCCTACACAAAATATAATAAACAATTCAACTTTTTCAAATTCCAAAATAATAATAATATTAAAAATAATATTTAATAATATTTTATTTAACTTATCTAAAACCGTCTCAACTCATCTCTGAATCCAAACGGGGCCCGATGACCTCGTCTACTAAGTTATGAGGTAAACAAATATATATATTTTTTTGTAAATGAGGTAAACAACTATATACGTGTGATGTATGGCATGCATATATAATGTATGTGTTTGTATGAATGAAGTAGTTGATTTTAGAGGTCATGAAGAGCCAAATCAAGCAGATTTAAGTTCTGAGAAAGGAAGGATTGTTGTCTGGTTTCCAGGTGGAGCACAACTTGATGGAGATTGTTGTGTTCATTGATGACGCTGTTTTGACTGTGCTTCAATTATTCATAATTACCTTTAATTTGTAAGATAAAACTCTACAACAAACTGGAATTAACCAGCAAATAACTTCTGCAGGTGCGTGGTTTTCTTCTTAACTTTGGTGTATATTATGCAACTAGAGCTGCACTTGGACTTCCATTTGAGTGGAGGTGGGCTATTGTTTTATCATGTATCATTCATAATGTAGTTGTGCCAGGAGAAACTGTAGGTCACATGTTTCATCTGGGGTGCAAAGAGATGGGCTTCCTAAATCAGCAGTCTGGGAATTTTTATGTCGGTGCCTTGTTTTTAACCTGCAACAAGAAGTGTACAAATAATTGACTTCTCGTGACAGATACTGGTTCAAGACACCCGCCCACTCAGATATAGACTTCTGACAAATAACTGAAGGAAAAAAAAACCAAAGATAAATAAGTTGTTTTTTACTGTGCTTCTATTACCCTTATACATGCTTAATTATAGTTGTGCTTCTGTGTGATTTATGGGCCTCCATTTATCCAATTAGGAATATCTTTTTGGGATAAGTGTTTATCCAACCAGGAATCTGATAATTAGTGACTGGCTATGTGCCCTATTTCCATTCCTTTTAGTTGCAATCAGTGCCTAACTTGAGGCATGAATTAGAGCTTGAGATTTTACGTATTGGAACCTTCATGAACTCTACCAAATTAAAAGTAACATAATAAATGATGTTGAATTCTCATCTACAGGATGGGCTACAATGGTAGCATAATATCTATTTTGTTATTTGAAATTGGAACCTGTATATGATATTTCAACATGGAACCTGTAAATGATTGTGGGAATTTCACAAGAAGGATGTGAAGACCAATTCAAAGAACTAATCATTGCGATTGAGGCAAGCCACGCGCTTGAAACCAAATCAAGTTTCAAGAAAAACAGGGAGTTACAGCGTCTACATTGGGCAATCAACTACAACGCTAAGAGTGGTAGCTCATCTAGAGGGAAGTCCAAAGGGAGGACATCGTGAAGTTTGAGTTGGGGTTGGGTTTTCGGGTAGCATTTTAGTTCTACGGGAAACAAGGGGTTGGGGTCGGGCTTGGTGTATTTTAGGTTGTTTTTCACTGGTTTTTTGGGTTATTGGGGGCAATGGGCAAGGTGTTTTCTTGCATACATCAGTGTACTTGGTTATTCCTTTTTTATATATATAATATTTTTACTTATAAAAAGAAAATATATTTCAACATATACATCTCAATTTTTGAGACATCAATTTTCCCCTGCAGCTCACCTGTGGCTTTCATCACTGCATTTGTAACATTGTTTGCACTGGTCATTGCCATAACAAAAGATCTTCCAGATGTAGAGGGTGATCGCAAGTAAGTTCCATGGTTCACATTTCCAGACCTAACCTAGCTGGTTATTTTTCCCCAGAAGTTTGGTGTCCCTTGTTCAAATGATTAACATCGGTCTAATTTCAATTCGATGTATCATTACTACAGGTTTCAGATATCGACCTTGGCAACAAAGCTTGGAGTCAGGAACATCGCGTTCCTTGGTTCTGGGCTTTTGATGGTAAACTATTTTGCTTCTGTACTGGCAGCAATTTATATGCCTCAGGTGAATGTTTCCATGGTTTGTTCTTACATTTTTTTCTTCACAGCTTATGCATCTATGTATTTATTCTTCAGCAAAGATGAATCCAAAATGAAGTCCTTCAATTGCATGTGTGCAGGCTTTCAACCGTAGGTTAATGATACCCGCTCATATAATCTTGGGATTAATCTTGATCTTCCAGGTTTGTTTCTTGGGATTCATAACTCTTCTTATGACCACAGTAACCAGGAGCCATTTTGCTGTGACTATTTTAGGTTGAAAACTTCCTCATTTGATTCCACACCATTTCATCTCCAATCGCTTTGTTTTACACTCTTCTGCGATTGGCATAAATTGTTTTTTTTATAAGAAAGCAACTGCAATGACTGGTTGTTGGCATATAACATATTAGAATTAAGCCGCATTTCTGCATGGAGGTTTGATGGTGTTGACCTAAGAGGCTATTTCAGCCAACTTATAGCTAAGATCGTGATCAAGTCCATGCATGTGCTGTTACCCTACCTGTGAGGACTAAGATTATGACCAACCGCACTCCCAATGGTTTTGAATATCTTACTGAACTGCCAGATCTGACCCCCAAACCTGCTACCTATAATGTTCTAATCGAACCCACTCTCACACCTATTGAAAGACTGCCCGAACCCGGGTCCACCCATGGGTTCGTTTGACAGCTTCATCATCTCTGAAATAAAACACCTCCTCCCTGCCTACCCCCCAGCATCTTTGAACGCCCTTCTCCATCCTGATAACTGTCTGCTGTGATCCCCAATTACCAACACAGCCCAATCTTTGATCACCTCATCATCCAGCAAGTCATCAACTCAGCCATCAAGCCCACCCCTTACCTGTCAAACACAAGACGAACCAACTTGTTCGAGGTAAGAGACTCAGAGATTGTTTCTAGAACCTGTGTAGAAACTTTGCTTTAACTGTTAAACAATGGAATGATGTTGGTTTAGACTCTTATTCATTGATGGATTCTACTTTGCAAACTTCAACAATGTCCATGCAAGGAAATAATTATGAACCGGATAAATATTATATTTACATGCATATCCTGGTGCAGTGACTCTGTTTTGCCCCTTGTAGCCCTCTTATGTTCAATGGATATGTATGTCATATGGAAGCCAGTTTGCTGACTGTTAATTATTTTTCACACAGACATACCTGCTTTCATGCAAGTATTTTACAATCTTGAAAACTCTGACTTACAATTTAATTTTTATGTGATATCAGGCATGGGTATTAGAACAAGCAAATTACACTAAGGTAAATTATGGTTGCTTTTTTTACCAGTACACATCTGCTGGAGATTTTTTAGAATGCATATTTCATGACTTTTCAAGAAAAGAACAAAGAAAAAGAATAGGTAAATACAACTGGGGATGAATTTTAAGAGGAGTTGGGTCTTCATGTTCCTATTTAGCAAAGTATTTATTTATTTTTGGTTCAAATGAAGTTGTCAAGTGGACTACTTGGATGTGTGGCATCCAATTTAAGCAACGTGACACCCCGTAAATTAGAGCATTCGATTATATTTTTTGACCTAGAAAAATATGATTCCATTTAATTGCAGGCACAACATCTGAACATAACTTTTCCTCACTTTTCTATTGGCAGCATTAAATAACTCCACTTGTGTTTGTTTTTTTTTTTTTTTTGCTGAGGGTCGACCGAAGTGAGCCAACCCAATAGGGTTCCACAATTATGTCGGCCATATGTCTTGATAACTATACAGCACTCACCAGACTGCACTTGTTTTCGAGTCTATATGTATTATGTAGGGATTGTGCCTTTTTTTTTAATGAGAAACGCAGACTGGAATGATCATATCTCCATTATTGTTGTAACAAACCAAGCCGCACTCTATTTAAATGCGCATGAGCAATTTCACCCCTTTTGTGTTGCTGAACTATTATTTTAGTATGTAAAATAATGACTCAAAACTCTTTTACATTAGTAAAATTGGGTTGCAGGTCATGTGATTCTCTTGTCTTCCTGATCAAAGATTCAAAGTAATACTTATTGGAAGCTAATAATGCAGCAGGGAATATGAATATAAAAATATGTAATATTCTTCAATAGAGGGGAAAAAAAACAGAATTCACTTTTGGCGTCTGATCTCAAATTTGATTGCATTGTGCAGGAAGCAATCTCCGGGTTCTATCGGTTTATATGGAATCTCTTCTATGCTGAGTACATCATATTTCCTTTCATTTAGCAAATTATTCTTTATTTCTCCTGACCTTTTATTAGAGAGAGAGTGTGTGATAGAGAGAGTCGGTGTACATTATAATTAGTTGTAAATATCAGCAAATGCTCTCAGATTTTGCTATCCTGTGTGTATGTATTATTAGGGAAAAAATCCCTCTTTTACCAAATTGTATTCCTTTGGAAAACATAAGTAACATGTAGTAATGTGGTATGATTCCCACTTCCCAGAACTACAAAAATTGGAAACTGAGAGCACTTGTTGGATGATTGATGACTTTGGGTTTTGCTGGTCAAGTGTGTGTATACTGCAATGCTGAACTTTATATTCAAGTCTTCACAAGTCCTTGGAAATGTTCTCGATTCACTGCCAGAGACGAACGCTCTTGATAGACTAGGTACAGTTTCACCTTTAAGACCAGATCGACGCCTTCAGAAACTCCCTCTCTCTTTGCCCGCCTTAAATTCCTACATGTCCGAGACCATAGATGTGAAATATTTGTAAAAACTAGCATAAGTTTTCACAATCCGGGACCAGTGGTTTGACCGAATTCAGATACATAAATGTTGGAACGGGTGCCTGTGAATAAGACATCATTTCCTATTCCTAAGTTAGAATTTTGCGAATTTTTTGTAGCGTAATCTGCAAAATGTTACACTGTTAACCATTTTCTTTCAGTAAATCATGACAGACAATTGAAAGAATTGAAATGGGTCTGTCTCCTTTCAGATTGAAGGGCAGCACATCTTGCAAAACCCTGTCAGTCCGATTCTAATTCCACCATAATCTATCAAACACATGTACAGGAAGAATGCAAAAGAATTCGTATATCGTGATTTCTACCCTATCATGATACAATCGATTCATTTCGTATCGTGGTTTCATCTAAACTTAGTCTATGGTGTTTCTGTTTTAGACAGTATCAGTTGCTATGGAGCATGGGAACATCTGTCTGCAGTTGTCTCTCTACACAAAGAAGTTGAAATTAGAACCTTTGGGCTCAAGTGGGTTGAGGTCCGGGGGGATGCATTAACACTTCTTGATCTTGGAGACAAATTGGCTTGCTCTAAAACCTGGAACTGAAGCTCAGAAGGATAGTCTCTCATGCAACCAATCCGTGGCCCCACTCCGGTTGCCCATCTACTCGAAAGTTGCCGAGCCAACTGATATGACTTCATTCCTTTATGCGAATCTATCCTCTGCACGATTTTTTCCTTTGGAATGGACAGTTCATCTTCTTCTCGATCTCCATGAAACAAGTTCAGTTTAGGAACCATGAAATCTTCCTCTGACAAAAACGATTCTTTTGCTGTCTCATAACCATCTTCTAAAGGGTGAGTGTGGCAACTTTGTTGAAGTGATTCCTTCTCCAGAATGTCAAATACATTGCGTCGGTTTGGTATTTCAAGTCTCACTATTTTTGAGCCTAATTCTCGTGGCAATCTTGACATGAATGGTTCTGGGTTTTCAGCAACATTAGAAGGCTGATGTCCGGAATCTATGCACTTTTGAGCCAAGAAGTATTCACTCATTGGTTCAGTATCCTGATATAAATTTGCTTCTGTTAGACTTCTTTGAAGGCAAAAGTCGTCGGTCTTGTTGGTAGGGACTTCTTCTTGCTCTTCACATGGGCTTTTCTGTTGTACAGAAAGAAAGAAGAGCATCAAAATTTAGTGGTAAAAAAGTTTAAACTCAGGCTAACAAAGATGTCAACTTCATGAAAAATATGAGAAGCAAATTCAGCATGTTCTACCTTTACACTGGTGAGATCTACATTGTGTTCCTTAAGAAACAGCATTAATTCCTGAAAATTTTCTTCTGTTGGTTGATAATGCCCACTGTGAGGCCAAACTGCCTGTTGAGTTGGCAGAAATCCTTTCAGAATGTCAAACAAGTTTCACAAAAAAGAGAAAGAAACCAATTAATAAAGAATTTCTTAAAAATCTCATTTTTCATTCTTTTATACCTTCAGAGTGCCATCTTCCACGACCAATCTTCCAGCAGACAATGTGGCTCCACCTGCCAAGAAACTGGAGTGTTGAAATTTGCCCTTGTTCTTCAACCCAACATACAAGATCTTGGATGTGCTAAGGACAAAGATCCACTTCGCATCTTTGGGTCCTCCTGTGGTATCTAGGAGTTTCTTACTCTGCTTGTAGATAAATTTCCCATCCTGCACCACAACTTCATAAGCCTTCCTTTCTGCCTGCAAAATGGAACCTTTTTCAGAATATAAATTCCAATAGCACTTCTAAATCTGGATTTGGTTTAAACTTTGAACTGCGCTTAAACTTCTTGAGATTTCGATTTAACCAGCTTTGGGCATTTGGCTTAAGGTAAAATAACTATTCAACGTTGACATGCAGGTTTTTTCACTGTTGCAACAAACATATTAATATAGCATTTATTCCATGTAATAATCTTCCCGTTCTTATTCTATTTTGTGCTCTAATTCGGAATTGCAAGGGGGGACATGAGGCTTACTGGACCAAGATATTTGATGCACTGTCGCTGAAGCTTTGAACGAGGACATCTCTCAAGATTGATGTCTTTTCCTTCTCCAATATCAAGCCTGTATTATTTTTCCACGTTCAAACGTTGAATGGAGAAAAAGATTTTTTCTAGTCAACCAAACGTCACTCTGAAGAATTTTCTTTGGGTCCCAAGTTTTCTTACCAGTAGAAGAAGGGCTGTTTACTCTCACAATGGAGCCATTTGACATAATAAAATTGAAGATTATGGCCATATCGATGGCGGGGATCAATCTGTTAACGAGAAGGGAAAAGGCTGAGAAGTGGCCACAAATGAAAGATAGTAGTTTGATTCAAAGATACTTTCAGCGTATGACTTACTGCCTCAAGCCAATGTTGTAAAGCAAGTTCACGAGCCTTTTCAGCCTTTGATAATCCTTTCCCGACCTGAGAAAACAAACCAAAAGAATCAGCAACTGAGAACCATATAAAACTAAACTGTATCATATTAATATGAATATAGTATGGATCAAATTGATTTAAACCTACCTTGGCAGCTCTAGTTCTTGCCCTTAACCAGCGTGAAGACACAGTCTCAGGTTTCTCGATGTCAAAAAATGATACAGAGCTCCGCTTCAGTTCAGCAAAATCGAGCAGCTTCCACCTACAAAACACTTTGTGAGTTAGAATTGTGATTCTTTGCTTCAAAAATATATGGGAAGAATTGAATGGATACGTTTGCATAAAAACTTAAACAAACCATCTCTGCTCCACAAGAACTGCACAATCTGCAAGCTGCCTCCTAGTTCGGAAACTCCTGTACACTTTCTGCAACTTCAATGCAGCCTGGCACTCGAGTTTCTTTGGATGCGACAATGGTGATTGGTATTTTTCCTCGGACAAGTTATCTGATCTTGGCAATTGGTCTGTAGAATAATTAGTCTTGGAGCTCATACATCTACGAAAGACTTTGTTTTCCATCTCTGCTGCAGGAGTTCTGAATGAAAACATGTTCTCTAACCCCCTGCCTTTAAAGCTAAGCGATGCCTTAAACACCATCTTTCTCGATCTAGATGATTTTTTCATGGTGGAGGCTGAATCATGGCCATTAAAACTAACTGATCGCAATGGATTCCTCGCACGTCTGCCCCGAAAACCGACTGAGCTTAGAAGAAAAGCTTCGAAGCGACGATCCTCATCATCAGGGTCTGAGGATGGATTATATAATGATATCCCCATCTAATCAAGTGCAAATAACCAGGATCTCAAACGAAAACATCCATGGTTTTTGGATTCCTGTCTAAATAAACAAAAAAACTGCAACATAAAAAAAATAAAGTAAATTTGCAAACTGGTATCTACGACAGACATCATATAGCAAATAAAATAGAACCAAATTATCAGTATTCACCAATGAATGCTCCTGATGATTACATGAACACCTGCCCAAAGTTCGTTATGGCCAACAGTGCTCTGACAAGAGCGTAAAATAAAGGATATACAAGTCTTACCTTAATCCGTAGAAGGCAGAGTGAAAATCAGAGGTGCTACCAGCTTTTACACAAGATTGAAAGGATAGGCAGAAGAAGTTAGAACGCGAGACAGAGAGAGAGGGGGGGAGGAAAAATAAACAGAGAAAAGCTCTACAGGACGTTTAGTCTGAGCTATTCTTGCATGGTTATCCATGAATATATATATATATATATATATTATATATAAAGGAGAGAGGAGAGTGATAGATGGGTGGTGGTCTCCATCCATGTCTTTTTTACTACGAATGGAAAGTTTTTTTCTCTTTATTTCAATTTTGGAGAATGAGCATTAGTATGTATAAGTCTACACACCACATATTAAATTATTTTTTTATTTTTAAATTTTTTTTTANAAGGAGAGAGGAGAGTGATAGATGGGTGGTGGTCTCCATCCATGTCTTTTTTACTACGAATGGAAAGTTTTTTTCTCTTTATTTCAATTTTGGAGAATGAGCATTACTATGTATAAGTCTACACACCACATATTAAATTATTTTTTTATTTTTAAATTTTTTTTTATTTTTTTTATTTTAATCTTCTTAAAATATTTATATTTTTTATTCATCATCTATATAATATATATTTAATAAGAGAAATAAATAAAAAATAATAAAAAAAATTTATAGTATGTGATGTGTAGGCTTTCTTTGGAGAAATTTTCTTTTCTTTTATGACAAACACATTCTAAAGACAGAAGCAAATGAATCAATGATACCACGTACCCGTAAATTATACGGCAAAAGAACCTCAAAAAATAAAAACAAAATTTATTATCAATTGTAAACAAAAGTGATATCACGCGCCTTTAAAAGGAAGTAAGATTAATGAATGAAAGTAGGAAAGTCAAAAAGCATGCCCGTCACAAGCTCTGTCTTTGCCAACTGTCCTAGCAGTATCAAGAAACCAGCCCCGGTACTATATTTCGTACGAACCTCAAAATACGTGTAACGCTTCTCCGATATTATTCTTTTCTTTAATTTGATAGCCATATAAACAATATGATTTATAAATTATTTGGCGTTTTGATGACTCATTTTATTTTATCTTATTATTTTTTTTTAAAAAAAATTATATAAAATATAATAAGTAATTTAATTTTTTAAAATGTCAAAATAATAATAATTTTAAAAATAATATTTTATTCAATTTTCATTTCAACTCGTTATTCAAACAGCACATTAACGGTTTAAAGATCATATTGGACTATATTTAGGTGCTGAAATGATTTCAGATGATTTGAGTTGATTTATAAATAGTAATATTTTGTAAATCTAATTGATATGTATTTATACGTATAAAATAGGTTAAAGGTGTGTTTAGTTGTTTGAAACCAACTCAATTCATTTCAAACCAATTGTTGAAGAAATTCATTACTTTTTCAACTTTCTATAAAAAAAAGTTAAATCTGTTTTAATCTATTTCATACATTTCAGCTTAAAAATTAACTTATCTTAATCTAAAAAATTTAAACTCATATCAATGTGAATTACAAAATATTATTATTCACAATTCAACTCATTTCAACATCCAAATGCAGTTTAAGATATGTGTTTGAATATATAAAATAGGTTGATATATGCTTAACTTTTTATGAAAAATTAAAATATAGCAAATCTCATTAATAATTTATTCGAGATAAGTTATATATTCGACACCCCCAACATAAACATAGCCTTAAACAATGTTGTCACTATAAAATACCTACCAATTTATAAGGGGAAGATAAATTAAAAGAAAAAAAAAAGACTGTCATTATTACTTATTAATTTATTTCAAAACTTTCTATCAAAACAATGATATTTTTATAAAATATTTTACTATTCATTATCTCCACACACTACATATTATATTTATTTTAATTTATTTAATTTATTTTGTTTTATTCTCTTAAAATAATTATTTATTTTACTTATCATCTATATATTATATATTTAGTAAGAAAAAATTAAAATAAAAATTATGTATTGTATGTGGTGTATGGGATAAAAAATATAAATTTTCTTTTATTAAACAGAATGCATAACTTCGTTTTAAATCTAGGATGGGGCGGGGTGCAGGAAGCACCAATATCAAGAAAGAAATATTTGGCATACATATAAATTTTGCATACGGACATACTTTAATATATATAATTCATTTATATTTAAAAAAAATTTATTATAAAATTCATCTAACATATTATATTAAATTATTTTAATATATAAATTTATTTGCATATATCTAACATTTTTCGGACCAAAAAGGCGCAGAAGTGACAAATAAGAGGAAAGCCAAGCTCCACCTTTTCCTTATAAATCAACTCTTCCTATGTCAGAATCTAACGAAAATGACCGCCCTTTTCCTTTCCTTTATCGTCGAACGTGCGCGCGCGGCCATTATGTGAGCTGAGGTTGTCGGTGCTTAGACTGGACTCATACTCCCTGACGTCTTCCGCGACAAATTCAAAGCATTTCAATCTTTTTGTGTTTTCAGAAATTATATATATATAGTATATACAGTTTTTATTTAATGGATTTTTGCAATAATTTTATATTCTAGTCTAGTTTAAAATAGAATTGCATACGCTGGATTGTTATCACAATCCACATCTCTAGTAACGGATTATGGGACACGGACATATATAGAACGGGTCATTAACGAAGAATCACCTCCACATCTCTTTGAATAGAGATAATATATTATAGATAATAAGGTACAGAATTTAAGAATTTTGAAGGTTAAGAGTATATCAGATTATCTATAAATAATAATAAAATAATTTATAAATAATAGTTAAATAGTCAAAAATAATAAGAAAANGAAACCAACTCAATTCATTTCAAACCAATTGTTGAAGAAATTCATTACTTTTTCAACTTTCTATAAAAAAAAGTTAAATCTGTTTTAATCTATTTCATACATTTCAGCTTAAAAATTAACTTATCTTAATCTAAAAAATTTAAACTCATATCAATGTGAATTACAAAATATTATTATTCACAATTCAACTCATTTCAACATCCAAATGCAGTTTAAGATATGTGTTTGAATATATAAAATAGGTTGATATATGCTTAACTTTTTATGAAAAATTAAAATATAGCAAATCTCATTAATAATTTATTCGAGATAAGTTATATATTCGACACCCCCAACATAAACATAGCCTTAAACAATGTTGTCACTATAAAATACCTACCAATTTATAAGGGGAAGATAAATTAAAAGAAAAAAAAAAGACTGTCATTATTACTTATTAATTTATTTCAAAACTTTCTATCAAAACAATGATATTTTTATAAAATATTTTACTATTCATTATCTCCACACACTACATATTATATTTATTTTAATTTATTTAATTTATTTTGTTTTATTCTCTTAAAATAATTATTTATTTTACTTATCATCTATATATTATATATTTAGTAAGAAAAAATTAAAATAAAAATTATGTATTGTATGTGGTGTATGGGATAAAAAATATAAATTTTCTTTTATTAAACAGAATGCATAACTTCGTTTTAAATCTAGGATGGGGCGGGGTGCAGGAAGCACCAATATCAAGAAAGAAATATTTGGCATACATATAAATTTTGCATACGGACATACTTTAATATATATAATTCATTTATATTTAAAAAAATTTTATTATAAAATTCATCTAACATATTATATTAAATTATTTTAATATATAAATTTATTTGCATATATCTAACATTTTTCGGACCAAAAAGGCGCAGAAGTGACAAATAAGAGGAAAGCCAAGCTCCACCTTTTCCTTATAAATCAACTCTTCCTATGTCAGAATCTAACGAAAATGACCGCCCTTTTCCTTTCCTTTATCGTCGAACGTGCGCGCGCGGCCATTATGTGAGCTGAGGTTGTCGGTGCTTAGACTGGACTCATACTCCCTGACGTCTTCCGCGACAAATTCAAAGCATTTCAATCTTTTTGTGTTTTCAGAAATTATATATATATATATAGTATATACAGTTTTTATTTAATGGATTTTTGCAATAATTTTATTTTCTAGTCTAGTTTAAAATAGAATTGCATACGCTGGATCGTTATCACAATCCACATCTCTAGTAACGGATTATGGGACACGGACATATATAGAACGGGTCATTAACGAAGAATCACCTCCACATCTCTTTGCGTAGAGATAATATATTATAGATAATAAGGTACAGAATTTAAGAATTTTGAAGGTTAAGAGTATATCAGATTATCTATAAATAATAATAAAATAATTTATAAATAATAGTTAAATAGTCAAAAATAATAAGAAATTATTTATAAATAATAATAAAATAGTTTAAAATAGTCTAACCTCACGTATGTTTAAATGTAAAGAGTATATTATATTATCCATAAATAATAATAAAATAATCACAA
>QEOT01002785.1:0-64266 GCA_003123785.1 Pterocarya stenoptera | reverse complement strand
TAAAAGGGAGCAGCCTTTATCTCAATGTTATTTTCGCAAGTTACATGCTTCTGAGCATTTCAATTCTAATCCCATTTGCGATCATACAAGCAAGGATGCATAAAAGAGTTTAACTTGTGGCGAGGCAATGCCCATTAACACTTTTAAAGTGTTAACTTTTCCCTGCCTCCTAGTTTCACAAGTGCAATTGAGTGTAGTTTTCAAGTACAAACTCGTTTTATGGTAAAATTTTGTTACAAAACCAAGCAGATAAAGACTGTATCAACGCACACTTTTTTTCTAATAGAAAACAGGTGAATGGAAAATTTTAGAAGGTCTTGACATTGCTATAGGAAGCCATTGAAAAGAAGTGTCTCTCCATCCTAATACACCTTAAAGCTCACCTGTTCTAGTTGCTCCACCCGTCGTTTCAGATCCTCCATAGATGCTTCTTTGTGAATGCCTTGAAGAATATATAGCAAGTGCGAACTGAGGGTATCTGAACAATGTTGTTCGATCATACAGTAAGGTATCGTTGATTGACAACCCACTGCATAGAAAGGACAGTTCACAAGCTTCATTGGGCAGACAGTTATGCAATGCCTGTCCATCTCGCGTCTGATGATCCTGTCTGAGCACTTCTGCTCACATTGAATTATCTTGAAGGGACAAACTGAATCATGCTTGTCCAAGTGACGCGCACAAAATCTGGCATTACAACCCTCATTTGTGCAGGTCATAGATCTAAAGCTGCAGTGGTGAACATGTGCATCAAGTTCTTCAGAAGAGTTGAATTTCATGTTGCAGTGAAATGCATTCTTGAAGTCAACATTCTTGAGCAAAGTCTGTGCAATTGCTTCCCTCCCATCCAACAACCAAAAGCCATTTATCTCCATCTCTTGAATAAAATCATCTACCTTGTCTTCTCTCTTTTCACTCAGTAGCCATCCTGAAACCCGACTAAACAAGTTCGTCTTTGAACTTGAAAAGTCATCAACAAAGTCGGAAATAATATCAAAGGGATGGTCAGATGCTTCTGCCTCTAGACCACCTTCTAAGATAATAAATTCAGTGACGAAGTTTTCACTTCTCCGAGTAAGATAGTCCACAAGTTCTTTTCTGGTATCAACAGCTACAGAAGCGGGGCTCCTGAACATATCACCTGTTGTGTTGTCAACACAAGCTGTAGCTAATCCTAGGACGAACACTTGAGCTATCTTGTGAACTATTTCTGTGTCATGGAGATCGCACTTGAACAATGGGCTGCCCTTTTGCTCGTCTTCAATTGTCTCTGGTACATGTTCCACAGTAGTCGTAGGAAGATCCATGCCCAAATACACCTAAAAACAACTTCAGATATATAAAATCATTGCCAGATAGGAGAAATTAGAATATGCTTTTCAGCAACTAGCTAGGAAGAATATAACAAAAAGAAACAGAACATTATATAGATCCAATCATCCATCAACAACCAGGGAGTATACCTTTCAGAATTTATTAAATACATACATACAAAAAGTTTAAGAAAAAGCCTAATTTTTTCAAATAAGCATCTGGGTCAGTTTTGGAGATATAGCTTTGAAGGTTATCGTCTTCTTAATGACTCATCGGTTGCCAGTTTCTGTCAGATTTCTTTTGACAGTCAAGCTTCCTTCCCCAAAAGAATTATCCAGCCAACATTATGCGTTCCAAAAGCATCCTAAAGAGCATGAAAAATTTGCAGTGTCAATCAAGAAAAGAAAATGTATGCTTACAGATCATGGAAGACTTGATCATCTGCCCCCCAACATTATGCGTTCTCAAATCGACAGTTTCCCCAAAGTTTCTTCATTCATAATTTTAACCATCCTTAAAATTCCTTGTGGTTCTCCAAATTTCTAGATACCAAAGTGCAAATGGACTAAGAAGTTAGTAATTTCTATCGCCACAAAATGTGAGAGAATTTCTATTGCGATCAATGGTTTCGCATTTTCAAGCAATTAACTAGCATCCATTTTGCCCGAATTTCTGCAAAATCTTCTATTAGAAATTGTAAATTCCCACGTTACCGTAAATCAAATAGAATTCAGAGAAACTTAAAAAAATAATAAATAAAAAAAAACTGATGGCGACAAATGCCGACATTCAGGAACCAAACATCACACTGACTCTGAAAATTAAGAAATTAACCACACATACTTGGCAGCAATGATCAGGCGCCGAGAGAAAATCGATTGAATCGAACGTATCCACTCATTTGATTGGAAGGAAAGGTGTGAAGGAGCATTTCCTCAAAATAATAGAAGACAAAATAGTTTAGGAACAGGAATTTATACTTTATAGTACATATTGTAAATTTATATTTCCTTTTTTAAGATAAAATAGATATAATAAAGAGTAATATTAAATATAATTATGAATTGTATAAATGTTACGCATTATTTTAAAACATGAGTAAGATTTATTATTAAAAAATTATTATTTTTATGTACCACTCATATTTATTCACTTTAAAAATTATAACTGTAAATATAATTTTTCTATAATAAATCACGTATAATTTTGTGATTTTTTTTAATATAATACGATTGTATATGTAACACTATTGTTTGTAGGGTTCGATAAATAGGCTTTCCAAAAATTGATATGGATTTCCTAGTATCGTAAATGTTTGGGTCTTGCATTTGGGTTATTGCCCATTTAATGGGCTTGGCGTACTGTTAATAGTCCGGCCTTCAATATTGATGGGCCTTGTTAAAACATGGAGGGAGACCCCTATTGTAAACCACGAGATCTGTATATCGGACGGCTGGAGTTTAGCGAGCCCCATGAGGCACTACCTCGCGCGCACAATGACAAACCTATCTTAAGAAGAAGCTTCTCGAATAGAATATTATAAAGGCGTGTTTGTTCGCGGTTTCACAGAGAGGAAGAGTCGAGAAGATAGAGCTTCAAACTCCCTTCTGTTGTTTGTCAAAACCAGGGTTGTTCCGTGCAAATCAGAACCATTTGTTCCTTTCTTCTCAGGTCTCTCTCTCTCGCTCTCTCGGACGATTTGAAATTGATTTATCAGATCGTACGCGGTTGCTCGTATTTTCTCTGTTTTTTGAAGAATTATTTGATTTACACGATATATCTGTTGGCTTTTATGTTGATATTTGGTATTGATGGCTCTGTGTTTTTTTTTTGCCAATTTTCGTTAATGTTGTTATTTGTAGTTGCTGCTGCTGTTAGGTTTAATTGTTGTTTCTTTTTTCGTTTCTAGTCCGTTTCTTTGTATTCGTTGGGTTTATGGTTACTCAATCGATTTATAAGATCGCGTGGAGAAAAAAAACTAAAAAAAAAAATAGAAAAGTAATTAGTTTGCTCGATTTGACATATAATTTGTAATTTCATTTCCTTCTCGCAAAATAAAATGTAATTTCTCTTTTCAAGATAGTGTGTTTTGATGCAAGGAATTGAGAATTTTTTTTTTTTTTTCTTGTACTGTGGGTTACTTGCAATAGTGTGGGGGTTTTTTTAGCATTATTATTTATCTCGCATATTGTATAATGATTTTTCTTACAATTACGATGGATAAAATAACTCTTGAAAATCGTTGGAAACGAGTACAATGGACAGCCTGCGTGTTTTGGTTGTACAAAATGAATGTGTGTTATGAACCCTGTTGTAAATTGTTGTGATGTGACTAGGACAGGGAACGGATATGTAACGATGGATGCTGTAATGGAGATGGCTATGAGGTGTTTGAGAAAATGCTAAAGAGAGTCACAAATTCTATTGATAAAAGGAATGCTTCGAGGGATTTCCAACCTCCTTACAGACTTCAAAAACCTCTGTCTGCTCTCCCATACACCCCCCACAGCTCGTACAGCATAACCCATAACAGAAATAAGGACTGTGATAAAATGACTGGAAAAGTAACAGTAAATAAATGACAGACAATGGTCCCCCAATGCGAACGGCTTAAACAAAACGCATAGCTTAACTAAAGACCCCAAAATGCTTGAGTATGTATTTAGGTGTTTTCTATTGTGTACTCCATGTGTACATGGGCTATGCCTATTTTCATTCATATTAATGAAACTTACTTTTTATTGATAAAAAAAATACTTTTTACTGATTAAAAAAAAAGAGCCCAAAAAGCTATGTTTATTTCTTTTTCCTCGACGTCATCGTTTCACTTCAGGTCAGTGTGTGTGCGCATGTGTGTGTTTTTATTGTGTGAATATCTACGTGAGCACTGAAAACGCATGTGCACTGTATATATCTCGACCTCAGTTTATGAGCAATGGCTGTGATCTGCCACTGAGGGTTGTTTGGTACTTGTATCTGCCCCCATTTTATTTTATTTTTCCATGTCATGGACATAATGGTTTGTTACAATTGATAGTTATTATCATTTTCTGGCCACAGTAAAGTGGAATGAGGGGCAGAAGCTACAGCTACAGTCCTTCGCCACCAAGGGGTTACAGCCGAAGACATCGTAGCCCCAGCCCCAGGGGTCGCTATGGTGGTCGTGGTAGAGATCTTCCTACAAGTCTTTTAGTTCGCAACCTTCGTCATGACTGCAGGTTTATTCTCTTGAATTTTTTTGTTTTGTACGACAGGATGAAAATGGTCAATAATTAATGGAACCCCCTGTGGATTCTGTAAATTACTCCTTTGTGTTTCGAACCTCAGAAAACCATAGCATGGGGGATTATATCAGCTTTTTTCCCTCACAAGGCTGGCAAAATTTGCAGCTGGTTAATGTTGTTTGGGGACTTGTTAAAAACTGTAGGGTCAAGTGGTTGCTACTGCAGTCAACCTGAGCAAATTGTGCAATAATTCTCCTATTTATTGTTGCAGCAACTGCTATTTGTTACAAATAGCTTAACAGGGAAATTATTGGTTTTCTTTCGAAAGAAGAAAAGAGACTTCTGTGATTTTGTCAATAGATTATTATCTTAGCATTAAGCCTCAGAAGAGCCCTTAAAAGTGGCGGATGTGTTTCTTATTTAGAAAATAAGGTTTTATTTCTTATCAAGTAGCAGTTATGGATGTGTTTCTTTGAGGTTCAAAACATATTTCCTGTTATGGGAGCTGTGGTAGCCAAATGGATTGAGCATTGGGGTTACAAGCAGATCAATAAGTTCAATATTATACTTTTGCTCATGATTTTGTTAATTTTTGCAACCAAAACATTTCCTCTTTTATGGTTTGCAGGTCTGAAGATCTACGAGGGCCATTTGGCCAGTTTGGTCCTCTCAAGGACATTTACTTGCCTCGAGATTATCACACTGGGTAAGTTTGCACAGTGTTTGCCTCTTATGGCTTTCCATATCTGAAAAGTTTTTTTCTTTTTTTTTTAAAAATCAATTTTGCTTTTACTTTTCTATTGGGTTTAGTTGAACTTCCATGATTGGAATTTTTGCCCAATTGTTTGTCTTCACATTCTCTTGGATGTGTTGGGGGATATTTTCCCCTTTTTAATTAATTATATTGAATTGGTTCATGGGTATTTGGTTGTTTTTATTGAAAGTGTTGAAGACACCAATGAAGTAATAAGAGTACTATGTTGAAGACAACAATGAAGTAATAAGAGTGTTGTGTTGAAGAGACCAATCAAGTAAGTAAGACTACTGGTTCAGGATGGTCTTTAGTGTACATGAAGATTCGAAGGAAGTTGTTATGAATACATAGAGAGGAAGTTCAAGTGTTGAAGAATTTCATCTGAATTTTAACTTTGGCTTCAACGAGGTTAGCAGCCACTTGGTGTTTTCAATTGTATTGTTTGTAGCAGATATTTGTGCTTGCCTTAATCTTTGCATGTTACTGAGTTTGAGGTTATACCTGTAACGTTTCCTATCAACATGCATTTTTGGATTACATGAATTATATGTATCCTATATTTGTTATGCTTACAATGGTCATGGTGCAGGGAGCCACGTGGCTTTGGGTTTGTACAGTTTGTAGACCCAGCTGATGCAGCAGATGCCAAATATCATATGGATGGTCAAATTCTTCTTGGTCGTGAATTGACTGTTGTATTTGCTGAGGAGAACAGAAAGAGGCCTGCAGAAATGAGGGCCAGAGAACGTTACAGGTAAGTATTCTGTCATCAGGGGTAATGAATTGTGAACGGTCAATTTACTGCAGGGAGTGGTTGCCTTCAGTTGATGCTACTCTGATTGAGACCTTTCATAATGCATAATCAACATTTCCAAAAGGTTTACCGAGTCAATGTTTTATAAATGCTCCCTGTTTATTGGTAGAGGAATGATCAAGTCAAGGTGGCTTTTCAAATGATTTTAGGGGTTTGCTTTATGTTGTTTTCATGTTTAATTTATTTAAGATTTGATGCTAACGCACCAAAATAAATCAACTTAGTCTGTCTTTTATATACTCTGAAAAGTATTTTTCCAATGCCAAGAGTATTCGAAAATATTTGTTTTAGGTGTTTTGCAGTGTTTCATGCATCAAAAAGTCTGACATACATGCTTTGCACTTGTGTCATATTAATGATGTGTATTTTTTTACCCTCTGATAGGGGTCAGTCATATGAACGTAGGCGGTCTCCCCTTCGCTATTCTCGATCACCACGCTATGCACGGACTTATTCTCGCAGTCCTGATTATTATTCCCCTTCCCCAAGACGGAGGCATTACTCAAGGTTCACAGTTTCCTTCTTTATTGATTTTCTCCAATATATTAGAGACCTAAATGTTTCTTACTATTATGCAGGTCGATTTCGCCTAGAGACGGGAGGTACAGGGAGAAATCATACTCGAGGTCACCTTATGTGTCAAGGAGCCGTAGCCGCAGCTTTAGTAGGAGCCGCAGTCGAAGCCAGGATTACTCTGGTTGACTTGTTAATAGGAGGAGTTTCCCGAGCTTAGTATTTTATCAAAAGTAGGAAGCGTGTCTGTGTACGTGCTTTGATGCACGAACAAAATAAAGTTCATCCCGGAAGTTTCTAAAGAAGATCGACATTCTAGGCTGGTGTAGACTATAGCCGTCTTGCCGTACTGATTATTGTTGTTTTATTATTCATCAGTTATGAGTCGTTGAACGTCTTCCTAGTGGGTTACCCCCTCATTTAAGTTGACGTTTTCAGGTTACAACCCATTAGAGCATATTAGGAGAGCATGGCTATTTCATCAGGCAAACTTTTGACTAATATTTTACTTTTTAGCTTTTGATTATCCTACTCAAAATTTAATTCTATATTCTTTTCATTTTTTATATTTTAATAAAAAAATTCTAATTTTAATGTTTTGATTAAAATTCTAATTCTGATTGTAATCTTAATATGAGTTAAGTCATATTTTACTGCTTGATCTTTGTACACTTTCTAGTTGTGTATGTCTACTGTATACTTGGATAAAATAAAAAAATGAAACTCTATTATATAAAAAGAGAAAATTCCTTTTCCTTCCCGCAATGGTTGGAGTCGACCCAACCTCTGGAAAATGTAATTCTATTTTTATTAGTTTGAACCCATTTATCACAACTTGCAAATTAAATAAACAAGCAAATATTTTATTGGCCTTTAAAATGAATTATGCATAATCCGATCGCGAAATCCCAAATAGAAGGAAATTAGGAAATCAATATTGGGTTGGGATAAACATAATAATAAAAAAATATATATAATGGTTGGGCGACATGGCTCTCCAAAGATGTTGAACCATATTAGTTTCATGTAAATCAAGGCTTGGATGAATTAACATGCCTGAGCAAATGCAGGCCTATTTTAGGCATTTAAAGGATTGTACTGGCATTCCAGTGCCCTTTTAGTCACGTGGTCATATTCGTGAATTCTAAAGTGATTCAATTAGTTTTTCTTTTTAAGAAAGAAAAACAAAAAGGAAAAAGAGGGACTTGCTTTTATCATTTTGAAAATATCATTCCTTCCATTTAAGCAATCATCTTTGAAATAGTTTCGATGTTGCAGCGAGATAAATAAATAAATAAAATAGGTCCGATCTCTATTTTAGGATTGTCGACGGTAGAGAAGATGCTCTAAATTATCAAAGACAAGTAGAGCTTCTAGTTCTACAACCTTGGTACTCTCTATCAGTAATTATACATAATATATATATATATATATATAATATAATACACAAGCGTTAGCCAGCAAAATTTATAAGCAGCAGTGCATCTGGTTTGTGTTTGACGCATACGATAGCACACAAACGCTTAGATCTCCACGTGGCAGCCTGATTGCACGAGTCCCACGAACTCGTCGGGGACTTCTATCCTCTCCGGTTTACGGTTTTGCCCTTCAGCTAGAAAGAACCCTTGCGGTCCACCTTGGTAAGCCGACCCGGACAAAAAGGTCCTCCGACCCAACTGGATCCCACACGCTCCGACTCTTACCTCCGAGTTCGACTCCGCCCAGCAAAACATCTTCCCATCTTTTCCTACTCCAACACACGACTTTGGGCACTGACTCGCCTTCCAGGCGTGCTCGACCCGCTTCCACTGACCCGTCCCGAGATCATACGACTCGGCGCTTTCTTCGAAGCCTCCTTGGTTCTCCGTCCTGTACCCGCTCACCACCACGAACTCGGACCCAATTACGACCCCTTCACACTCGTCTCGCTCCTGACTCATCGGAGCCAACTCCGCCCACTCGTCCCTCCTCACGTCGTAAACCCAAGCCGAGCTCAACGCGTTCTTGCTCTCGTCGTGTCCACCCGCAATGAAAACCCGCCCATCCAACTCACCAGCGGCGAAGAATGACCGGTCCTGCGGCATGTCCTTGCCTTTCCTCCACCGCCGAGTCGTGAAATCGTACACGAACACGTCCTTTACCGGCTCGTAACTCACCGGATCCCACCCTGCCATGACCACGAGCTTGCCCTCCGTGCTCGTCACCTGACAGAACAACGGAAACCCATTCGGGTACTTGGGAACTGGGTCAATCCGGTCCCAAATCCCACTAATCGGGTCAAATACAGACAACCCATAAGCTGGGGGTCCAACCGGTTTGGTCTCATCGGAACCAGACCGAACCGGGAGTGACTGAACCAAGCAAGCCGCTTTACGGGTATGCCCAGTCTGCTTTCTGTGGTAGTAGAAGTCCTTACTATGAAGAAGCTCTCGCCAGCGGTGACAAACTCTGGCAGCGACCCCATGAGTAGAGAAGTGCAGACGACTCAAGCACTCAAGCGCGAGTTCTTCCGGTAAGCGAGGAATCAACTCGATAGATTCAGAAATATACATTTGTACGAAGAAAGTTCCTCCGTGAGAGACTTTATCAGATTGTAACCTCTAGAACTCCGAGATTGATATTTATAGCCCGAATGGCCACAGATAGACTCGACTCACTGCGATGTTACCGCGGCGAGAATGGGGGGTTTGACTGGCTGTTTAGTTGTTCCAGGTGGATAACGGATAAGGGATAGGAATAGGGATAGACATTTGTGGCGTGTGGAGGGGTCCCACAATGTGCAGGTTGAAAAAAAGCGAATCGTGAATGCATTGATTAATTATTACGTGAATTAATATTTGCATCATCTTACACACCACACACTATAATTTTTTTTATTTTTTTATTTATTTCTCTTATTAAATATGTATTATATGAATGATAAATAAAAAAATATAAATATTTCAAGAAGAGTAAAATAAAAAAAATAAAAAATAATTTAATATGTAGCATGTAAGATGATGCATAGTAATGCACTTATTACATACATATACAGTGAAAAGATAGGCGCATACGTGGCCATTTTTATAGAATAGTAATTGGGATAAAACTTGCGCTATAAAAACTCATCGTCAAGTCCTGATATCTATGTCGGTAGATGCTTTGGCATTCCGGTTGTTTATCCCTTTTGGATAAAATCAAGGGGGCCATGTGATCTTATAATTTTTTAACAATTTATTGGTGTTTCCGCTTTCTTTGTTTTAGACCTCAAATCACGTATAATCGAAAGAATTTGCTTATTAGAGCATCTCAATGGTTTTGTAAAACTTATTTTTGTGTAAAATTTGAAGGAAAGTTGTCTAAAAGTGCATCCGGATGATGCATTTCATATATATTTTCAATATTTTACTGTGTTGCCGCTATATGTAGTATGGACTTTGCACAAATATAAATATTTTTTTATTTATTTTCTCTCTTTTTTTTGTACTTTTTCTCTCACAACAATTTCTCTCTTTTTTGTATTTTTTCTCCCATAAAATATTAAAAAATATAATATTTAAATGATATAAAGAAAAAATAATTAAATTGATATATGATATATTGTAAAAATCAATATGTAAACAAAATAAAAAAATAATTTTGATGATACATTTTAAACGATAAGACGAATAATCCATTAAAAATGCTCTAAGCATGTTTTCTAATCTACAAGGCAATCACATTAGGTAAAACTAGGATGTTCATAAATAATAGATTTCACAATCACAATAATAATAATAACGTGTATATATATATATATATACTAACTCGTAAGTATAAAACAATGTATTATCATAATTTGTAAAATGAAGATTAGAATGATATAAAATTAAATCACGTCTATTTGTAAGCTATTATTTAGATATTGATATGACATTAAATGAAATAAAATGAAATCTATGAATATAATAAAATAATTTGAATTAAAATATTTTACAAAATTTTTAAAACTATTTATTTTAAAATTATAAATATCATTTATCTTTTATAATTTTTTTAATAAACAAGTTATTTAAAAAATATATTTTTGAGCTTTGACGGTGACAGCAAAAATCCCTAGATATTAATATTCTAAATGTAAGAATGGCATGAAACTGATAAGTACTCAAATTGATAATTCTTTATGATTGATGCAATGTCAGCGACATTAATAATAAACTTGAATATTAGGTATAACAGAATTATTTATTTTAACAATCTCTTATCTCTTTGATTGTATCCCTATAATTCGAGAGGAGAATATTATTAATTTGTTTCGTCATTTATTAATATAATAATGATGGATGGATGGATTTCGTCGGGAGTGGAGTGGAGTGGTGTGCAAAGGGCAAAAGGCCATGGGTTGAGTTCAAGCTGGAGCTTGAATTATTTCGCTGAGCATTGCTATGCATCATCCTACACACCACACACCAATGTGTTTTTTATTTTTTTTTTTATTTTTTTTCAATTTTTTTATTTATTTTACTCTTCTTGAAACATTTATATTTTTTTATTCATCATCCATATAATACACATTTAATAAGAGAAACAAATAAAAAAAATAAAAAAAATTATGGTGTGTGGTGTGTAAGATGATGCAAAGATTAATTCTTATTTCGCTTCCCACTGTATTTTTCCGTTACAGATAAGGATTTTCTTTCCAAACAACTTCGGCTAGGAAGATCCACTTGACGCTATTAACGGCAATTGACCTCTTTTATTTTATTTATTTATTCCTCATTTTTCCTTTACGTACTTTGTAAGAAGAAGCAAAACAAATAAAGAAGCGTATAAATAAGGATTGTAGAAATTCCAACCAGCCGTTGTTGCTTAAAAGGGCAAAAGTTAAGAAAAAATCTATTTGCAGTCACGTGACTGCAGACTGTGCTCATGAACTGGACGAGGATGCCCACGTCAACGGAGCGTTTAGGCCTGGTTTCCTTTTAATACTAAAATTTGAAATTAAAAATTTGCCGTCTAATTATTACAACTTTATAACATATATACTTTATCTTTAAGATTCATATTTAAAAATATCATTTTCACATTCATCTAATTTAACTCTAAATTAGGGGTGAAGTCGGCATGGTACGGGGTGGGATGGACCCTTCTCGCACTCCGTCCTGCACCATGCGAGGTAGGGGTTTTCAACCCCACCTCGGTGTTAGGAGGTGGGATCGAAACCGCATTGCACCCCACCCGGCTCCCCGCCTAACCCACGATTCATTAAGTCTAAAAATTATTTGTTTAATCTAAAAAATTTTAAACCCAAATTATAATATAATTTAAATTATAAATATAAAAAGAATTTAAACTCATTAGAGTTATATGTTGTATTGTCTTGGCCTTTTACGCCAACTTTTATATAGGAGGTTAAAGCAATACAATAGTCATACTAAAGCCTTCTCAGAACAAATGAATTGTCCTCAACAACCTTCAGGAATGCTTTAGCCTTATCAGTTTCAGGGATAAAACCCTTAATGTTCTTGTTGATATGAGATTTTATGAACAACAAATATAAGTGATTAAATCGCTCCCACTGTTCATTTTTAGAAATCTGTGTTGGTGTACTTGATTCCGTGAGGAAGTGTGGTTTGTCCACACGGAGCGCCATATCAAGCTCTAAACACTCCAATTTTTTCTTTCCAGTAAGAGAAATTGTCACAATTTAGCATCGAAATACGAATAATATCATCAAAATGTGAAATGGAAAATGTTAAAGTTGAAATAAGCAATAAACACTTTAATGCTATGAATTTGAATTTATTTAAATCAACCAATGTCAATTTAACCAATAGTAAATTTTAACCAACTATAAATAGAGGTTGCATCAAATATAAATTTACTAAATATCTAAATAATAAGACCAGAATAATTCAATGTTAATGAATAAATTCTCCATACCTTTGGGCCTAGGAAAATTGCCACCAACACTAAACCATCTTTCTTATTCTAATTAAACCATAAAATAATAACCTCCCTTTGAGGCGGGTCACTAAAATAATGATTTAATTACAACACAGATGCTAATATATCTTTATAAAGTTGAAACTTTATATGATTATCATTATAAATTAGGATGCTTTGGCTACTCCCAAAATGCTCCAATAATCAATCTTATATGATTATTTTTCAATAGATAAGGATGCTTTGGCTACTTTCAAAATATTTCAAATAATCACAACCTTTAGCATCTTACCATAGGAAAAACAATATATGTTTCCACCAAAATTAATAGAAACAACAAACAATCCAAAAACAAGCCGAGGAATAAATTTTAAATTTGTTTGAAAAAGTAATATTATTTAAAAATTAATATTTTATTCCTACAAGTCGAACTGGTCAAAACCATTATGGGTGGATCAACCCGTTCCTACCTGAGCACATGGCTCAGCCCGAAAGGTTGGCCTAACATGGGTGCATTTTATTGGGTAAAACCGTAAAATTGTTAAAAGACCAAAGGCCTAATAATGCCAAAAAACCAGAACAATAAGCAGCCCATCTTTTTATACAACCCAGATCTTATCGCAGATTCATATGTATACTTTTTTTTTTTTTTTTTTTTAAATAATCAGCACCTAGCAAGTAAAGAGGAAGGGCTATAATCATGCACCATATGGGCGTGTGAATCCTGGCCAGAGGTCATGCCCTACCTCTAGCCGGGTTTGGAACTGGATTGGTCTGCGGGTCTCAAAATGGGTTTTTGGACATAACTTGAGTTTTGAAACTCCAAATTCAGTGATTATTGAGGCGTTTAATTCGTAATAAAAATATATATTACAATTTAATGCTTATTTGAAGTGGGTATCAACAGCAAGTGACAGATTTTGAAAAAAAAATCTTTCGACCTTAAAACCTGGCCAAATGAACAAAACATCAAACCTTAGACTCTTAAACCATAAACCATGCAATTAAATCGTGTAAGCATGGACTATATAGTCTCAAAAGCATGTATTTATGAACATGTTTAAATACAAAATCAAGAATCACAAAAAATACATGAAAATCAAACATGTAAGGATGCGGGTTATAAAATAAAAATCAAACTAAGATGTCTTCGATTTTTCAGAGATCCAGAGACAACAAAAATCACAAGAAAGGCCATAAACTTCTCATATCAAACCAAATGTGATCTCATAAAGAAAACACAATAATATTGGATTTTCATGCTCAAACGAAAAAAATACAAATGTCTCAAAAATCTAAATCAATTGGCATAAAGGTGGCTCTGATACCACATGAAAGAATAAAATACTGAATATGGAATAGCTAACAGCAAAATTAAAATAGCATGTACCCCTTGTCATGGTTATTCAAGAATAAATAAGAACTTAAAAAAAATATCACTTCAAGAAAAATATGTTAAACGTGAATAAGAAGAGAATCTTCTGGCCTATGACTTTCTTTTGCCGTGCCAATGGTGTAGACATGCCCTTTATTCATAGGCTAGGCTATGGACCCTCTAACAAAGTTAGATTTGAACTATTTCTACCATCAAGAAATATGAATTATCTGTTACTCGTTCATTAGAAATAAAACACTTAACATCCAAGTTTAATTGAATTAAACTTCTTAACAAACTGTGGCATATGGGTCACTCTAAATAGAATTCTAACAGTTTTTTTATAAGAGTTTTGATATCATGTATATTTTGCACCAAAATTCAGCTCACCTTTTTTTTTTCTAAGTTTCTTGAGGCCAGAAAACGTAAAGTGTATCAGTTGGAACTTGGAACTAATTTTCGGTTTTTTTTTTTCCAAGGTTTCTCGACAACAAAACACAATATCAACTTGAAATTTTTGCTATGAACATTGCGTTAGTTAGGATATAATTTATTTTGACTTTTCATGAAAGTTTTCTCTAAAAAAAGATCAAAAAGAGAAGGCTTAAACTTTCTATATCTCTCTACATTTGATACATCGCAATGGCCGAAAGTCTTGCTTCATGCATTTATTCTGAAAGGGGCAACCTACTTTAGTATTTAACCAGTCCTTGATTTGAACCTGTAGAACAAATTTGTGTAGCTCATTACCAATTCCATTTGTAAATTAAGCATAAAAATGAATTATCTATTTTTTTGCTACCCACAAAACACACACATGTGGGAATGATACCCCACAGAACACACAAACCCATCAATTGGGATAAAAGGATGAAAATAGCTATGGAATTTGTCCAAAACTTACACTATTTGCACAAAACTGTAACACCTTTAGTTGCTTAAAGAAAAAGAGATTGAAATTGCTCACTTTGAGGGAAGCACATTCATAGAAGAAATGAAGAAGAAAAAAAAAAAAAGAAATAAGAATTTTCATTAACTTTCTAGATAGATGAACTCTAGAGCCTTTGGCTCGTATAAAGAAGATGACCCCTACATGAGCTCAGGCTAACACAACTAAAGGAGGGCCCAAGCCCATTAGCTACATTGTAGTCCAAATTATCTGCTAAATCACAATAAATATAATTGTAAACGGAATTAAACTGATCCAAGATCCATGGCCCAGGCACTTTATTCATGGACTGTGACAAACCATCTCCCTTAGAAGAACCTTGTCCACAACGTGCGGTATCCTTGATCATAGTGACCCCGGGGATAGCCTCAAAATATTCTACTAGCTGGTCAGAATGGCGACCCAAAGGTCTAACATAAATTCTTGTCCTCCTCTTTTCATTAGCAATAGTTCATCAAACACTTCAAAAATGTCTATGCCAGGCTGGTGGATTGTGCATACAACAGTTCTCCTAATAGCAACTATATTTCTCACTATACGCTTAACAATAGCAACAGCTCTGGCATCCAGACCAGATGTGGGTTCATCCATGAAGATGATGGAAGGATTAGCATGAACCAGCTCAACAGCTATTGTTAGCCTCTTCCTTTGTTCTGTTGAAAGACCATATACTCTAGGAAGGCCGACTAGAGCATCTCTTAGTGGTGTAAGCTCAACCAACTCCATAACTTCTTCCACAAACATCTTTCGTATCTTTACATCTAAAGAGAGACGAAGCCAAGTTGAATATAAGAGAGATTCGTAGACATTAACATGCGGTGAATGAATGTCGTTCTGTTCACAGTAACCACTGACTCGGGCAAATGTTGATTGGTTTTTAGGACAACCGGATATGGTAATGGTTCCTTCAATGTTGCCACCGGTCTTCTTCTTGCTAACACATCCATAAGGGCTGTCTTCCCAGCACCACTGACACCACAAGTGTTGTCAATATCCCTGGAGTTAGATAATCGTACTCACATCTACAATATTATTAGAGTAATTCTACATAGAAGCCACTGTAGCGGTGCACTCGTTACACTCACTGCGTGGCTGCCGTTAGATCTTTTTTTTTTTTTTTCTATTTTCTCTGTATGTGGTCTAAATAATGCCACATCATGTGTGTAAAATGACTTCTCCAAACAGTGACTTCTATCTATATTTATTCATATTATTATACGTACTCACATCGACTAAACTTAAAGCTAGCTCTAAAGCTAGGAAAAAATCAGTTACGGTTAGTTTGGATAGTAAGATGAGATGAGATTAGATGGTATGTATAAAATATTTTTAAAATATTAGTTTTTTAATATTATTATTATTTTAAGATTTGAAAAAGTAGAATTGTTTATTATATTTTATATGAGAATTTGAAAAAATTATAACGATGAGATGAGATGGGTTAAGAGTTTTTTTATATTCGAACGGAGCCAAATGCCCCATTTGAGATTGGTAATGTTCATGAACTTCTTTGACAAACAGAGTTTAAATTTATGGCAAGGGTTATATTTGATTATTTATATTATTTATTTAACATTTTTTTTATACGTGGGTCTGATTCTCTCTCAATAAGTGGACTCAGTACATAAGTATTTAATTAAATGAGGTAGTCAGGTATAGAATTGGAATTCAAACTCTGGACTTGATTTTGATATGATATTACATAATCACTTGTCGTCCTAAAAATGTATACCGATGGAAATGAATAAATTTAATTATGTATATTATATCTTAAAATAACGAATGAACCCAATTATATGTTTGGCAAAATAAGAATTCAATAACCAGGTTGTTGGCAAATGAATGGACACTCCAGTTCTTAAGTCATGTACAAATTTTGTATTTGAGAAGATCAGTCATATCAAATTGCTTAGAATGTGTAGAAGTAATTATACAGCTTGCTGAGATGGTCATCTTCTAGAGCCATATGATTCAGCTTTTAGGTTGAGATTAGTAATATATGAATATGATGAACACTCTAGACAAATTAAATGGGGGTAGAGTCTTCCTACCCAAGCAAATCGTGCCACGTGTACAAGTCTAATCAGATTGTTGATTATGTTGTTGTTACTCCACCAAATTAAGAAGCAACAGTGACAATAATATATATTTTCTAGCTCATCTGAAAAAGGGTGTAAAAAAATCAAAGTTTGCATTGATATCTAGGCCAGATCAATGAATTTCCAAACCAAAGCAGGAGGAGGCAGCAGTACTAATCAATGAATTTCCCAGTTTTTGTACTACCAAACTAACTAGCTACCAGAAAAGCCATAATTGCAAGTAGGGCAGGATGTGAACTCGTCACCTTCCTTCTCGATCTTCACATTCTTTGCCTCCCTTAAAAGCTCCTCCTTCGTATCCTAACCAGATGTAGGGTGGTAGACAAACTATATCTATATATATATATATATATATATATGTAAAATATTTATCCCACGCGCCTTCGGCATGCGTGTAAAAATATTCACTTCTTTGTGCATGGGACTCACAGGGGAATGAAAGATAATGCATCAGGTTTTTAAAAGTTGTCTTTATTTCAAAGTTTATCTTCTTCAATCGTATCTATTCATAATTAAATTTTTTAGAAGATCTGCATGCATCAGCCGTAACAAACAAACAACTCTAATTTTAACGACTTAGGGCTGACAAACTTAAATCAAAACACCCAATGCATCTATTAGGTTCCAATTAAGGATATAGATCAAAGATAGCTAGATGGACCAAACAATATGGATAGGATTTTAGGCACCCGCCAAGTGGTGTACCAAAATGGATAAGTGTCATGTGAAGTACTTGAAAATGAGATTAGGGTGTTGTCATATATATGGACAATTAGATCAGTCTTTAAATTAATTGAGAGGCGTAGTTATAAAATATGAGTAGCATGGTTGTACATTATGCGTCGTGGAAAACGGGGGAAAAAAAAAGAGAAGGGGCTCTTCATCTACCAAGATGCATGGGGATTGCTAACACATTTTATATCGAGGTGGTACGTACAATTTTATAGAGAGGATTATTTCATTATAATTGGTTGATTACTATTTATCATCTTTCAACATTTTCGATTTCGTTTCATTTTACTTTTTCCCCATTTTACAGTAAGTTGTAATAATATGGTTTTTTCAACTAATTAGGTGTGATTTTAATAGTGAGTTGAAATGAGATAAATTAATATGAAAGTTGAATAAAATATTGTTTGAATATTATTTTTAAATATTATTATTATTTTTAAATTTAAAAAAGTACTTGAATTATTTTTTATATTTTATGTAAAAATTAAAAAAAATTATAATGATGAGATGAGATAAAACATATTTGAACCAGGCCTTGGTTATTAGAAAAGAAAAGTAGATAAGGCTTAGATTAAGGCCCCAATTGATAGTGAGATGAGATGAAATTGTTTTATATGAAAATTAAAAATTGAATAAAATATTATTTTTTAATCTTATTATTATTTTGAGATTTGAAAAAATTAAATATTTTATTATATTTTATATAAAAATTTAAAAAAATTATAATAATCAAATAAAATGAAACCATTTCGTACTCCAAATGAACCTAATGGTATATATTACGTACCATAACCCCATGCTGCCATTCGATCCACTAATGGCAGTAAGTAAGGTAAGCTGAATTTTTCAATAAAAGATTTACCGTGAGGATAAGAGTTAGTTTGGATAGTAGAATATTTTAAAAAATATTTTATTATTATTTATTGTTCATTTATTATTTATTATCTATTATTTATTATTATTTAATATTTTATTTTATTACTATTTACAAAAACATATGATATCTCAATATCTAATCACAACCTTAATTATGCAGATAAAGTGGGGAAAAAAACAAAAACATAGCAAATACACGCGCCCCAGCGCATGTGCAGAAAGTGCATTCAGACAGTCGACAGGGACTCCTTGAGCAATCTTCGGTCCATTCAATTTCTTTCGTCCGCTCGAGAATGCTTCATTATTGTCTCCCTCTCATCCGTCCCTCTTCTATATCTTCCTGATCTCTTTCTCTTCCCCCAAAAGCAAAAGCAAAAGCTGAGATGGGTCGACTTGAACCGTTATCAGAGGAGCTCATCAACTTAGAAGACGACGGCACGAACAGCTCAAAGAAAGGACGAGGTCTGACATGGAGGAGCTGGATCAAGACCCACCTCTCCCTCGTCTTCAACAAGAAATCTGACCTCAGGGTTCTCCTCAGCGTTCTGGGTTGTCCTCTGTTCCCCATCCCACTCCATCCCAAACAGTCCATTATCAACGAGGTAGAGTACCGACTCGACATCTTTCGGTCCTTTATTTTTTTCCAAATGTCGACCTTGCGTTTGAGTTAATCACTAAGGCATGAGATATGTTGGTGTTAGTGATCGTTTGCTAGCTGCTTCGGTTGGTATTCTTTCACATTCCTAGCTGAGAATGCATTTTTTTTTTCAAAGTTTTTCCTTTTCTCTTTTTCCAACTTTTTCAAGGTATAACTAGCATCCGGCCGGCAAAGGTAGGGTTTTAATTAATTTATGTTTATACTTCGATATTTTCCTTTTCCAACGGTACTATGCCATCAATAACCTAATTAGCACTCCCACCCACTGTGTTGGGACTTGGGATCTTAAAGGAATATTAGAGCCCACACTCTATGAACTGTGGGTCTAATTCACTTCATTATTTGCATTAAGTATGATATGCAGTATCCAAGTTGCACACTTTGATAAAAGGAAAAGCGAAAAAGGAAATCAACCATTCCTCAATGAAACAATGCATGACTAAAATAAAACGATATAATGATTTTTGTCATTGGATTGACAGGTGTGTTCCTCAGCCCAATATATCATACAGCACTTCACGGCGGCGACGGGCTGCCGGAAATTAGAGGGGAGGGTGAAGAACATTTTCGCGACCGGAAAGTTAACCATGGCCATGGTGGATGAGCTGGGTTCTGGCGGCTCGGCTTCGGGAGCCCCCGGAGTTTCACAAAAAGGATGCTTTGTAATATGGCAGATGGTCCCCAATAAGTGGCTGATTGAGCTAGTTGTGGGTGGTCACAAGGTTGTAGCCGGAAGTGATGGCAATGTGGCATGGCGTCACACTCCCTGGGTCGGTGCTCATGCAGCCAGAGGTGGTGTTCGCCCTCTCCGGCGAGCTCTTCAGGTAAGTCATCTGGTATTGCTAAATTATACGCAACATATTTTTTTGACAAAAGGATAAAAAAAGGCTTGCTTTTCGAAGAAGTATTCATTATTAACGATCTTGTGACCAAATTGGGTGTTTTTTTTTTTGTGTTTTACATTTGCGCGTCCTTCCTCAGTTCCTCGTACGCTTTCAACCGTCTTCAAGTTCAATTATCGTAATTTTCGCGAATTGTTTATAGATAATGCCAATTAATTTTCATTTCCATTGTTCTCTTTGATAAGGAATTCGAGGTGGTCTTGACCAATGCAGTGTTATTTTTTGTTCCATTAATCCCTGCTTACGACACTAACGTAACCATGTGCTGATAGGAAACCTCGTAAAAACATTTGTAGGGACTAGATCCTCTGGCTATAGCGGCTGTATTTTCCTCAGCCCAGTACTTGGGAGAAAAGCGAATCTCAGGCATCGATTGTTTTGCGTTGAAATTGTCAGCAGATCAAACGGACCTGGCCGAACGTGGGGACAACACGGTGGATATGATAAAGCACGTTATATACGGACACTTTAGCCAAAGGAGCGGGCTCCTGGTTTACTTGGAGGACTCTTACTTGATGAGGATCCAATCCCCTGGGATCCACCCCATGTACTGGGAGACCACCATGTCCACCAGAATCGAGGACTATCGGACGGTGGAGGGCGTGATGATCGCCCACGCTGGCCAATCGAGCGTGACCATTACACGGTTCGGAGACAACTTGAAGGCGGCCGGCCCCGCAGCCACACGGATGGAGGAGACGTGGGCCATCGACGATCTTGCGTTCAACGTCCCCGGCCTCTCCGTTGATTGCTTTATTCCTCCTGCCGAAGTAGTGCCAATGGAAGAGGATCTTGTTTGGAGGTCACCGTTTGGTCAATGATCATGATTTTGATCGTGCGGTGCTAATTGATTCTCAGCAAAGATTGTATACTGTTGACTCGATCAGGCGGTCGTTTTTTATTTTTTGTTAATATATAATGTTTGGGTCCAACTTAGGTATTGAATGTTTGCCGGATAATTCACAAGACTATGTTAAAAAAAAAAAAAAAAAACACAAGAAGCGAGGCATAAAGAGTAAAATTGGGGTACGTCCATTTTCTTTAAAAATAGAAGGTAAAAACGAGTAATCGCAAACAAGTGCAAAGCTGCATTCAACACCTGTTAATTTCCGTCATCTTTATTATAATAAAAGCCACGCCCAGCTCATAGCCAAGCCAACCCCTTTTTTTCACAACCTTTCTTCCCCTACATTATAGGCAAAAATTATGCATCAAAGAAAGTGGAAGAAAGAGAGTTCCCCCTTAGATCTTTGGTGGGGGTGTGAACTGGTGGCAAAAGATCGAGCCGTTATATAAAAAACCTATTACAAAGCAGAGTATCCAAATTTACCTGACCCTCATCTCCTTCTACCTTAAATCCACCCCACCTTTCTTTCTCTTAAAAAACCGAACCACACCCATCTCTTATCGTACAAAATTTAACTTTACATGTACCCATGATAAAGTCTTCAAATTACAAATCACTTCTCTTGATTGTAGTTTTTGAAAAAGAAAAACCAATAGCAAAATAATAACATGAAGAGACACGTATATCTTACGCAAGAAGAGAAAGTCTGAATTGGGAAAATCACAAAAAGTGGACTATATCGTGGAGGGGAGACCAGACCACTTCAAGGGGGCTTCAGCTTCTTCAATCTCACGACAGGGACTCCAACGACGAGATTTCTCCAGAAGATAGAGTTTCGATCTCTATTGTACAACGATAATGAGAGACTATAAAATAAACATGTTATAGTACTGGATTCACCTTCCCAAACAACCCATGGACGTAGGCCTAGTACCAAACTATATAAATCTGTGTCTTCATCTCTTTTATTTTTCCTGCATATATTTATTACTCACTGTCATGGATGAACGCACATATATCGTATAGCCGTACCGGACTGCCACCTGGGGCTTCATACAGCATCGATCGAATCTTGAATAGCCTCAACAAGTCGGGAATGAATATTTCTTCCTTAATTTCCAGTCTATTGAGCTATTTTTAAGCATTATCACATTGAATTAAAGAAAAAACTATCCCATCAAACAATTGATAACTGATAATTAAAAACGAAAGATAAATATCGGAAAGCCACAAACGAAAAAGAAAGATATGTAAAAGGTCATGCCAAACCTTCGACAGCGACTTCATCTATCTGTGCATCTATCTATACGCTTAATTACTACTATTCTGCCACTTGACTTATTGGTGGTTGTAAAAAATGAGTACTGTTATTTGGGATGCTACTAATCAACATGATACATTAAATGTCAATTGAAGAGACACTTAAATAAAATTATCTCTAAAGTATTCCAATGCCAAGCCAACTATATTATACTACAATATTAATATAAAAAAAAAAAAAAAAAGCCATGCTGCTCAATGGCGTTAGTCTTCGGCTACAGGCATCAGCTAAAGGCATTAGAGCTGGACGAGGTTGCCACAGTTTAAGTTTTAAAATTGAGAAATGTTTTAGTTACAAAGAGACTTCATATATGTAAATTTACGTATTGACGTGTGATTTGATATAGTACGTTAGATTGTGAAGCTACTTTTATTATAAACTAAATCTAACGTATTATATGATCCACTATAAGGAAAGTGACTTTTCCCAGCGACTTTTTTCGTTGGGAAAAGTCTTTATATCGCTGCCATTGATCTTTTCCAGCGATTTAAAAATCGCTGCCTGTTCGCCAGTATTATCTCTCTGCTTCTGATCTACACCAACGGAAGCCAATAATCACAGGGAAAAGTTACCTTTTCCGGCGATTTTTTTTGGCCAAAAATTTAAAAAAAAAAACGCTGCAAATACACGTATGGTTTGCCTATTAAATCGTTGAGAAAACATTTTTCCAGCGATTTTTTACCGTCGCTAAAAGTATTAAAATCGCAGCAAATAAACCTTTCCGGCGTTAGGTGCACATTGCTGCAAATGGCCAATCTATTTCGAAAACTCTATTGCAGCGATTATAAAATCGCTGTAATTGATTTTTCCCAGCGATTATTGAATCACTGCAACTGAGTTTTCGGTTTTGAATATCCAAATCCAACGATTTATAAATCACTGCTTTTGATATATTCTCAACGATTTAAGATCGCCGGAATTGCATATTAAAAACCAAAAACTCAATTGGAGCGATTATAAAATCGCTGGAAATGTACATTTCCCAACAATTTTGAATTATGGTCACAATTACACATCTGCAGAGGGTAGTTTTCGTTGGAAAAAGTTATTTGCGGCGATAATATATCGCCGCAAATAAATTTATGCCACAAAAAAATTTCCAGCGAACTTTACTCGCCGGAAATAGTGTTCTAGAAATATTTAAAAAAAAATAGCACAAAACGGAATACAGGAAAAATATACTACACATCCAAGTGCCAATATCAATTAAGAAATCAGATCGTACAGGTTAGATACATTTGTACAACAAACTTGGCAAGTGGCTCTGCAATTCAACACATTAAGGTTGCCATTGCTCACACAGTTTCAAGAATATGGAAGCATGGTCAGCATTTACTATGTGACCATATAAATCTGATATCTAATGAACCTTACACAGTGTTATGCATGTTGAAGAAAACATAGGCAAGAAAAGAAAAATCCTACATCTAAAGAAAGCAAAAGAATCTGATCCGGTGAGCATTTTGAAATGAAATCCTACATCAAAAGAAATACCGTGTTTCAGACTTGAAGCGACCATGTAACCCAAAAATAAAGGAATAGCAAAAGCAAAATAAGTCTTACTGACACGAATCCCTTCAATGCACAAAGCTTGTTTCACCAGTTAACTCTGTATAATAATGACATCATAACTAATCATAGTTAGCAGCAGAGAAAAACTAGGGCAAAAGTTAACAAATATTACATAAAGAAATCTCTATCCTTTCAACTTCCTTAGGTACTAAAAAAACCCACCAAGAAACTAAGCCAATACAACTTTATTCCCTCATCTCCATTCATTTCTTCAAGGTATAATAATTTCATGTTATACTTCCATACTTGGCACTAAGTTAAGCCATTTAAACTCCACATTCCAAGCATTATAAAGAAATTCATAAACATGTTTAATAACATACTTGTTGCCCAATAACGGTCTATTGAGTTTTCTACATTAAAGATGGGTCATAACCATGGATTAAGAATGTATAGATGATAGAAAATTGCTAGGAATTGAAGGAACAAAGAGTCAAAATCTAGAAATTTCACCAAAATAGATTTTGGATAGTTTTTAGTAACCTTGTTGGAACTAAGAAGTGTGGAAAGCTAGGGCTTACTTGATGGCTGGTTTTGCCCTTATTTTTCTGTAGTTTATCACACAAAAAAGTAACTTTAGTTGAACTTTTCATAATGAAGTTGAAAATGGAAATGAAAATGGGCTGATTTGGAAACAGATTGTATAGCACAAAATTTATGCACAAACTTGTACAACCAATAATTTATTTATATACTTGTTTCAAAATCTCCTTCCTTCAACCATAATCCCAACTACATAAGCAAAGGAACTAGTGTTGAAGAGAAATTGGAAAGAAGCACGATTTATGTGTAGACATCGCATAAAAACAGCAAGGAGCTAACTGATGCATGTCTTGGTAAACCAGAAAATTTAAAGAGAAAACTTACTAGCTTAGGTGAAATTCTTGATTGTTTGCTTTAGGTTATTAGCTTGTGGACAAGGTTAAAAATACATACTGATCTCAACTGGTTTAACACATAAAAATGGAAGCCTAAACATAATTAAAAAATTGATTCAAATAGAGGAAGAAGTATAGTTAAAACTATAGCAGATTTTTTTATAGAACTGTACACCTTGGAACAAAACAGGGCAGAAAATCATCTCACCTCTTCAATAGTAAGTTGCTCTAATTATACTTGCTTCTACCTTACTTCCACTTGATTATACACTCAAAGAAACTAGTATTAGATGAAAAATGTAAGATTAAATGGAGTTGGAAGACACCATGACAGAAACAGTACAGAAAAATTCAGAACTTGAAATTCAGAAAAACACCACGCAAAAGAAATCTCCAAAGTGACAACTTTTCTTAACATAAGTTGCACACAAACAAATATTATAGCAGAAATTTTATGTAGTTGCAAAAATTCTTTGATTTCTTGCATGTTATGAGCTACCATGCATTTTTCCTTCTATTTTGTTTTCACACATTTGCATGTACTTGATTAATTCATTATAAGAAGCATGATAAATTCGTATACATTGTTTCAATATATATATCAAGCTGGCTTGCCATTCTCATCAAAAGAAATCTCATTATTAATTGTTTATAAAAGATCATTGCTAACCGATGATACAGATGCACTTTATATATATCTTAATTTCTATATTTTAATTCTTTTCTTCAATTTCAGATAGTTGAAAACTACTTAATTTGCTTCATGTATAAAGAAAAATATTAATAACAACAATAGCAATTTAATTAGTATATATCAACTTTAAAAATGTCATTATTATAAAAAAGAAATGCTTCTTGCAATGGCCATTGAAACCAAGTATGTATATGCAAGTCAAAAGTCATTTTTAGTCGTAAATGAAGTCAAGTAGCACTATAGGGAGTTTGATTAAATTATAAGACAATGAAATATTATGCCATTAGTAGTTAACCAGTAATGCCAACCTCTATGAAGGACAAACTAAGTAATCATGCCAAATACCCAACCTTTTCAAGACTGGAAAAAAAAAATATTGAGGTTGCATCAGTTTAATGTTTCTAGCTTAAATCTCTAACCTGATCAAGATTACTTAAAGGTCTGACCTCTTGTTTGAGAATCAGTATTTGCATGGCACTAATGATCTTATATTTTTTAAAATATATAAAGGGATCAATTCAGCCAATTAAACTACCCCTTCACTCTTTGTTGGCACTAATAATCTTTTATCTTTGAGCCTTTTGTTCTGGAAAAGAAAGTTGTTCTTTATTAGTTCAGGTATTCTGATCTAGGTGTGATGCTCATTTGACTTCTTATTGGACTGCTCTTACTTGTGGTTGCGTGGATTTGCTTCTATTGTATACTGGTTGGTGGTTTGTTTTGAAGTGCTGGGCATTGCTTTCAAAACTTTGTGTGGTTGTGGTTGGGTTCTCGGTCCCCTGTTGTGGATGACTCTCTTCTTTGATGGCAAACTTATGGCTAGTTTTTAGTGCAGGCTTGTGCTATTCGTGGTGGAAAATGTTATGTTAGGCCTAGTTATTGTGGTGAAATGTAAGCCTGCTATGTTGGTGGTGGGAATGGCTATATTTATTCAAGCTCTTTTGAATACTGGTTGCTACACTAGATGTTTCCGGCTGTGCAAATTGCTGTACTTGTTTTGTTTGTTCCCTTTGAAGGACTACTCTTCTCTTGTAGTTCCTTAAGTTATGCTGTATTTCTGTTGTTAATTATTGTCTTTCCTAATTGTTTATTTTCTTCATGTGGAATAACATTACCTTACTCATCCAAAACTAACAGAAAGGTGAACAAAATAGATAAAGCAATGATTACAAATTAGAATACAAAGGGAAAAGAAAGGGAATATTGCCAAAGCAAAAGATTCAAAGAAAAGTACCTAATCATCTCTTTGAAAAGCACAACATCCAGAATAATCCTTGAGCGACTGCATTTCATAAACCACCAACTCATGTTACACTTTTTACAGACTAAGTATACAACTTTAAATTGAACAATGTGTAACGACAGAAAATACTTTCAAATTAACAAAATGGTACTAGCATTCGTCCATGACTACAAATATATAAGACATACGTTGGGGCATGCACTTCTGTAATGGAGTATCATACAATCATTTTTAGTTAATTTTTTCTCCACTCAATCTTTTTGATAAATTCTTTACCTCAACCTTTAAATTTTCCTAATTATACACACTCAAACATATGTTTAGGAACTATATTATTTCATTACTACTCATTCATCATCTAATTAACTCTCTTAACTAAGAAAGGAAAAATATATAAGATAATTGCTGTTTTTCATCTTATATAAGATAATTGCTGTTTTTTTTTATAAATAACAACCCCATATGGCTTCTTGTTCATCCTCATCCTCATCTTCATGCATGTCATCCTCAACAAGACCAAACTTTTCCCAGAAGAATTTCTGCTGGCTAGCAACGACAGAGAGTATTCGTAATTAATAAAAGTTGTAATCCTATCAATGTAACAACCTAATAGGTATACTACATACCCTAGATGATTTAGCATCCCCTCACCAACCAAACCATCCCCCCTTCTGAAAAAGATAAAAAAGATTCTCCTTTGAGTAAATGCTCTTATTTTATACTTTACACTCAACCATCAAAACTCATTGCAACTTCAAACTATAACAAATTGATACTTTTCATGTCCCAATTGAATTATAGTCATTGATCAGATAAAAGAAAAACAAGATGTCGACCCAACACATTATTGAGGGGCAAATCTGCAACCAATAAAGATTGTATTGGGAGAAGCCAGTTAAGTCATCATCCATTTTGTTTCAATTCATGTCCAGTGTCGTAGCTATTAAAAAAAGATAATGAAGTTGAGATTTACATATTATATTTATCTAACTCTCTTCGAATTGAACAAAAACTTTGAAGAGCTTCTTTATTCCATGATTTGTATTTAAAGGAGAGACTTTCTTTTCTAAGATAATTTGACGTATTTAATGCCCTTTAGTTATATAAAATCATATTTGAAAATTCTACACTCTATATATAAAGATAGTATATGAACTCTAATAGTTCCTTTTTTTTTCTCTCATTTCTCATTATAATATGCTTACATATTGTAAAACATATATATTTTTTGTAATTCTATTCTCTCGCACATACAATTCACTCTTCTTTATTGCGTTATTTTTTTAAATTATTCTATTCTCAAGCTGATATAAAGAGCACACCATCCAAATCTCTTTAATGGTAAGATTTGATTGATCAAATTTAAATTTAGAAATTTATCTTTCAAATCAAAGTATACTACATAAGCAATGTATGGTGTAGATGTTTTAGAATAGCCTGAATACTCTAATTTATATGAGGAGTTTCAAATTTATGCATATTGCGATAAAAGTCATGAAACAAATTCCATAGCTAAGAATAAGCAAGAGAATAAAATTATCATAAAATTCTCACTAAAAGAATTATTCAATGCCTAATTATTTACTTATATATTTTCTTTCTGAATAGATTCAATACTTCGTTATAAGAAGGAAAGAAACATAAAGAGAGACGATTATGATCAATTAATCATCATCCTAATAAAGTTGACTTGCATGATCCTGATGTGACCTCCAATGCATTTTTTAGATTCTACAATGATTGGTCAGGATTAGCCCACGAAGCACAATTTTAATAAGCAAATGTTGGGCCCACAACCTACTCTTTCTCTCTCTCTCCACAAGTATTTAAGACCAAGACATTCCGAAGTACATTCATACTCTTAAACATCCCTCATTTAACCACAATATTAACTACATAAACCAAGCATACTAGAGTTATCCAAAACTTGAGAAGAAACATTATTTTTTTGTGAAAGCATAGCATAAACATCAAGAGTTCAAATCAGCCCAGAATTATATGTTAATTGATCATCAACCAAGTATTGCAGTGAGACAACATATTAAATGGAAGAAGCCAGAGGAAACATGTGTTAAATTTAGCCAATTGGGATGCTGTTGTAGATAATAAGAACAAGAAGGTGGGAATAGGGGTTATAATGAACGTGAACTAAGAGAAGGAAAAATGAAGTTTTAAACTAACCTAATTACTTAATCATCTAGCAAATGAAATTTAAGCCAAAGTTCCTGCCTTATATAGTGAAGATATAAGCTCAAAATAAAGGTAAAGTTGCTGCAGCACAAGTAGCAAACATCAGGTATTGTTTGATATACTTTGAACTCTAAGAGGTGGGTTTAAATTTACAGAGAGATCCTTTCACTCACTACATAAATTCTAGACAGCAGCAGAAATTCAAGGAAAAGCAAAACATGGTTGCTGTTTGTGTGCATAGCTTGAACCCCGAGAATGAAAGAGTAGATTTTCCACTTCTAATCAAGGGGACTCAAATTAAAACTTTATATTAAAGTTGGTTGAAACAATAAAAATCAAACAAGTGGATATTTTTCCTCTCTTTTCCTCCATTTTTGTCCACCTTTTCAGGAAACCAAACAAAGAAAGCAGTTCAAAATCATACCAGAAAACACCTTCACACAATCACTAAAAATGCATAGAATTCAAAACCAGAGACGACAGTAGTTATTGACTACAAGTGCTTGAACTTTTCCAGTAAAACAAGAAACTTACCAATGAATATTCAAGACCTGTCAAGGACAAAACTCTCAAAGCCTTTGCTACCATCCTACAAAACACAAGGTAGAAGGCTTCCAGCAGTCGATCAACTGCTTTTTGTCTTACTCCCGAGCTATAACAGATTCAACTTCAACAACCACATATGAAATTTTTATTTTTAAAGAAACAAATTAGCAATGATTTATGAACTTTCATTTGAAAATACACAATCAAGTGTCTAATAAGTTAGGGTTTCCGTTACAAGATAGCAATCCACAATCAATGAACATAGATTTGAGCTTCGGAAATCTAACAAATGGGAAATCATGAGAGCAAGGGGGAAAATTACAGATATATATCTATATTCTAGCAAAACATGAAGAAAAAACATAAGAAAAGAAGAATCGAAACTCACAAGGGACAGGCAGATCAGTAGCAGATCACGGGGGGCTGTGGGTTGCGAACAGAGCAAGGGAGAGAGGGAGGGCCTCGGGCTGCTGGGCTAGGCGTGGAGGTGAAGGGGCCGATGGCGTCGAGGTGTGAGTGGTGGCGAATGGTGCCCCTAGTGGCAGCGATATCGAGAAATCTGAGAGAGAGGTCGAAGCCAAATTCGATGAAAAGGACATTTCCACCGTGGGGCCTGGGGGAGAAGGAGGGAGTGGCCATCGAGGTGAGGTGGAGGCAACGTGGTAGGGTCGCTGGCGATGAGCTATGCGCGGCGGCGTGGGTTGAGGGAGAAGAGGGATTGGGGAGGTAGAGCGGGGGAGAGAGAAACGAAGGGTAACGCGGGGGAGAGAAAGAAATGAGGGGAAACAGAGCATGGGGGATTTAAATTTAATTTAACTTTTCCAGCGATTTAGATTCGCCGCAAAAAGCCATACCCATTTCGAAATTTTCTTGCGACAATAATAAAATAGTTGGAAAAGGCATAAATTTTCTGAAAGATCTATTGCAGCGCTTTTTATTCTCCACAGAAGTAACTATTTTGGCGATTTAACCATTCGCAGCAATAAAAATACTGCTACAGTTACAAATATTATTTGCGGCGATATATAAGCACCGCAAAAGATCAAATAGTCGCTGCAAATGAATGAACAGTAATTTCACCATGCGATTTTCGGATGCACTGCTTTTGAGTCATGCGGCGATACGAAAATCGCTTGAAATAAGAGTAAATTGTGGCGATTTTTTTTCCAGCGATTATAAAATCGCTGGAAAAGGCTTTATTTCTTGTAGTGTGAAACCATTTTAATTTATGAATTTATTTTTATAGGATCTCTTTATGACGACACCACTTCTATTTCAAATTATATGATTAACATGAATGACAGGCTTATGCATGCGAACAAAACAATACATAAAAAACTAAACTTTAAGGCAAGCTTGGATTATGAATTCTAGTATCTACGAGAGTTTCTATTAAGAGGTGGCAATATGTGACATGACATAAGAATCTAACATAAACACAACATGAAATTAGCAGATTTGGGTTTAATATAAATAAGTTTGGGTCAAAACGGGTTGACCATTAAGACACGATTAATAAATAGGTCAATAATGGGTCACCCGGAATCAACTCGTAATAATGCATTTAAATTTTATTTCAAAATTATGATTTTATTATTGTTGAGTTGTAATATTGGTATTTTCTAATATGTTTATATTATTATTCACTACAAAAAAAAGAGAGTATTTATGATGAGTTATTTACGACGAAAAATAACTATTTGTGACGATAATAGATTCATTTTGATAGAAAATAACTGGGAGCAAATAATAATTTTCTTGTAGTGATTATTGGGATTGTAATGATGGACTTATGCTCATATTGTTATTGTTGTGTTTGTAATATTGATGTTATTATAAGTTAAAATCTAAAAAATATTGATTCTTTTTTTGTTAATGGGTAGTCTTTTTTTTCTCTAGATATTTTTTCTACTAATAAATATAGATTATAATATTTATGTAAAATTATGTTAATTAGGTCAAATAGGTTATGTGGATTAGTTTAGTCCATTTACATGAAACAGGTTAAAATGTGTTATGTTGTGTTGACTCATTTCTAATTAATTATTATACGGGTCAAAATGTGTGACACAACACGACTAGGGGTGATCATTGGCCGGTCCGGACCGAGAAAACCGGACCGAACCGGCCATTTTGGACCGGACCGGTATTGGTCCGGTCCCTTTGTTTTTGGACCGACCACATTCGGTCCGGTCCACGGTCCGGCGGTCTTTCGGACCGGACCGGACCGGACCGGACCGAATGTAAATTATTTTTATATTATTTTTTATATATAATTAATTTTATATATAATTATACTATATTATAATTAAGTATAGACTATTAATACTATTATATATTTATATAATTATACTAATGGTTATATTAGTTATTATATTAGTTTAGTTATACTATATTATAGTGATTTATTATAAGTTAATAAATTTATAACTATATTATATATTAGTATAAGTTATAATGATTTAGTATAGTTATAAACTTATAAGTAATAAGTATAGACTATAGACTATAGTACTTATACAATTATACTTATACTAAATTACTAATATATAACTATACTATATTACTAATAGACTAATAGTCTAATACTTTAAAATTTATACTAATACTATTATATAGTTATATTAGTTGTTATATTAGTTTAGTTATACTAATAAATTAATAATACTATATTATAGTGATTTATTATAATTATATTATATATTAGTGTAAGTTATAATGATTTAGTATAGTTATAACTATTAACTATAGACTATAGTTATACAACTTATACAATTATACTTATACTAATATTACTAATATATAGCTATACTATATTACTAATAGTCTAATACTTTAAAGTTTATACTAATACTATTATATAGTTATATTAGTTGTTATATTAGTTTAGTTATACTAATAAATTAATAATACTATATTATAGTGATTTATTATAATTATATTATATATTAGTGTAAGTTATAATGATTTAGTATAGTTATAACTATTAACTATAGACTATAGTTATACAACTTATACAATTATACTTATACTAATATTACTAATATATAGCTATACTATATTACTAATAGTCTAATACTTTAAAGTTTATACTAATACTATTATATAGTTATATTAGTTGTTATATTAGTTTAGTTATACTAATAAATTAATAATACTATATTATAGTGATTTATTATAATTATATTATATATTAGTGTAAGTTATAATGATTTAGTATAGTTATAACTATTAACTATAGACTATAGTTATACAACTTATACAATTATACTTATACTAATATTACTAATATATAGCTATACTATATTACTAATAGTCTAATACTTTAAAGTTTATACTAATACTATTATATAGTTATACTATAATTGTCATTATAATTTATAGTATTAGAATCATAAATTATAATATTTATAATACATTGAATTTGAGTAATTTACATACTCTAACTTAGTAACAAATTTTCAATTAACACTTAACATTATAAATATAATTATCACTAATTATTTTTTTAATGAGTTAATTAAATAACACACATTAAATAGTTTATTTAATTTTAATTTTACTAATTTAAATAATTTTTTTAATTGATTTATGTATAAAAAATGTAAAAGAATCACAAAAAAAAATACATCAAGTCTGCCTTCAAAGCAACGGCGCCGTTTGATTCAAAATGGATCCCAAACGGCGCCGTTTAACGCCACTGCAGGTTACAGAAAAACTGGGTTGCGTGAAACGGCGTCGTTTCACGCAACCCATTTATTTTTTTTTCAATTAACGTTCCTGAAACGGCGCCATTTGGGTCCAATTAAGAACCAAACGGCGCCGTTTCAGGAACTTGCCTAAGTTTCCTTCAGCTTCCCCGGTTCCCCCCTCCCCCCGATTCACTTCACATTTCCCCCAAATTCTAATTCCCCCAACTCCTCCTGCGAAAAGCCGAAAACCCTAGGTCCCTAAATCTTCTTCGGCCACCCTCCGTCCCCACCGTCGCCTCCGTCGCAGCAGGCTTGCATCCGTTCGGTACTCTCTCTCTCTCTCTCTCTCTCTCTCCGATTTGTTCAAATGCTCCAGCTCGACTGTGTGTTGTTATTGGGATGATTGGAGAATTTTTTTGTGTGTTGTGGTCCGGTGGATGTGTTAATCTGTTATTAACTTATTGTAATTTGTGTTGTTATTTTTTTGTGGTTTTGTCTAGTGTCATCTGTGTAGACTGTAGAGTCNGTTGTTATTTTTTTGTGGTTTTGTCTAGTGTCATCTGTGTAGACTGTAGACTGTGTTGTCGAGACTCGATTCTGTCATCGACTCATCTGTGGTTCTGTGAATTTTTGTGTGTGTTGTTAATAGTTATTATATGCATGTCTGAATATATATAGATATATATAATATATGCATGTGTGAATATATATATATAGATATATGCATGTCTGAATATGTATATGATATATAGATGCATGTCTGATTCGTCTGAACATATAATATAATATATATAGATATATATGCATTAATGCATGTCTGAATATATATATAGATAATATATATATGATATATGATATATATAGATATATATGCATTAATGCATGTCTGAATATATATATATAGATAATATATATATATGATATATATAGATATATATGCATTAATGCATGTCTGAATATATATAGATATATATGATATATATATATATAGAGATATATATATATAGATATATATGCATGTCTTTCAATCTGCATGTATTTCAATGTTTGTAATAAATTAATGTTTGTTTTCTCATGTTTGTTTTCTAATGTTTGTACATAAATTAATGTTTATTTTCTAATTATTTTGTCCACTTCTCCTTTTGTCCTTTTTATAGATGGAGTCTTCTACAAATGATGTGCAAGAGTCACCCCCACCCCCACCCCCACCCCCATCCAATGTAAGTGAACAATCAGTTGGTGGGTCACAAAGGGGTAGAGTTAGGTCTTTTGTTTGGGATCACTTTACAATCATACCAAAAGGTGATCCAACTAAACCTAGGGCTGCATGTAATTATTGTGGTACTTCGTATGCTGCTGATACGAAGGCCAATGGTACGAAAAACATGAAGAATCACATTGAGAATCAGTGTAAGAAATGTCCGTTTAAGAAGACGGATAAATCTCAGACGACTCTAGGTTGGAAGGTAGAGGGAGGAAGTGGTAGTCAAAGTGGGGGACTTGTGCCTATTGCATTTAGTGTTGAGGCTTGCCGACAAGCCTTAGCTGAGATGATTATTCTTGATGAGTTACCCTTTAGGCATGCTGAAGGGGAGGGTTTCAGGAAGTTTATGCTTGTGGTTTGCCCTAAGTGGGTAGGGATTCCATCCCGTTTGACGGTTGCCAAGGATTGTTTTAATTTGTTTTTGAAAGAAAAACAAAAGTTGAGAAATGCTCTTCGAGGGCAGCGAATTTCCCTCACCACGGATACTTGGACATCCGTGCAAAACTTAAATTATATGTGTCTCACAGCACATTTCATTGATGATGACTGGAAGTTACACAAGAGGATTCTTTCCTTTTGTTTGGTTGAAAATCATAAGGGTGATACACTTGGTAAAGGTATAGAGATGTGTTTGATTGATTGGGGGCGACCAAAATTTCTTGCACTCACTCTTGATAATGCAAGTTCTAATAATGGGGCCGTTGCTTATTTGAAAAAAAAAACCAAGTATAGGAGAGACACGATCTTAGAACATGAATTCTTGCATGTTCGATGTTGTGCCCACATTTTGAATTTAATTGTTCGTGAGGGGTTGAAAGAATATGATGAGTCTATTGCAAAGGTGAGGGGTGTTGTAAAGTATGTTAAATCCTCCCCTCAAAGATGGAGTATATTTAAAAAATGTGTGGGGTTGGAAGATATTCAATCCAAAAGCCAAGTTTGCCTAGATGTACCGACTAGGTGGAACTCCACCTATCTTATGTTGGAAAGGGCTTCCAAATTTAAAAGGGCTTTTGATCGGTTGGAGGAAGAAGATCCATGCTTCCTTGGTAGTATTGGGGATGATGAGAACGACGACGACGACGACGAAGATGTGGATCATGTGGTCAATAGGAGAAAGCCAAAGAAGTTGGGGCCTCCTAATGCATCCGATTGGGAGAAGGTAAAAGTGTTTGTGAGATTTCTTGCATTATTTCATGATGCAACTTTACGCTTCTCGGGGGGTGAATATGTAACTTGTAATGCTTTTTTTCCGGAGTTAGTTACTATTAAAGATGCCATTAACATGGAGTGTGAAGAACGAAATCCCGTTGTGGGATTAATGGCCATAAATATGAGGAGAAAGTTTGACAAATATTGGGAGAACTTGGAAAATCAGAATATGTTGCTCTATGTTGGTGTTATTCTTGATCCTCGCTACAAGATGCGATATCTTGATTTTGGGTTGGGACAAATGTATGCACATGATAATGCCAAAAAAATTGATTTTAGTTGGAAGGTGAAAAATGCATTTATCCGCATGTATGAGGCATACAGAGAAAATGAAGAAGGGCATTCTCCTCAGCGTACAAGTTCCCCACATGAAGATGTATCTCCTTCAGCTGACAAGATGGCGAGTAGAAAAGCAAATTTGATGGCCCAATTTAAGCAACAATTACAGTCAGAAGACAGTTTAGAAAGTAAGTCAGAGGTTGATAGATATCTAGCTGAAAGATGTGAGGATCAAGATGATAGTTTTGACCTTCTAATTTGGTGGAAGGTGAATTCAGCTAGATATCGCGTGCTTTCAAAGGTTGCACGTGATGTACTTGCAATACCGGTATCTACTGTCGCCTCTGAATCTACATTTAGCACTGCGGGTCGTGTACTTGACCCTTTCCGAAGTAGTTTAAATCCAATGAGTGTTGAGGGTCTCATATGTGCACAAAACTGGCTTCGTTCTTCTTCTACTCCAATAAGCCTTAGAACTTTAATGGATGAAGTGGAGGAATTTGAGAAGCAACTGGATATGGGTATGTAATAAATTATCTTCTATAGTTCTATGTGCTGTAATTTTATTTTGTTTTATTTTCTATGTTATGTAATTTTATTTAACTTGTTTTGTTTTAAATTTTTATGGATAGAACTTGTTGGGGACCCGAACTTTGTTGATTCTGTGGAGGCGTCAAATTCAATGCCTACTGGCTCTACACCCAATCTTGATTAAAGACTAAAGAGGTGAGAAGATTGTTGCTTTACTTGAAACTTGAAAGGCTGAAATGAAATTTGTCATCAATCATGTTTAGTTATTTTGAAAAAAACTCATGCATTAATATTGGTCATTCTCTTTCTAATTTATTAATAACCTGTTTTTTGTTAGATATTCATTGCCTTTTTATGTTAGAGCCTTTTATTATATATTTTTTTTATAAGTTATTCATGGATATTCATTACCTTTTTTGTATGTTTTTAGATCATTTCTCAACCCTTTTTAAAATATAAATGCAAAATCATTATGAATTTCTGGACATTTCATGTAGAATTTCTGGACATTTCGAATCAGAACAGATGAAAGCTGATGAGATGGAAGCTGAAATTCAATGTTGAAGATTAGACACCAGTGTTTTGTAATAATTAGACACCAGTACTTGTAATAACTTTTGTAGTAATTAGTTCTATTTCACTTCATTTTGTAATTTGTAATTTGTAAGTAATAACTTTTGTATTATTATTTTGTATTTTTATTTTTTTTGCTTTTCTAGTTTTTTATATAGATTAGTTTTTTTTTATCATTGCATTTTTTAAGATCAAGTGTTTTTTTAGTATTTTTAGCTAAAAAATGTACAAAATTTGAAGTGGGCCGAAAATAATTGAATTTGGGCCCAACAGAAGTCAAATTTAGATGGGCTGAATGGCCCATTTGGAGCATGTCCAGACCGAATGGACCGACCCTGGACCGGACCGGACCGGACCAGTTTATACTCGGTCCGGTCCAGGGTTGAAAATTTCTGGACCGAATAGGTCCGGTCCGGTCCACAAAACAGTCTAAGACCGGACCGGACCGGACCGATATCACCCCTAAACACGACCTATTATTTAAATAGATTGTGTTAGGATTGGAGGGTCTAACCCGTTTAGTTTAACTGGTCATGTTTGGATTAACCTATTTAGTCGAATATATTGTTGGGTTTGGAGAGTCTAGTTTTAAAGGTGTGTTGGCCTTAATTGATGACTCGATTAGATAATGATGCGTCATGATTTTTTGATAGATTTTCAACGAGGGTACTTGTGGGGTCCTAGAGCATTGCCCCTGGGGAAAATTTTTGGAACTGTTTGTGACTAGAAAAAGTGTCAGGCTGAAAGTTTCGTCGATACTCGTTCGACAAGTTGCTCGAGCGAAACTCAAACATAGAGTTTGCTTGACTTGCGCTTGACACTTCGCTCTAGCGAATCTCAGACAGAGAGTTTGCTCGTTGTGTACTCAACTCGCCACTCAAACGAATAATACAAAACGTAAAAATTAAGATTTCTGCGTGTGATCCTATAAATATGTACTTAATGAGAGTTTTGAACAGTGCGATTTTATCCCAATGTATATTTTGAGATTTTTCAATATAATAAAACTTTTTATAATTTTTTAGACATAGACACATTATCAAATCATATTAATTTTTATGTCGTGTGTGATTGTTTACTAATATTTTCTCTTAATTTATATGTCATAATTAGTTTGACAATATGTACATGATTTGACACCACACACTACGAATTTCCATCAGACTAAAATAAATTGCGCATTTAAAGCCTTGTTATAGGCTATTATTGGGCTGCACTCGATCGGGGGCTCCTTGAAGCCTCACGTTCCGATCATAATTTTGAGTGCGAACATTAATCAAGGCACAGAAAGTCACCAAACGAAATTAATGAATCCACGGATCGATCCGATTCCTCCCAAAAGCAAATATTTTTTAGAAGAAAGAATTTGAAAGTTCAACGTAATCAAGGCACGCTTTTTTGTTTTGTTTTGTTTTTTTTTTCCGGTACGGGAGGACTAATTCAAAAGTAGATATCTTATATATATTTTTATTATATGTTATTTTATGAAAAATATTATAGCTATAAAAGAATTAGATAAAAATAAATTTATAAACTGATCATGTAGCTTGATATGGTATGTCAAATTATAAAATTATTTTTATTATAAAATAGATCTAACGAATTCTATGAAATCACATCAATTTGTAGATTTACTTTGTATAATTTCTTTATGCCTGTAACCGTTCTCATCACTAAAATTAAAAGAAGGATTTTTAATATATTATCGTGTAAAATCACTTTCGATTGTAGGATTGCTGTGTAGATGAAAGAATTCTCTATTTATTAAGAATAAATACAGATAGAAGCTACTATTAGGAAAAACCATTTTACACACATGATGTGACATCATCTAAACCACACACAGAAGAGATGAAAAAAAAAGAAAGATCTAGAGGCAGCCACGTAATGAGTGCAAAGTGTGCACCACTACAGTGGCTTCCCTCTAGCACTACTCTTTTTTTTTTTTTTTTCATTACTTCTGTGTGTGGTCTAGATATCGCCACATCATGTGTATAAAATAACTTCTTATAACAGTGGCTTCTATTTATATTTATTCTTTATTAAAAGCAAATTAAATAGTAAAAGTGAAGGCTTTATTTTCCACATTTTCGTATGCCCAGTGAATAGTTTGGCTTGCATTAATACTTACAAGTTTACAACTTATTTAATACACAAGGCTCTAACTCACAAATGATTTGCATGCATGTAAAAAGATAGAGAACTTCTATAACTGCAAAGAGATTTAATTAAAGTAAACTGCAAATTGACATGGTTTCATTTTATACGTTAAAATGAGCTAGTTTATAATAAAAATATTTTATAATTTGATATATCACATCAAACCACGTTAATTTATAAGTTTACTTTCATAAAATTCGTTTGTGGCTAAAGTATTTCTGAAAGAGACAATTGTAATTAAAGATGTAGCCCTACTGACCTAAAACGCTCTGGTTCAGGGTGGCCAAGGCAAGAAATTCAGGATTATTTTTCAATAATAAATAATAGTTGCAATCGTGAGTGCATTAGTGTCGTATAATCACTTTAAAAAAAGTGAATAAATACAGGATATACATGAAAAATTAATTAATTTTTTAATAATGAACCCTACTCTTTTTCAAAATAACTACATGGTACTTATACACTCTACAACTACATGTAGTATACTTTTCTTCAATATATCCATCTCTTTTTCATCTAAGGTCACCCATGCCTCGATTCCATTGCCACATTGGACTTTGTTGAAAATTGTGAGTTTGCTGAATGCCGGGCCAACTCAGAACCCCAACCCAAATGGGCTTCCCCAATCCCAAATCGATTTCATTAAAACCAAACTTGATCCAACTAGTGGAGCTAAAAATGTCTTAGCCTTTGGGGTGAAATACCATTGCAGCTATCTTGTTTAGGTATTCGCAATTGGCTAGAAAACCTTCATCACCTTGCACAGCTCTAAGATTATCGCCATTGATTTTCTCCACGGCTTCTCTTAGCGCTGCCACCAATCCTGCAGGCAGCTGTATATCCATCGTTACTGAGTCTGAGTTCTGATCACATGCTGCCAATGCCCATAGAAGAACCTGAAAAGCGTGGCTTTGTTAGCTTCCGGATGTTTACTGCTTGGGCTAGTATAGTTGGCCTCAGAAAATCTGAAGAAGTGCCATATCACGTGCAGAAATAAAAGCAGACAATGAAATATGTTCACTCAGGGTGGTTCCATTCGTGATCTTGTATGACATGCATATATTCGCCGATTATTATTCCACCACATTGAAATATGTTCACTTGAACTGCTAATTGGGCCGCTTTTGCAGGGCTTGTTTCTTTGCAAAATGGATGGCATGGAAGAAATTGGTTCAACGACTCCGTTTTAAGATCTTGAAGGAAGTCGGTGATTTCTCTCGACAAGGTAGCGACTTCCATCATCATTTTATCAAACAGTATGTAATCTGATCAAGAAACCATTATTTTTGCATGTGATTCTTTTTAACCTCACAATATTCTGATTCACAACGCTACCTTTTATATGTAGACGTTACGACTGGGATAGTGCATGATTTACACGTAAACAGCGTTATGGTTGGTAGGAACATAAGGGCACCTTGAAGTACTGTAGCTTTCCAGTTTCCACGTCGCTTGTATGAAGATTTTTGGAAGTTCATTTATTAAGAAAAAAAAACACCAATGTACGCGCGTAGCCAAACATCAAGTCCTTAAGAAAGCATCAATATGCTTTTAAAAAATATTGGGCAGGCGCTAACCATCCCAAAGGTGTCACCTATACGGTCATACCTATATCGGGGTCCTTAATCTTAGTGCACCTAGTTGGAAAATTTTTTCTAACAATTAATGGTAGAGGTAGTCTAGTGTGACAAGTATTAGAATAAGTACAATCTATTAAGTATAGGGAGCGTCTAGGGACCAAATACGGTTAAATAATAAACAGCATGTTTTTTAGGAAGTGAAAATTTTAGTTTCATGTAGGGAATCAATATTTCGATCTCGTGTACTTCCCCCGGGGTCAATCTCTCTCTCTCTCCCTCTCTCGCTCCCTCCCTCCCTCCTCAAGCTGAAGCTCACCTTTGAAACACCTCTCGTGGGATAAATTCATATTGAGATGAGGTGATCTCTAGAAATCTTATATTTGGTTGGTGGTGGTGGCAAACCAATCTTGGTTTATGACAGGAATGGTGGTTAACCACCTGAAATGTTTCAAAACTTTTAGAGAAACTTTGCAAAATGAATCAGAAGTAGGGATGTAACCAGTCCGGTCCGGTCCAGTTTAGAACAAAATCTTGAACCGAACCGGTATGACTAGTTTTATATTTTTCAAAACCGATTACGCACCCGTTACTCTCCTAAACCGGTACTTCCGGTCCGGTCCGGTCCAGTTTTTCGATTTTTTTAAAATAAAAGTTTGACATTTTGTCATTAAAAATATATTTTAAAAAAATATGTTATACTTTTATTAATCTATATTAGACTATTAATATAACTACAACTATAGTCTATATTAGACTATTAGTACAAGTTATAAATTTATATATTAGTATAGCTATATATTAGTATATATTAGTATTAGTGATAAACTATATATTAGTATAGCTATATAATACATGATCAATTACACTTTCATTTTTAAGATTAAACTTTTATTTTATAATAACATTATCTTATATATAATTATATTAATAGTATATGATCAAACAAATTACAAATGTTCATATTTAAAATTAACATTTAAAATGTTATATTTTATAAATTATAATATGAAATTATTTCATATATGATATATAATTATATATAAAAATTTCACATATAATTATACATTATATATAAAACTTATATATTAATATATATAATATTTTGTATAATTTTAATTTTGTATAAAACTTATATATAAAATATTATTTTTTATATTTTTTTATCAACCGGTTCTGTCGGTCTTGTCTGATCCAAAAAATCATAAAACTGAAACCAGACCAGTTCCAACCAGTTTATGAATTATAAGAACTGATTCCAGATCGGACCGATTCAAAATCGAAAAAATGGGTCCGGTCCGGTCCTGTTCGGACCAATTTTTCGGTTTAAATTTACACCCCTAAGATTCAGAAGCAAATTAATCATGGGATTGCTCTTGCACATGAAGTCTCTTACAAAACTGAGTGGCTGTTGATGTAATTTTCTGCTCACGAATCACACCAAGCATCACATCAAGCCTAGGGTTCATAACAAAACTCAGATCTGGCTCTCTCTCCTTAAGCCCTATCTCATCTCAAACAACTTAAAAGAGCTGGGCAAAACTCAGATATGGCAGATGCGAAATGGGTGAGGGGTTTAAGATGGATGTGAGAGTTTCGGATGGGCTTGAGGGGAGAGAGACTGAGGGATGCGGCTTGAGGAGAGAGAGGAGGCCGATTCTATTTTCTTCTCCTTAGAACGATGACGTGTCATTGATTATTGGAGGCTGTGCCTTGTTTGGATAATGAGTTGATCTCGACTCATCTTATCTCATCCAATCTCATCTAATCATTACAAGTTTTTCAAATTTTCAAACAAAATAAAATAAACAATTCAATTTTTTTAAAATTAAAAAAAAATATTAAAAACCTATATTCCAACAATATTTTATACAATTTTTAACTCTTATTTCATTTTATCTCATCTCAACTCAGCTCAACTCAACTCATTATCTATACCTCCCCTTGAAGAATTGGTTGATATTTCTGATGCTATAAGGGTACAATAAATATGGTAATAGGTGACATATTGATAACTAGTAGAGGATCCTTCAGTGTGGTTGGCGAGGATATAGGTGTTAGATACATGTTCTTGTCAAACAATAGTGTATAAGCAAGTCTGCATGGCTAGAAAAGTCACGACATATAATTAATTGTAATTAAAGGTTGTTGATAGATTTGCCATTGTAGGTAGCATATTGCTTATGAAAGAACATGAATGAACAGTTTATTGCATGAACCAAGGCATTGGAGTTGTAAATTTTCTTTTGATCAAGACAAACAACAAGGAAGCTGCATATGAAATATTGAAAAGCGAAGTTTATATGTGTTCAATAAAGTGGTATGTTTGAAGCCTTCCGAATGGGTTAATCTTTTTGTTGTCGCAATTAATTTTGACTATTGCGTGTGTTCAGATATCATGCGAAAAATGCTGAGTTTTTCAACGAATTTCTGCGTAAGTAAATTTTCTGCAACAAGTTGAGTTTTACCCAATATAGTCTCTGTCATCTTATTTCACCTTTTTCACCGCTCAACACAATCAGTAAAGGGTTTCACCTATCGGTCCTTAAAGTAAGCTCATGAGGGATTACTAGGGAAATAAGTAAGAGAGTCTGACCAAGCTCAATCAAGGCCAACTACCCTCCTCTAAAAAGAGTCAGTGGGCCTCTGTAGAGTATTGGGCGCACAAGCAAAACTCACCCCCGAAGCAACCCACGCGGAAGGAAAGTAGACAATAGGAGCAGATGGAACTTGCCGCCCTGACACCACCCGGATGACACCCTGCCCTCGGGAACCTGCATATGCAGGTAGGAGGAAAATATGGAGAATCCTTGATCTCTTGACAACAGACATGGAGAGGCTTAAGAGGAAATGTTTGCAGGATAAAGTGAGTCAGGGAGCCATGCCGCATTAATGGCACTACTACCAGGACTCCACGCCGCATTAAAGATGTCGCCTCAGAAGCCACGCATCATTAAAGATTTTTGACAAATGATCAGTAGAAATGACATAGGTTCCTCAAAGTCAAGAATGAGCTGTCTCCACCAGAAATTTAGTATAAAAGTCGATCTCCAGGTACGAAGAACGCTCTTTGATTCCTCTAAACTTATATACAAACTATTAATGAGATATATTGACTTTAGCATTGGAGACTTCCCAACCACCACCAAGCTCCCCTGCTCTTCATGTTTACTTAAGTGTGTAGGTGAAATACCGAAGATCCGAGTTACTAGAAATTAACTTGATCTAAAGGAGTGTGAAACACGACATTAACACAATCTATCAGTATTCTCACGATAGTCTATACCTTCGAAATTGATTAGTTCACCATTTAACTCGCAAACTGTTATTGAAACAAAGATCAAGTCTGTCATTTTAACGAAAACATAAGTATCTAGCTTGAACAAAATATTCCTAAAAGCCGTGTTTGTTTCCCGAGAAAATGGAGGTAAAATGGGCCAAAAAAGGAAGAAGAATTAAAAAAGACTTCAACTTTCCACTGTTCAGAACGGGAAATTAAAATTTATAAAAATAAAATATAACACAAAATTCGTTAGTTTTAGCTTCCAGTGTTTTCTCAGCGATAAAAAAAACAGAGCCAAACGCAATATAGGAGTATGATGTATACGGAAATAGTGCATGAAAACATACCAATGTTGAGCTATATTTTTAGAAAAATTCTATTCTTAAGCCTCACACATTACACATCACTGTTTTTATAATTTTTTTAATTTTTTTTTCTTATCAAATGTGTGTTATATGGATGTAGAATAGAAAATTTTAATTATTTTAAAAAGAATAATACAAAATAAAAAATAAATAAAATTTACTGTATAGTATATGAGCCTATGAATATCAATGCTCATATTTTTAACTATGGAATCTCGGAGAAAAAATAGCAAGAATAAAAAAACCCAAAATCGTTGGGGGAAAACTTACTTGCGGTAATCCATGGAGCATTGACCGTGCGACAAGTTCACAAACACAGGTTAATATATCTAATGCTATAAGGCTACAATAAATGATCATAATAGGTCAATATATATCATTAATATTAATAACTAGAGGGTCCTAGGTAGCTTCATGCTGAGTGCAGGTTGGGCGGTTAGGTGGTAGAGATATGTTCTTTCCAATCAACAGTTTAGCTAGTCTGGCTAGAAAATTCAAAGCATATTAATTAATGTAATTATAAGATCTGACATTGGTAGATATATAGATCGATCAATAGTCTGATAGATCTGACATTTTAGATAGCATATTGATTATATAGAAATTATGAACATGAATGAACAATTTGTTGCATGAACCAAGGTATATATTGGAGTCGTAAATTTTCTTTCGATCAAGACAAACAACAAGCTGGAAGCTCCATATATATGAAAGATTGAAAAGCGAAGTATGTGTTCAATATATAGTAGATAAGGGTTTTAAATCATGAGCTTTATATCCCCATTCGGTTAATACCAATTTCGGTGGATTAGACAAGGGTGCACAGCCTGCACATCAATCCTGTCTAGTCAAAACCGGACATGTCAATATCTTGAGAATTATTCTTGTGATCAGAGGTTGATACCATAGATTGAAATGTCTCTTAATAATTAGAACTTTGAAGTAATGGATAAGATTTGAAATGTTGTATATCAAAATAATCATTCTTTTTAGAGAGATTCCTTCTTTGAAACCTCCCACTATATTGTCAAAAAAAAAAAAAAAATCACACACACTCTCTCTCTCTCTCCTCGTATTCTTCCATCTGTCATTAGTTTTCTTTTCATTGTATTACTTCTACCTATCTTCACCCCTCTCTATCTTAATTACCTACTCACTTCTACAACACCACCCCTATTACTTATCAACCTTTAAATTTATAACTTCCATGGCTCTCAAACAAACTCAAGATGTGATCCTACACAGATTTTATACAAACTCATCAACTGCAACATCCATCCCATTTTAGTATACATATTTTACACAAACTCATCATCACAAAATTATACAGATTTTTCACAAAATTATACAGATTTTACACAACCATATCGTCACAAATTACACAAACTCACATTTTCTATTTTCCATTCCCACTACCAAATTACACAAAAATAAATTCAAAGATAGAGAAGATGATGGGAGAAAAGAGAGAGCAGACGAACGGAGAAGTAGGCATGTGCATAAAGAGCTGGGATCCGATCCGTCCGGGACACCCGATTTGTCCAACTAGAACAAAGACGGGTTCATCGGGTCAAAATTTAACATCGGGTTTTAAACAATGCAATCCATCGAAACCGATCAACACCAGTAAAAGTTGAATTTCAACGGAGTTACATACAAAGTAGCATACAGATCTGAGAAAAAGGAAAAAGTTAAATTTTTTAACAACAATTACTCTGTTTCTATTCAACAAAAATTTTGAACCGCATCATACTAGTGAAAGAGATGAAATCCTGAAAACCCACCTACAGGAAAAAAAAAATCCCTTCACGATAGACATTGTCTCTACAACCAGAAAAATCCTTCCAGCAACCCACTTCTCTGCAACCTCGAGTTTTGACCAAAAAATTCCTTCAACCCACTTCGGCACTATTAAAGAAGCTCTAGACCAGAGTTGTAAAAAATTAAAAAAATGGTGAAAATGTTCAGTTGACTGAAATCCTTAAGAGGCAGTTTGAAGATATAAAAATGGTGAAACTTTTGTATAAATGAACAGCAAAGCAAAGGGAGATGGAGATCTTTTCTCATCCTACGACAATTACAATTTTTTCTTTGCGCATCTTCTTTTTTCGAAGCCTCGTTGAGCTCTACGAAGCCGAGCCCCAGAAAGGCTTGCTTGCCTCGGCCGTCCTTGATCTTCAGAACGAAGTAATGTGACGAGTTGAGGATGCTCTCGACAGTGCTCTCGCAGCAGGCCTTGTAGGAAACGATCCGAAGGCAACCCGACCAGATCTTGTAGATGGCCACCTCTCGGACCACCAAAGGGGTCTACTCCAACGTTGCCTCGTCGTCCTCCTCCTGCAGCTAGTTAAACGACATAGTTCTAATGTGGGTGATTTTCACTTTTGGGGGAAGAATGAAGAATGAGAAAGGAAAGGAGATTCAAGGGAAAAAGGTGAGGAGGAAGAAGGTATATCAGAGAGAGAGAGAGAGACGTGGGCTTGTTACGTAACAGGAAGGTTCTATTTTTAAAAATCAACCCGAACCGACTTATTTGGATAGGGTCGGGTCGAGTTCATGCCAACATGTTGTTGAGTCAGGTCGGGTCTGTCTGGGCTTGAATTAGTGTTTTTCTGATCGGGTTGCAGGCCTAGGGAGAAGAGAGTTTGGGCTTACCGTGTATCCAGAAGAGATAGATGACGTGTGGATTGTGGCTTGCGGAGGTGGTTGGGGAAGCCATGCGGCTTGCTGAGACTCAAGAGCCAGAGAGACTCGCAAGGAGAGAGAGAGGGAGATGAGAGTTGTGGAGGCTAGGGCTTTTTGAAGGAAAATGGAAAAGGGTGGTTGACTGGGTAAGGTCGCGGCCGAAGGGGGGGAGATGATCGCAATCGTAGGGAGAGAGAGATGAGAGAAGAGAGTAGGGGGAAGAAAGGAATAAGGGGAAAAAAAAGGGTTTTAATTTTATTCGCTTTTGCGGTGGGTTATTATCGCTGCAAAATCTAATAACCTCGTTGTAAAAACTAATAACCCACTAAAAAAAATATTTATATTAAGTTTATTTGCTTTTCCCAACAAATTTTTACTTGCTGACGTGATCTCGTGGTAAAAGGCTTGTTTTTTTCTCACAAACAACTTTCGTATCATCAGCTATTATTTGCCACGATAGTATATCTTGAAAAAAAAATTCATGGAAAAATATCATATTTGTTATAGTGAAAGTACATACGTAGTATATATGTTCAAAGCTTTCCGAATTGGTTAATTTTTGTTGTTGTCACAATTAATTAATCTTGAGTAATGCTTGCGTTCAGATCATAAAATGTTGAGCTTTATTTTGATGAGATTTATTTTATCTTATAATCTAGCCTAATGCCAAAAATTAATAAGGTTACAAATTAAATGATCAGGTATATATTGTCAACCTGATCATGATGAGGGTCTGGCCGTAGTATAAAGTACTAATTGATCTTGATCATGAGTTGTTCTTGTCAAGATTCCATGCAATTAAGGGGGGCAGTAACCCTATAAATTGTTGCAATATCCAAACGTACTTGTACCGTCTATTAAGCTAGATGATAATTGTACAGAAAATAAGAATACTCTAGAAAGCACTGTAGACAAAGTTTCTACTGTTATGTAACCGTTTTTTATTCTCTATCATTGTATAAATATCTCATCATGTGTAAATGAAATAGTGTGGAAATATTCCTTATTTTCTGCCTCTGTTATGGTATCAGAGCAGCACGACTAGCTGTCTTTCTCTGATCCATGGCCCTCTCCAATTCTTCTGTTCCAAATTCCTCTATCATTTCCTCCTTCTCTCACATTGTAACCACGAAACTTACCTCTGAAAATTATCCCTTATGGAAGGTGCATATCAGCACCTATCTTCGAGGCCAAGACCTCTTTCATTTCGTCGATGGCTCTGTGTCTCCTCTTTCTGAATTCTTGCCAGACAAACCAACCACCATTAACCCAACATATACCACCTGGAAAAGAACAGACCAGCTTGTGCTCAGTATCCTCTTATCGTCTCTTTCAGATCATATTACAAGGCATGTTCTCTCATCTAATACCTCTAAGGAGCTATGGAACTTCTTTGCTGCTATGTTTGCCTCTCAGTCACAGGCAAAGGAATTTCACATGCGTTTTCAACTCACCCACCTTTCTCAGGGCACTCAAAATATCACAGAGTATTTTGGCAGATATGTTCTCTTGCGGACACGTTAGCTGCTACAGGTAATCCTTTACCTGACAAGGAATTTGTAACCTATCTACTCACTGGCCTTGGTGATTCATATGAGTCGTTTGTTACTTCTATTACAACTCGGTCTGATCCTGTTTCTTCTCATGAGTTATATCAACTGTTACTAGCTCATGAAAGCAGACTCTCACACTCAGCTAATAAGAATGGAAACACCACTGGACCATCGATTAACTTCACCTCTGCTGGAGGTCGGTATTCTCGTGGACGTAGAGGAAGACAAGGCAGAAATGGCCATGGGAGATCTGGTCCATTCTCTCGTGGTGGCAGAAATTTTTCCTCCACTCAAGCACCTCAACAGGCCTTCCCTCGCCCAGCCTGTCAAGTGTGCAACAAGCAAAGTCACGTTGCTCTTCAGTGCCGATATCATTTTGACCACTCGTACCAGCTCGATGCTCCTCCTTCTTTCTCGACAAACTATACTTCTTCCAATTCTTTCTCTGATGACTTGTAGTATCCAGATTCAACAGCTACTCACCACGTGACTAATGATCTTTACAACCTCAACCTGTCTTCGGAGCAATACAATGGCGGTGAGCAAATTCGGGTTGGAGATGGGTCAACTCTGCCAATACAACATCTCGGTGATTCCTCCTTCTCTTCTCATAACTCTTCTTTCCTTCTTCATGATTTACTTCACATTCCTTCCATAACCAAAAACCTTGTGTCTGTTTGTAAATTATGTGCTGACAACAATTGCTTTTTTGAATTTCATGCTTCTCACTTCTCTGTGAAGGACAAACAGAGCGGGCAGACCCTCCTCACCGAACCTAGTTGTAACGGCCTCTATGTCTTCCCATTTGCATTACCTTCTTCCGTCTCTCCTTCTATTCAGCTTGGCGAACGTACCTCCATAGCTAATTGGCATCACAGATTGGGCCATCCATCACTCAAACTAGTCTCTCATGTTCTGCGCAACAACCATTTGAAGTTTCACCCCACCGAGTCTTCCTTCACATGCTCAGACTGTTCTCGTGCCAAAAATCATCAATTACCATTTAGTCCTAGTCGAGCCCATTATACAAAGCCCTTACAATTACTTCTTGGTGATCTTTGGGGTCCAGCTCCCTATGTTTCTAGAAATGGTTTTAAGTACTATTTGTCTTTTGTTGATGCTTATACCCGTTTTACTTGGATCTTTCCTATCAAATTAAAATCATATGTCCTTAACATCTTTACAACAGTCTTGCCTTACATTGAACGATTGTTTAATTCCAAATTAATCACACTGCAAACGGATGGAGGATGGGAATTTACACCTCTTACTTTATTATGTAAAAAATTTGGAATCACTCATCGTCTTTCTTGCCCACATACACATCAACAAAATGGTCTCGTTGAAAGAAAACATAGATATATTGTTGAAACTAGGCTTGCTCTCTTGGCCCACGCCTCACTTCCATTAACTTTTTGGCCGAAGCTTTTGAGACCGCCGTCTATCTAATCAATCTCCTACCTAGTCCAACCATCAAACAAAAATCTCCTTACTCTCTTGTCCATAATCGCCTTCCTGATTATAATTTTTTGAAGATTTTTTATTGTGAGTGTTGGCCCAATTTGAGGCCATACAACAATCATAAACTTCAATTTCGGTCCACCTCTTGCCTATTTGTAGGCTATAGCCCAAACCACAAGGGCTACCGCTGTCTTGAACTCAAAACTAATCGGACCTATATCTCTAGAGACGTAATATTTGCTAAAGACTCTTTTCCCTTTCCTAAAATGCGGTCCAAGCCCACAGATTCCACTCCTGCATCTCCTGTTTCCGTAGCCTCTCTTCCGATCCTTACCCCATCAATCCTTGGGCTAGGCCCCGGCCCACCTTCACCTATTTCTCCTTCAACCTCGAGACCTCCTCTCTCCTCTAATCACTCGGTCTCCTCTTAGTCAACCAGTTTCAGTTCATCCTTTGCCCATCACGCACCGACTCCTTCTCCACTCATCCCTCCTCGGTCTCCGATTATCACTAGAGCCCAGACCAACTCCTCGCGTCCTCGCACCTTTCACGATGGCATTGTACCATACCCATCTCGAAATTGCTTCACTGCTGCTGTTACTGTACCCGATGCCCCATCCAGTTTCTCCGTTGCTTCCAAATGGCCCGAATGGCAACATGCCATGTCGCAGGAGTTCCATGCTCTCACTAGCAACTCTACCTGGAGCCTTGTGCCGCCTGATTCTGCTGAAAATGTTCTTGGGTGTCGTTGGGTCTATAGGACTAAATTGCGTGCAGATGGCTTACTTGAACGAAGGAAGGCGCGCTTGGTTGCCAAGGGGTACCATCAGCAGCATGGCATCGACTTTGATGAAACATTCAGTCCAGTGGTCAAGATGCCCACCATCCGTTTGATAGTTGCACTTGCTGTTTCTCATGGATGGACTTTGACACAGATTGATATACAGAATGCGTTTTTGCATGGCCCTCTTACTGATACCGTGTACATGCAACAACCTCAAGACTTCATTGATGCAAGTCATCCCACCTATGTCTGTAAATTACACAAAGCAATTTATGGGCTCAAGCAAGCACCCAAGGCGTGGTATGCTCAGCTGAGTTCGTGGCTTGTTGGATATGGTTTCTGTTCGTCCAGGGCTGATCCATCGCTCTTCATCTACAATCAAGGTGATATCCATATTTATCTTCTTGTATACGTAGATGATATTGTCATTACCTCCTCACATCCCTCTACTGCCAACAAATTAATTGCTGATTTGGGTGTTGCTTTTCTTGAATACCTTCGAAAGTTGTCTTTTTTTCTTGGATTAGAACTTGAGTATCTATGCACTGGTGTCTTGCTTTCTCAACGAAAGTACATAAAGGATCTGCTGATCCGAAGTCAGATGATAAATGCTAAGCCAGTAACATCACCTATGGTGGCTTCACTTAAGTTGTCCATTCTTGACTCTCCTGTTGTTGATGATCCTCATCAGCATCGTAGTATTGTTGGTGCCCTGCAGTATCTATCATTAACTAGGCCTGACATCTCCTTCTCTGTGAATAAGGTGTGCCAGTTTATGCACAACCCGAAACAGCCTCACTGGACGGCAGTTAAACGCATTCTGAGGTACCTCAAGCATACCATCAATTTTGGACTTTTCTTTTCTTCTAGTTCCTCTCTTCAGTTGCACGCATACTCTGATGCTGATTGGGCGGGCCGCCCAGACGACCGTCGTTCTACTAGTGGGTACAGCATCTTCCTTGGTAGAAATCTTATTTCATGGAGCTCGAAAAAGTAGCACACAGTCGCACGCTCCAACACAGAAGCAGAGTACAAGGCCCTCTCTTCTTCAGCTGCAGAAGTCATCTGGATCCAAACCTTAATTTCTGAACTTGGTCTTTCCTTGTCCAAGGCTCCAATATTGTGGTGTGACAACATTGGAGCCACTTACTTGGCTATCAATCCTATGTATCACTCAAGAACAAAGCATATGGAGGTTGATTTTCACTTTATCAGAGATCGGGTTGCTGCCAAGGGTCTAACAGTTTCCTTCATTAGCTCCAATGATCAAATTGCGGATATTTTTACCAAGCCTTTAGTTTCTGACAAATTCTTTAAATTTAGGTCGAGTCTCAATGTGTTAGATACCCCCTTGGACTTGAGGGGGCGTATTAAGCTAGATGATAATTGTACAGAAAATAAGAATACTCTAGAAAGCACTGTAGACAAAGTCTCTACTGTTATGTAACCGTTTTTTATTCTCTATCATTGTATAAATATCTCATCATGTGTAAATGAAATAGTGTGGAAATATTCCTTATTCTCTGCCTCTGTTACCGTCAAGTTTCACCTTTATACAATAACTCAAATGCTTGGTACTCATGGAGTCTGTATGCACAAGCTCTTTCCCATTAGCCTGCAAAAAAGTAGTCACAGTACTGTCTGAGAAGCATGACCTTTGGTTGACGAAGATCAGGAGGAATAGCATAAGGCTGCTAGGCGGTGGGAATGCAACAAAATCTTGTAGAAAGGTTTCCATCTCGTCTGGAAGATTTGTAATGACAAGAATAAAACACGGTACCGTTGCTTCAGTAACTGTTGAAAGTTTAGATTCAAACTCTAATTACAAAAAGATCCAAGGAGATGGTTCTGTGAAGGATATGGTGCCTTATGATGGATCAAACGTCTCTAATACTTTTGTGAAGATGAATGAAAGCATTGGAGTCGTAAATTTTATTAGAGGGAAGAATTTTTTCATCACGGGTGCTACTGGATTCCTAGCCAAAGGTATACTTCGTACTTTTAACAATTCTTGTATATAAATATATATGATATTCGGTAAACAGTACTCGACACGTCATAAGCTATCAGTTTTTCACAATTTCTCCCTGCTTGGAATAGAAAAACAATTGACACAATGACAGCTAAGAACTCCAAAATGTCTTACGACGTGCTTACTATTATATATTATACATCGGTCGTTTATTTTTTTATTTATAATTTTACTTGACCAACCATCATTAATAATATTGATTGTGTAAACACAGTGCTTGTTGAGAAGATTTTGCGGGCAGTGCCCGATGTGGGTAAGATATTTCTTTTGATCAAGGCGGAAAACAAGGAAGCTGCATATGAAAGATTGAAAAGCGAAGTATGTGTTCGATGAAATTAATCATATCTTTGAAACTTACATATCGATCGAATCTTTTTTCTGTTTGTCACAATTTTGAACATTAATGCTTGTGTTCAGATAATAAAATTCTGAGATTTTCAAGTGTCTTCGACAAATTCATGGGAATTCCTACGAAGACTTCATGTTGAGCAAACTGGTTAGTGTAGTTGGAAATGTCCGTGAGCCTAATCTTGGCTTAGAAGTAGACGTGGCTGATGTGATTCAAAAAGAAGCAAATATTATTGTGAATTCTGCAGCGACTACAAACTTTCGTGAAAGGTTATACAATATATTATATATATATATATATACACACTAATATTTATGATGAAGTGATCATTCGCTAGTTCGCTATTGGTTTTTTGTGGAAAAGCAGATATGATGTTGCTATTGATATAAACACAAGAGGACCTTATCTGCTTATGACCTTTGCGAAGAAGTGCAAGAAACTCGAGCTGCTCTTGCATGTATCAACAGGTATATTAATTATAAAGGCCCGAGTTAATAAAGCTTAAAACTGTACGATATCATGTTGGAACCACGGGCATTATAGAATAATGTTGTTATATATATATATGGAGAATGGATATATCTTACTTGCAGTACAGTGGTGGCATTTATAGATTTGGTTCGTTTGGAGATGAGCGAAACGCACACAAGAACAGATGATGATGAATAGAGTAAGAGGTGAAAGATCAGTGATATCTTTCATAATTCATATACGCGGACTGGCGCCGTTGGAGGCAGCTGGCCGCCTTCGAATAATAGCAAACACAAATAAAATAAAGGGGAGGCCCAATATAAGAGCGAACACATGCATGCAAAAACTCATGAATTGATAATTATTTATTGTAGAACCAAATATTTAGTTAATTTGTAGACTTCATAAAGTGAATGATTTTCTCTAAAATTTCATATTTTTTATCAGTAATTTGTTTAAAATAAATAGATTTCAAATTGGCTCTTAAATGCACTGGAAGAGAAACTATTGCAAAATTATTTTTAGTAAAAATTTACTCATATTTATATTGATCAATATGTTTATTTAATTAATCTTAAATCCTAAAATATCTAATTTCTTTAACTTATATATATACTTTGACCACTCCAGGCCGTAACAAATCTTGGTTCCACCCTTGGCCATAACGGGATTGCCATTCCAATTGATCGTACATCTCAAAATTTACTGAAATATATATTCTCTAATTTTTTTCAAAATAGTCGTCTCTATCTTTGTCGATCACTCCTTGCATGATATCACCAACAACTGAAAGCAATACCAAGATATGTAGAAATGATATTTGATGTATAAGTGTCGCATATTTTTTTTAAAAATATTAAATGTGCGATATTTATATAATCTATGATTGTATCTAGGATGACTCAAGATTTATATTTAGGTCGTTTTTTAGAATGTTAGTGTAGGTTTGTTATTTTTATTTTTTATTTTTCACTCGTGAACAGCTTACGCTAATGGACTAGAACAAGGAAGAGTTATGGAAGAACCACTGCCCATGCGCAGAGGAGAGAGCATGGCAGGAGACAATTGCATTAATCATGAAACCCCTGCAAATCCCTACCCTACTTTGGACATTTACGGTGAAATAAAGTTCGCCTTGGATTCCGAAGAAGATTTTAAAAATGAAGAACTGACTCAGAAGATGAAAGAATTGGGGTTGGAAAGGTGTGAAGTTTCTTAACTATGGTGATCTCTTCTTTTAAGGAAAAATACTTTCTTTAATTCTGACTTCGTGAAACGGAATTTGGATAAAATAAATTACTAATATCAGACATATATAAGTTGTTACGAAATGAGCGATTAGATTAATTGAGATGAAATTTAAAAGTTAAATAAAATATTATTAAAATATTATTTTTTTAATATTATTATTATTTTAAATTTTAAAAAAATTAAATTATTTATTATATTTTATATAGAAATTTGATAAAATTATAATAAAGAAATGAAATAAAATGAGATGAAGTACTTTTTACATCCAAACAAGAATTTTAGGGTGTGAGAAACTGATTTAAAAATGTAAAATTATTTATTATATTTTACATAAAAATTTAAAAAAATTATAATAAAAAAATAATATAAAATGAGATCAAACACTTTTAAGTAACCTTATCCATCCTAACTACAAATCACCACGTGACTGCACTCCGCTGATGATAATTAGAATTCTCATAATTATCAGGGCACGAAAACATAGGTGGCAAGATGTTTACACCTTGACCGAGGCTATGGGAGAAATGCTAATCGAAGAAAATAAGGGAGACATACCAGTAGTCATTGTTCGAGCTAGTGTCGTTGAGAGCACCTACAGAGAGCCATTTCCTGGATGGATAGAAGGAAATAGGTATGCCTTTATTCAACTTCTTAATTCTGAGCCATTATTATTAAATGCATGCATGATTACTATATTACGTTATTATAAATCGAGATAACAATCTCTTTCATTTCCTTTCCTTTAAAAGAATGGTAGATCCAGTGATTTTATCCTATGGAAAAGGAGAGCTCAAGGGGTTTCCAAATGACCCAAATGTGGTCCTTGACCTAGTGAGTAATTAATATTCCCAACATATATATAAATATATATATTACTAGTAAATGGCAACGTGCGCTGCACGTATGCCCTGTGATCAATTTTGTTATGTTTTAAATTTTTTACTATAAATGAATAGTAAAGACAGTTTAAAACTACAACGAAAAATCATGATAACTAATTATGATTTATTATTAAAAAATTAGCTTCTTTGCACGTATACAAAAAAAAAATTAAGTTGGTTTCTTTGCAAGAATTTAATTGCAGACTATTTGTGTTTATTGTAGAATGATGTTTACCCATTTCAACAAATCATGGAACCTCCAATTCTAATCAGCAATACAAGCTCCGCTACAAGGAGAATAGTTGGTTCAGAGAATAATAGACAAGATGGTGGAGAAATTGAAGTGGCATGTGAATCTCCTAGAATTAAAGAATTTATTTATGATATACCAATTCCTCAGAAACCTGATGATGGTAGTGTCGAGAAATTTCAGAATATCCAAGTGAATGATGATGATACAATTGAGGAGCTAAAGTCAGGAATAAAGTTTAATTCCCTTAAAAATTTAGTAAGTTATTATAAGGAATATAGTAATGGCAGAAAACATTTTTTAATTATTAGTAAGTTATTTAGTAAGTTATTATTAGTAAGTTTTTAAATTTTTATATAAAATATAATAAACATTTCAATTTTTTTAAATTTTAAAATAATAATAACAATAATAAATAATATTCTAACAATATTTTATGTAATTTTTAATTTTTTTTCTTAACTAATTTCATCTAAATTTAATATCCAACCTAAAAAAAAAAAAAAAAAACCTTAACTCACCTAATCGGCAAAATTGCAAAAACATAAGAGAACTGGATTTTATGAGAAAAACAGGAAAAAAAAGAGTAATTGATGAGCAATTGTGCACTGAACATATGCCCAGTTACAAATATATAAAAGTGAAAAATTGATAGCAAATGAGGAATGACAAAGTGAAGAAATTTTTTTAAATAAAATTAAAACAAATCATGGATTTACATAACTTGAGGTAAACCTAATATAAACTTAACAGAAATGATAGATCCATATAAGTTTGTGTTTTATTTAGTTATATAACAGAAAAGTTTAATAAGAAAATTTTAATAAAAGCTTAAATTAATAATGAAAATATTAACACTAAAATTTTATTATGAATTATAAAATGGTGAAACAAGGCTGCAAGCAAAAAAATAATGTTTATTATAGTTTGAAAATTAAAATTAATGTTAATGATAATTTTGTTAGGTTTCTATATAAAAAAAGATGGGATGAATTCATTTGGTTATGGAAGAAAACATTTTTAAATTACGAATTATACTAAAAGATCATTGAAAAAAAAATTGTTTTAATTTATCTTGTTTATGAGAATATAATTTGTTAGTAATTATTAAACATTTATTCATAAATATCTAAAAAAAAAATTCCAACATTATATAAATTATCAGAGAAGGAAAAAATTAAAAACGTATTCTAAACTATATTATTCTGCACTACAAATAATGTTAAATCATTGCGTTATTTCAAAGGCAGTTTAGTTTTTAGTTTAAGAATGTAAACCAGATCATCTTAATTTACTTTAAAAAAGTTTTCATAACCGTTTTTAATATTATTAAAACATAAGCACTATAAGAAATAATAATAATAAAAAACATTAATTTATTTAACATTTTCACACTTCGCTAAATAAAATAGTAATAATGACATATTATATTAGGGAAAAATTAGATTTATATTAAAATTTAACAATTCAATTCGATGTTTACATAATTTAAAATTAAAGGAAATAAAATACTGCACAACATTAAAATTTAATTTTCATGGTTTTGATTTTTTATTAAAATTTTATGAAGAGTTGGTATCAATTTAAAAAAAAAAAAATACTATAGTCCAATTGTAAAGCTCAAACCGATTTGTAACATTACTCATTTTTCATATCTAAAGCCTAAGAGCAGTGCTACACTCTCGGAGATAAGTTTCAATAAGCAGAAAAAAATCTATTTTTTTATTTTTTATTCAATTTTTTAGACGCTTAACCATTAAAAAAAATTCACAATATTATTAAAAATACTTTTTAATAATAATAAGATGAAATAAGATGAATTGATAGTGTTTTTATAAAATCGGGCAAAATAGGAAAAATATTATTAGATTAATACACTGTTCATCCGATTCGCTCCGGTGGTTTCATTCGCTCTCGGCGGTTAACGGCGGCAGGAGAGGGGCTGATATTGGAAGGGGAGGGGCGCCGGACGAAGGCGAAGCGAATGGCAGTAGTGGTGTTCTCCACGCCGGCGTGTGGCGGCGCAATGGAGGCGACGAAGAAACGGACGAGCCGCGGCTTCCATTCGATCGTGGCGGTTAACGGCGGAACGAGAGGGGCTGATATTGGATGGGGAGGGACGCCGGACAGAGACGAAGAGAATGGCAGCGGTGGTGTTGGCCACGCCGGCGTACGGAGGCGCACTATAGGAGACGAAGAAACGGACGGTGGAGGAGGGGCAAAACGGTAAATTAAGAATAGAGTCAGGGGCAAAATGGGAAGAACTCCAGGGGTAAAACCGAAATTAAGAAATAAAAGCAGGGGCAAAATCGGAAAAAAATTTGTTAGACGAAATTACTGTTGTTAACGGATTGGCTCTTTATATATAAGTAGATATACTATCGTAAATTACTTCTTTTTGGACTTATAGTAATCTTAATGTGGCTAATTGCGCGCAGATCCCAGTTGACATGGTTGTGAATGCTATGTTGGCAGCCATGACATGGCATGGATCAATGGCTGGAAAAGGGGACTTTAATATTAGGGGTGGCAATATGTGATACGACCCGTTAACCCAACACGAACACGACACGATAAAAGCGGGTTAGGGTTTAGTCTTAACGGGTTCGGGTCAAAACGGGTTGACCCGTTAAGACACGATTGCTTAACGGATTGATAACGGGTCAACCCGTTTTGACACGTTATAACCCGTTATGACCTGTTAAGAAAGTTAAAGTTACAATTATACCCTTATACCTAAAAATAAAATTGTTGAGATTTTAATTTCTATATTTTTATTGTTTGGATTGTAATTTTAGACTTGTAGTTAGTTTTATATTTTTTTCTAGATATTGTGATTTTAACGTTTATATAAAATTATGCTAAACTTAACTAGGTCAAACGGGTTAATTTCGAGTTTGTTCAACCGATTTACATAAACGGGTCATAACGGGTTGACACGACACGACCCGTTATGTTAATGGGTAGTGTTAGGGTTTGAGATTTTGACACGATAAGCTTAACGGGTCGGGTTAGGGTTGACCTATATAGTATAATATACATGTCTTGACACGACACGAACACGACCCGTTAACACGATTTGACACCCCTAGTTAATATCTACCATATTGCATCTTCAGTAGGTAACCCATTACTCCTACAGGATCTTGTATCATTTTTCCATGACCACTTCATTTCAACCCCTTGGATCGACTTCGAGGGTAGGCCAATCCATGTACAGCCCTTCAAGACGTTTAGCTCTATGGATGAATTTTCGGCCGACATTTGGAGACATGTAATTCAGCAAAATGGATCCGCGACTAGTGTTGCGGCCAACGGGAAGTTGCCTCAGGAAATTGAGAGTGTTTGCAGAAAATTGGTTGAGAAAGTGAAGTACTTGGCCCATATATATGAGCCATACAGCTTCTACGCTGGAAGGTATGATCAAAAGATATTATTTCTTGTAGCTTTAATTTTTCTTGCTAGTTTAAGGTTTCCTTTGGTTGCTTAAAGGCGCGCATCCTATGAAGCCATGCATGTTTATTATTACGTACGTATAATAAATCAATTAAGCACTATCATGCAGGTTTGATAACAGCAATTCCCAGAGATTGATGGAAAGCTTGTCTGAGGAAGAAAAGGAGATGTTTGGATTTGATGTGAAGAGTATTGATTGGAAAGACTACATCGTTAACGTCCATATACCTGGCCTAAGGACGCATGTCATGAAGGGTAAAGGAAGGCATAAGAACTAAGCGAAGTACCAATATGAATCTTCTTCAATGGAGTTGCTGGATTTATAAGAAATAAATGTTTAATTGCTGCCTCGTTTATTTCGAATAATTTCTGTGTGGACAGAAAAGCACAACTTTTTTTCCCAATTATAACGTACTATTTCTCGTTTCAGTTAATATAGGCTATATAGGCTAAACTGGTTCGAAGCTCATAAAATCAAACTACAGAAGGTGGCAACGATTCCCCTTCCGTCAACAGTACTATGTAATCCTCTTGCTTGATTGTAAGAATAAATTTATGAATGAAATCGAAGTTCTTTGGCATTTTTATTCAGATCATTATTATGCTGATCATAGCACGTGCTTGTTTGTATGCAATTGACAATTCTGGGACTAGAAGGCTTGATCTCCAAAAAAATCTAATTAATATTTGTCGTGGCAAATGGAGATTTCAAGATAACCAGAGAGTAAAAATCTAAGAATAAATTTAGCAATCACCCACGACACTAAGACTTTAGCAAATTTCTTTGAGATAGTCATGGTAGAGACTATCTCAAAGAAATTTGCTAATTAAAACATAAAATATAAACGAGTGATAACAAATCACTCAAACCCAAATCCCATAACATCTAAATCTCTCGCTCACTTACAAATAGGAGTTTTCTTAAACAAAATATTCCAAAGTTTTCTCTAAACTCTTTACATCTGAGATACAAAAAAAAAAAATTATTTAGTTGAGAAATAATTTAGCGACAAAATGAATTATATAAAATAATCCTACAAACTGATGTAGCTTAATATGATTCGTCAGATTGTAAAGTTACTTTATTGTAAAGTAGATCTAATAGATCACATAAAATCATATTAATTTGTGTTATTACTTTTGTATAATCTCTTTGTGGCTGTAACAGTTCTCTATTTAGTTATAATGCTTCTATCTTTTGCATTAGTAGAGGCGGCTCAATTTAAATTAGGGCCCAAGGCAAAAATTTTAGAAGGCCTTTTTAATTCAGATACAATAATGTAATAACCTAGCTACCATATTAAATACATATACTACAATTTTTTTTTTTTCTTAATAATTACACACTAACTATTGTAATTGCTTCTACCTGTATTAAAGAATTATTTTTTTTCTTAATTACACTACCATTTTTTTTTCTCACATATACTAATAAGGTTAATAATTATTTAGAATCATTAATCAGAAATAGTTTTCTTAGAAATTTCTATTTCTTAATAATCTATTTGTATTTTTTTTCTTTAGAGAATTTATTTCTTAAGGGCCTTCCTTTTTTTTTTTTTTTTAATCAACTTAGGGGCCTTCTAATATATATATATTTTCCTAAATAATTTTAATATCAATATAATTTCTTAGGGAATTTAAGGAGTTTTAATTTATATAATAGAGTCCATTAATTTTATTTTATTTTTTCTCTCAAGAGGCCTAATTAGAGTGGTGAGGGGCCCTTAGACAATTGCATTATTGGTCTTGGCAATATTGAACCGGCTCTGTGCGCTAGTACAAACCGAAAGACCTCAAGCTTTCTTCTTTATCATGTATCGACCAATACGCTCAAACTTCCCCCCTTTCTTTTCTTTCTCTACTCTTAAGATGCATACCTTTTATAGATACATAAAGATGGCTTCGCCATGTTAATTTTGATCACAATCTTGCATATCATGGCTTCAATTAATGGCTAGAGACAGAAAAAAAAAAAAAAAACTCCACAAGCCTAATTAATAGACTTGCTTCTTAGGCTTCAAGGCAGGGTATTCATTTAGAGAATAAATTGCTAGGGAGCTTCGTTTCCATGGTGATCTCGTGAACAAGATAATGCAACTCTTGGTTCCAATTAAGGATATAGATCAAAGATAGCTAGATGGACCAAACAATATGGATAGGATTTTAGGCACCCGCCAAGTGGTGTACCAAAATGGATAAGTGCCATGTGAAGTTGAAAATGAGATTAGGGTGGTCGAAATGAATAGATATATTGACAATTAGAAACTCGGAAGTGTGGTGTGGATGGCTATATGAGGCATGAGCTCATGTGAGGCCCGCGTGTCATTTTGATTGAAGTTCAATTGGTTAACGGTAGATTGACAGCGCTGATTGACTAGAGACGTTATTGTGAAATATGTGTAGCCTGGTAGATACTCAGAATGATCATGGATCAATCTTCAACTCTAAAAAGGTAAAATCTAATAGAATGTTAAAAAAATCATGTTTTTAGAAAAATGATACTTTGCTCACTCAACTTGCTATCTCATTTTGACACCTCATGTATTTTACTTTTTTTAAAATTTTTTATTTACTTAATTGTTAAGGAAGTTACTATTAGAATATTAAGATTTTTTTATATGTTTTTAAAATATTTTAAAATAATAAAAATATTTTTAAAAAAATTGAAAAAAGATGAAAAGACTAATTTGGCCTAGCGGTCACTTGGAGCGGTGCTACTTAGGCGGCAGAGTAGCACCGTTCATGTTTTAATGCCTCATCATGGGAAACGGGAAAAAAAGAGAGGGTAAATGGAGAGTTTCTCCATCCATATAGATGGGTTGTTAACACATTTTAATTATAGTGAGGTTGAAGGATGTTTGGCAAAAATATAATTTAAGAAAATGATTACACGTTGATAACTGATATATATATATATATATATTTTAAAAAGATTAATATTGGAAAGCCACAAAAGAAAAAGAAAGATATGTAAAAGGTTAAACCAAATCCTTCGATAACTAGTACTTCATCGATCTGTCTCTCTATGATATTGACTACTATATATTCTACCACTTAACTTATTGATATATGGTTGTAAAAAATGACTCTAATTAATTAGATTACAAAGTCCACTCAATTTGTAATCACTTTCTTAAATTATGATTTTGCCAATCATCCCTCAACTTGTACTTTGTTCTTTTTTCTGTTCTTTTTTTTTTTTTGTTAACTTTGTATTACAATAAAAAAACAAATCATGCCGCTCATAGATCATTGGCGTTTAGTCATCGATCAGCTACAGGCATCAGTGCTCATTGAGATTTCCACTATTTAAATTTTAAGGCACTGAATTGTGAATTCTAGCATTTACAATAATTAATTCTATGCGGCGGAAATAATTTGCGAATTTTATAAAGCCTTGTTATAGGCTAAAATTGGGTTGCACTCGATCGAGGGTTCCTTGAAGCCACACATTCCAATCATAATATTGGAGTGCGAACGTTAATCACCAAACGATCGAAATTAATGAATCAACGGATCGATCCTACCAAAAAGAAATATTTGCGAGGGGAAAGAAATTGAAAGTTCAACAATCAACATCATCAAGACACGCATTTTTGTAATTTTTTTTTTTTTCCCCTTTTTGATCTTTTGGTGTGGGAAGAGTTCAAAAGTAGATCATTATATCTTATACTTTTTTATTGTATGTTATTTTATTGAGCAGGCCCTAATGAGCAGGCATTAACAAGTCTTAACCTAGTCGAGTCGAGTTTAGTCGGATATGTGTCATTTACTGATCGAGCGGGTATCTATTTTCATAGGCGAGATTTTTTCTCTTCACTAGTCGTTTGATTCGAGTTTAACCGGACAAGTATCGCGCAGGTTATCGAACGAAATGGTTCAATTACAGCTCTCTCTCTCTCTCTCTCTCTCTCTCTCTCTATGTCAAAGTTGTAATGGGAGCTCTTCCTAAGGAGATATCTTCAAGGTGGGGGCTCCCTACTTCTGTTAGAATTACTCCTCATGACTCAACATGCAAGATCAAATCTTCAGCACATGAGGATCTTCCAGAACAGAAACTTGATATATAGCAGTATTGATCAATTCAAATGTCATGTGTAGATAATTTCAGGTCAAATGTAAATAGATTTAAATTGTAAATAGATATAGTGAAATACATTACTCCATTTTGGCATTGAGAACAAAAGCAATTCCATACACTTTGTGTTATCTTTCATGGTATTAGTTACACTTTAAGCTCGTGCTTTTCCAATCGATCCTTATGGCATCTTCCTCTTCCGCTCCCTTCACTTTTCCTAATGTTGCTCAGCTTGGTACTATCAAGCTCGATGGTTCCAACTATCTTAGTTGGATCTCTCTTACTATTCCTGTCCTTCGCACTTATGACTTGATGGGTATCGTTGATGACTTTCTACCACTTACAAAGTGTTGCGATGTGAAAACCTCCAAGGTCAGTATGACACTCAAATGATGGTAAAGGTATGACATTCAGAGGATGGCCCGGTTTGGATATAAGAAGTGTTTCATCTCATCTCATCTTATCTCATTATTACAATTTTCTCAAATTTACGTATAAAATATAATAAACATTTTAACCTTTTCAAATTTCAAAACAATAATATTATTAAGAAATAATATTCTAATAATATTTTGTGCAATTTTCATCTCAACTCACGATAATATCCAAATGACACCTAATTAGATGGTAGAATAGTGAATACCAATTTTAGGTGATCAAATACCCTTAAA
>QEOT01002784.1:81682-103051 GCA_003123785.1 Pterocarya stenoptera | reverse complement strand
TTTGAGGTGTTGATTGCTGAAGGTAATAAAATAGTATGGAAAACAGTAGCACGTTAAGGGATACAAGATGCCAGATATCCTTCTTTTTTGGACTGTTTTCGTCCACAAGGGACTAAATACGGACGTAGACCTCGCCCCGAAAATACATATTATGAAGGACACTGTGGCGGCTACTAATATGATGTTTCGCCCTGATAGCGACAAACGGAGTTGGCGTGAGTAGAAACGCTCTAGAGATGCAAAAAGACTGCCTCTGGTCTTCTCTTAAGATAGGTTTAGATTAAAAAAAATATTTATCTCATCTAATCATTATAATTTTTTTAAATTCTCATATAAAATACAATAAATAATTTAACTTTTTCAAATTTTAAAATAATAATAATATTAAAAACATAATATTTTATTCAACTTTCAACTTTCATCTTAATTCATTTCATTTGAACTTATTATCCAAACTTTCCTCTTAACCTTTGTTAATAGAGAAAAACTTATAACCGGTGTCTCCTATAGGAGCTTATTATCGGAAACCAATGGGGACATGCCATGTAAGGGGTTGATGAAGATACCAGCCACTCTGCGCTAGAGGTGTCAAATCGTGTTAACGGATCGTGTTCGTGTCGTGTCAAGACATGTATATTATACTATAGAGGTCAACTCTAACCCGACCTGTTAAGTTTATCGTGTCAAAATCTCAAACCTTGACACGATCCGTTAATATAACGGGTCGTGTCGTGTCAACCCGTTATGACCTGTTTATGTAAATCGATTGAACAGAGTCGAAATTAATCAATTTGACCTAGTTATATTTAACATAATTTTATATAAATGTTAAAATCACAATATTTAGAAAAAAATATAAAACTAACTACAAATCCAAAATTACAATTCAAACAATAAAAATATAGAAATTAAAATTCTAACAATTTTATTTTTAGGTATAAGGGTATAATTGTAACTTTAACTTTCTTAACGGGTCATAATGGATTGAGCCGTTATCAACCCGTTAAGCAATCGTGTCTTAATGGGTCAACCCGTTTTGACTTAAACTCGTTAAGCCTAAACCCTAACCCGCTTTTATCGTGTCGTATCACATATTGCCACTCCTACNTTATAATTTCTTTCCCAGTAAAATCGATGCTTAATGGGTAATTTCCAAGTGAACTTGGTGAAGCAATAAAAGCTTGGCTATCTACACCATTCTCATTGAAACAATAAAAGGTTGGTCAAGGTCATTCAGCAATGGAAGAAGAAGATGAAAAGAAAAACAAGCTAAACTTCGAGATCAAGATCTTCTATGATGGAGACCCAAAATTTAATTATACAAAAGTGAAAGGCTTGGATGTTGCTATCTTTAGGCATTAAATCGGCTGAGAAGTTGGGAAAAATCCCAATTTGTATGTAGCCTTTGTAGTCCGCTTGGATCTTCTGAGTTATCACTCCTCCCTTGACATGAACTAACCAGATATTGAGCTCCGGACAAAGAGAGAAGGAAGGAGAGAGAGAGAGAGAGAGAGAGAGAGAGAGATAGAGAGAGAGAGAGAGTGGGGGGATGCTCTTACGTGGAATGTCCCAATTGGTCTCCATAATAATCCCTTGTAGGAGACACCAGCCCGAAGCGTTTTTGTTGTTAATAATATCTTACTTACAAGTAGACTTGTCTTGAGCGTAGTTAAGAGAAAGCTTAGTTGGTCAATCATGGCCAAGTCTAAGCAAATATGGATTAGTGGATCAAAACTTCGGTAACAATATATGGGTGTATTGGCCAGATCCCATGCATATTAGCTTCAGCTCTACACCAATCACCAATCAAATCAATGGTCTTTTTTGTTTTTTGTTTTTAGAATAAGCAACTAATATTATAGAACTTAGAGGATCCGTTGCATTATGCAGCATAATTACAAGCTCATATTACAACAAAAGGTGGGTCTTTCCCACAATGAAAGCTTAACAAAGAAGATGGAATTAAATTCAGTGGAATATTTCCAAAAGTATTTTTGGACGCTGCCCACTACACAATGGAATGTGCGCATCGATTCACATCTCGATGTATTTTTCAAAGTTCCTAGCTTTGTAGTGCTTGGAGAGAAATCTTTATGTCTTGAATAATGGGTTGCACACTTGCATTGTCCAGTCAGGAATGCAGTTCAGATCTTTGACTGCTTTTAAGGTATTGAGAGAATCCCCTCCAATTAAAAGTCTGTCAATGTTGGCTTCGTTGGCTTTTTGAACTCCTAAGAGCATTGCTTCAGCTTCCCCTTGATTCAGATTCTTGCTTATGATATGTTTTGTAAGCACGAAGCGGATGGATCTCGCTGATGTCCAACATATAGCTGTTTCTGTACTTCCATTTTATCTGATCGCTACATTGAATGTGAGAAGGCAGTGGTCTACAGGGAAGATTCTCCAAGGTTGGCTGGTATTAATTTGTATATTACCCCAAGCATCAAAATGTTCTTTTAAAGTTTTCAATGTGAATGATACAAAAACAGTTAAGTCAGGGGAAAAAGCTTCATAAACAATTATATTTCTAAGGAACCAAATACTGTCCATAGCCACAATTGCAAAAATTCGGAAATGATGCTCTTCCTCTTTAGAATACCAATCAATTTGCATGGATCAAGAATGCATTTAATCCAAAGACTAGTATCATTGTTAGCACAAGAGGAGATATTCAGGGGCTAGGATGAGTGGCGCCAAAGAATCCGAATGAAGCTGTAGTTTAAGCAGAGATGAGACTGAGTTTCCTCACCTGTGTTGTAGACTGGGCACACTATATCGTCACTATCCAGAAGAACAAAATTCTTAATGAGAGTACGAGTTGGAATGATACCATGGAGAGTTTTCCAGCAAAGGGATTTGAGTCTATCCTGAATGCTGATCCTCCATAACTTTTTCCACTCAATAACTGGAATGTTGTTATTATCCGTGCGATTCTGGGTCTGAGATAATCTTATGGCCATATAGGTAGACTTTATGCTAAAAGCACCAGAATTGTGATGGACCCAAACAGGTTTATCAGGCAGATTAAGAAAATTGTGCTGTGCAAGAGGAATCCTTTCAATCTCATTCACTGTATCTTGATGGAAAAATGCTTGGAAAAGAATGGTGTTCCAACGCCTAGGCTCCTCCATCATTAATTCAGAGACATGAAGTAAAGGGTCTTGAGAAGTACTGATGTCCTTTGGGATATGTGAGAAATTTGGATTGTTAGGAACCTAAGGGTCAATCTAAGCTCTAGTATGAGTCCCAGTATTAATCTAGTAGCAAAGACCATGTGTAAGGAAGTTTTTTTGTTTAAGGATACCTTTTCAAACCCAAGAGTCAGAAGATTTTTGAGTGGTGCTGAGAAAGGACGTTTTTCTTAGGTGCTTCCCAGTGAGAGTTCTTTTCCATATTGCATGGATTCCAGCAAGCATTTGCCATCCAATTTTTGAGAGGACAGCCTTATTAAAATCTGAAACAAGTCTAATGCCCAAGCCTCCCATGGATTTAGGTTGACATATGGATTTCCAGGACTTGAGGGTAAGATTGTGTGACTTATCTAAAGGGAATCCCCACCAAAACTTCATGAAGTTATGGTCAATGTTGCTGGCAATACCCTTGGGAATAGAAATGCTAGACATGAGATATGANTTTTTTTTTTGAAGCATTGAAAGACAAGGGAAGGCCTAAGTATTTAATACTAGGGGAGGCATTCTTCAGGTTGAAAACTTCTTCACCTCCAATTTTTGCCGAGGTTGAGTATTATCACTGAACTTGATAGAAGACTTGTTTGCATGAACTTTTTGACTGGACCATGAGGAGTACTTCTCCAACCATTTTTTTTAAAACTATTAGCAGTAGTGCTGCTGGCCTTGCCAAATAGGATAAGATCATCAACAAAAAGGAGATGAGAAATGGGGATGTTATTTTTGCTGATAGATATCCTTTGAATCCTACCCAAGTTTTCCTTTATTGTGATTAACCTAGTAAGAACCTCAGTTCCCAAGATGAAAAGAAAAGGTGAGAGGGGGTCACCTTGCCTCAATCCCTTATTTGGCTTTATGTATCCTCTGGGCGTACCATTTATGATTACTAAATAGGAGACCACTGAAATACATTATTTAATCCAAGTGATCCATCTACCATTAAAACCTAGGCTTTCCATAATCTCGAGGATAAACTCTCATTTTATGAAATCAAACGCCTTTTCCATATCAATCTTAATAGCCATGAAACCGGTCTTCCTTTTTTTCCTCCTTAAGAAATGGAAGAGTTATTAGGCCAAAATGGTATTTTCTTGAATAGTCCTCCCAAAAATAAAAGCGGTTTGGTACGAAGAAATGATTCTAGGAAGGATTTTCTTAAGCCTATTCGCCATAATTTTAGCAACCACTTTATAGCAAACATTAGAAAGGATAATAAGCCTAAACTAATGAACAATATTTGGGCTACTAGTCTTTGGAATGAGGGCAATGTATGTGTGATTAACAGCTTTGAGAAGCTTTCTACTTTGAAAGAAGTTGCGAATAGCCTTAGTGAAATCATCTTTCACGATCCCCCAATAATGTTTGTAGAAAAGAAAGGTGAATTTGTCAGGGCCAAGAGCTTTTTTTGAAGGAGTTTGCCTAAGAGTAGATAGGATCTCCTCATGAGAGGGGATATCACAGAGGAAGGTGTTTTCTTGATCCGTGATCAGGAAAAAGAGACTCTAAATCAATACCTAAGCTTGGATTAGTGGTTGTGTAGACATTTTTAAAATGATCCAAGAAAGTATTATGGATGACATTACTGTTGTTAGTCCAATTATTTTGACTCAGTTTAAGGCTCTCAATGCTATTGTGCTGCCTACGGATAGTAGTGGAGAGGTGGAAGAATTTAGTGTTCAGATCCGTGGTGGTGAGCAATTGAACATTGGACTTGTCGCCAAAGGATCTCTTCTCTTTTGTAAAATTCATTTAGCTTTGCTTTGAGATCCATCTCCATGTTCAAAAAAGAAAGATTGGGATCCCTAGATTGAATATCCGAGAGAGTTCTAGTGACATCTTTGATGGAAGTTTGAATGTGACCAAAATGTAACTTATTCCAATGTTGTAATGCTTTTTGAACAACTTTAAGCTTGTTAAGAAGGATATAACTCGGATTGCCCATGAAATGAGTGTCCCAAGCATTATGAATGACCATTTGGCTAGTGTGCTTCCTAATTCAAAATTCCTCGAATTTGAAACTAGCACTATGTCGCCTTCCCCCACTAGTATCCAACACTATGGGTGAATGATGGGAAGCATTTAGAGGAAGATGGTGTAATTGAGGAGTTTGGAAATAGATCCATCCAAGACTAATTGGCAATTCCTTTGTCCAGAATCTCTCTGATATGACCTATACCTTGTCTATTATTGGTCCAGGTGTACTTGGGCCCATAATAGCCCAAATCAATCATCCCACTATTATTCATGTAATCTTTGAGACCCCTAGAGTTTGAGGAACTCACATAAGGTCTCCCTCCGAATTTTTCATTTTGGTTAAGGATAGAATTAAAGTCCCCTATCTCAAGCTTTGGTCCCTCAAAAGTAGTTCCTATCGACTTTAGACAGTTCCAAAAATTATCTTTTCAAACTTATCTGAGCGGGGCAATATATTAAATTAATCAGCGGGGCAATATACTAAATTAATCAGCCAAGGGGTATGCACAGGGTCCATTTACACAAGCATAGAAATAATATTACAATGAACTTTAATAGGTTCCACGTCAAGACCATCCAACCATTGTACCAAAAGACCTCCCCAATTATCATTGGAAGGAGCATACACAATATTTGAAATGGAAAACCCTAGTCTATTAATAATACTAGACATATCCGAATTATACAAAATTGTCTCCATCAAGAAGACTAGATCAGGTTTGTGGTTCCTGATCAATGCCCTTATGCTTCTAATTGCACGGGGTTGGGCAAGGCCCCTACAATTCCAAGAAATGATTTTCATTTCTTCCTTGGTGGCAGATTTGGTCCTACCCCGACAGCCATATCATCAGAAGCAAGAGATTTGAAAAAATGGATTCTTATTTCATTACCTGTAGTGAGTTCATCTTTTTGGTAGGGTGCAAATGTGAGCCTCTTGGATCGCCTACAAACCGCATCGCTTCGTTTGGTTTTGGTGGGGAGAATGACTGTGGCAGACTGTAGCTCTCTCTTGGTTTGTGTATGGTGTGAGTCATCCTTTCTTGGGATATGGGCTTGACAGATTGTAAGACAAGGTAGATTCAGCTGGGCCGGCATTTGCAACATCAAAGAGAGTGGATGGGTTTGTTGACTTGTCCAAAGGTCTTGGGGCTTGGCTTATGAGGCTCATTCGAATTGGGCAGAAATGCAAAGACAGATTTTCCTAATGGACTTACCAGCAGTGAGACAAAGTGATTGTGAAAGTCAGTTGGGGATTGCAGGTTTTCGAACTAGGCCAAAAAGAGATTTTTATCCATGGTTATAGATCTACGACTTTCGATTGGGGCCTCATTAATACTCAACTTGATGGGGCATGCAGGGTCCAGACTGCTTATTAATGCAGGGGGCGTAAGAGTAGCTGTCAGATTAAAATAGCTTGTCTCAACAGTTCCACTTTCATCCGCAAGTGATATTTTGGGCTCAGAGGGTGGCGGCAAGAAATGAGTGTATGCAAGTGTACTTTCTTTGATTATTCCTGACATTCTTGTCTCCCCAATTGAAGTGTCACCATGTGTCCCTACAGTCATCTCTTCGAAGCCTATGCATTCTTGACTTCTATGGAGCTTTGTATGACTACTATTGATCTCACTAGAAAAAAAAATGCATAGATTGAGGGATGGTTTTGCTGGTGCACTGGTCCTCTTGCCACTGCAAAGCTTCCTTTTCTTTTGAAGATGTCAGAGGAAAAAAATTCCGTGCTTCGCTAAAAGGGGAGACATCCAGCGGATGCTAAGGTTCAAGCTATTTGAGCTCCAAACCAGGTGGATGATTGTCAAACTAACCCGGTCTTCTGCTTGTTTGATTCTTAGCACGCATCCATGGGCATACCTGTTGAAGATGGCCAAGACAACCGCAACAGTAGCAAAACTCGGATAAGCGTTCATACTTTAGACTAACCCAAGTTGCTAGCCTACGCTTTTTGATAAGTGGCAACCCTTCAGGCAAGGGCTTTTCTACAGTGATCTCCACTTGAATATGCATATACCTATGGAATAATATACCCGGACTCATTGCTTGTTCAACTTGAATGAAGTTGCCGAGTTTTGCAGCTATCTTTTGAGCATTAACATTAGTCACGAACTTGAGTGGAAGTCCATGTATCTGGACCCAAATCACAAACATCTAGACTTTAACCTCTTGAAAGCTTAAGCTTGGTGGCCAATTGCAGATGACCATATGGACCCCTTTGATGTTCCAAGGACGTTGGTCCAAAACCCTTTGCTTTTCTTGTTCCGATGAGAAAGTAAACAAGAACATATTGACGTCCAAATCCTCTATATTGAGGCCAGCGAAGAAACTCCATGCCGACTTGATTGTTGAATGGAGGGCATGCTGATGAGTGAGTGAAAGTACACTCTAAATACTCTATTATTAGATTAAAATGTTAAATATAAATACAAATAATGAGATATAATTTATATTATTGAATTTAATATCTCTTTACATGAGATATATTTGAACATGATTTTCTAATATTTTAAATCTCAAATATTGTATTATTGGTTGATAAGAGATTTTACATTTAATTTTATTTTGATGGTAGCCACATGGAATATAAAATGTATGAAGTAAATGCATGACAACAAATAGGTAAAAAGAATTAAAACAGCCGTATATCACTTCAACGACTTGGGCTTGGGCTTCTTCTACCAACTAATGACGTGAGGGAGCTGTTGGCTGTTGGACGTGAGAAAAGGAGCAGCTTCATTTATTCTTGGACGTGGGACCAAAAGAAACGGAGTTGCTGAATAAAAGAGGAGCCTGTAGGAGCAACTAGCCACACCGAAAGAGATTTATAGCAACATGGACCCTTTTTGACATTTCAATTTAGACGCAACACGTGGGGGGGCAATTTGGGTTTTTCATTGGCCTTTTTAATTGTTAGATAAAGAAGTTTCTTTCTTGGCTTGACCTACGGGGAATTTTTTGGCTTGGCCAGAGGAGAAGACGCACAATACATATCTAAAATAAAAATTGGATTGCCGCCATTTGTTTAATTTTTTTCTTAAGATTTTTATTATTCATTATATTTATAGATAACTAAATTTTCAAATAGAATTAGGGATAAATTTACACATTAGATGATATTTTTAATTTATGTATTTGATTTTCAATTACTAAAACTCTTTTGTTTTATCATTCTCAATTAATTGTTGATATTTTTCTTCTCCGAATAATCATAGACTTTATTATGTTTATAGATTCAGTCATGCTTTTTCTATTGAACGGATTAGTTCTTTAATTATGTTTGGATAAATTATTTATCTATATCGATTTAAATCTTTGTTGCAATATTGCTCCAAAAATATATTGTCGTAGTTTGATTTTCTCAATAGTGATAATAATTTACGTATTTAAAAGTGGCGAATGATTTTTCAAAGGGTTACATTTGGTTTAATTTTGGTTTATAAATTTATAAATTCCGATTGAGAATTTTGGGAATTGAGTTCCCAATTTGAATTATTCAATGAATTAAGAATAATTAAAATATCAAATTTGTGTAAGGAATTCCCGATACTTTACTGTTCGTCAAATTTGAATACTTTTTTTGTTAATCACTTTGATTTACTTTAATTTGCATTTAAAATTACACTTGTCCTCTATTAATCATTTAATATTTTTCTTTAATTTCTTTGTTCCTTGAACTATTCTTTTTAATTTGTCTATCTGTAAAATCGATATCTCAAAACTGTGCTACAACTACCACATTATTCTTTGAGCGTAATCACATGCTTACTAAGAGGTCGAGAGGATATTATCCTCCCAATGAGGACGTGTGCTGAAAGCTGGGACGCAACCTTCGTTTCAGGCTCCAAGTTAAGATCGCTCCAATTCATTTGGGTGGTTGCATGCGATGCTTCGTTCAGTTTCTTCCTGAGAGGAATAGAAGGGTCCATTGTTAACCTAGTTGGGTGTGGAGAAATGGCAAAGTAGCTAGTTTGGATTAAAGTAGCAAAAGGTGGGTAATGAGATATGAGTGCAGGGAGTAAAAGCAGGATGAGAAGGGTTGTTGGAGTTAATGCTAAAAGTAGATGAGAAGGATTTGACTCACTCGAGAGGTGGAGAGAACTCATCGTGGAGCTCACAAAGAATCCAATGGTGTTATCAAATGGCAATTAATGATTAATAATGGTGTTATTAATCATTAATTGCCATTTGATACGATAGTCTTTAGGTCCAAGCTGTTACCTTTGCATATATGCGGAAATGAGATAAAGATTAAAAAAATAATAATATTACATACAGTCGTAGAGTGTTTAAGTGTTATGCAATCGTTTTGAAAAGAGTGGAGTATATTATTAAAAAATTATTATTTTTATATGTGTTAATGCCTTAATTTGCACAACAGATTGAAAGGGAGGAAAGATCATCTCCGGCCTACGATGCTGGTTCAGGCTTCGATACGATGTTCATCACATTCATCGATAACATAAATAATAAATAAGCGAATAAAAATAAATAAAGAGAAACACATGGATTTACATGATTCTATGTCCATGGATTGCTTAGGGGAGAAATCTACTATAATAGATGATTTTACAATCTCTTTATTTGTTTTTCTATAGGCTAAGAATCTGCAAATTTCTTTGGAAAAAATTATTTTAATTTTTATAAAAGGATCTTGGAAATTTTAAAAAGTTAAAAACAAAAAAATAGAAGTAGCACATCTTCCACTACTTTTTTAAAATTTCACATAAAAAAATATTGTAATGTGCTTACGGCTTAACGGGATTGCTTCGAATTCTGAAGCTGCCATTAGTCACATGGTATACACCTATCTTTTATAATTTTACACAACTTTTAATTGAATTAATGAAAGGAGTATGGAGACTTGAGAGTGAGTCGTGATTCAATTGAGTTGCTACTCAACAAACTTGAGACCTTGTGACAAGTCGAAGGGGCTTAGGGTTAGGAGAAGAAGACGACGGTGACGGCATGAGTTCCGGAAGAGAAAGACAAGAAGAAAGAAGTACAAAGTGAACCCTATAAGCTTGAAGTGGAAATGGTTGTGGGCCTGATGGGCTTGGCTTGTCGTGGGCCAGAGGAAACCTGTCTGAACAATTGCATAATAAAACTAGCCTTTTTAAGTCTCATATAGTGTTGGGCCTGAGTCTATTTAGACCAATTTCCTGTCTTCACTTCCTTTTAAGTCCAGTTTATATTTGGTCTTTACATATTGTACGCACTGTAGTAAAATAGAGAGGAGGGAAAGCAGTTAACTAGTAAAATAGATTATAAGTAGTGGAACGTGTAATGGAAAGGCATCAATCAAAATTCTACAGTATTCCTTTTCTCTCTATTCTGTTTTTATCTCTCTCTAGAGGACCACTCCCCTCGAAGTGAGTAGAATATTTACACTTTACATAAATTCACAGAGGTGTGTTAAAATTCTAGTATTAGAGAGACACCGGTCTCTGCATGCCCAAGAAAAATAAAAATACAACCATATCAGAAGGAACAAGATTTACTCAATTACAAGATGGGCTCACTGCCCTAAAAAAAAATACAAATTCTCAATATCAAACTTTAGAGATTGAAATGATGGCGTTGAAGAGGCAAAATGACTCCATTGTACAACAGCTGGCTGCGTTGATAGTGGAACTGCAGAAGAATAACCACAACACCTTCTAGAAAATTCATCAGCAGGGGGATCAAGTAATTAGCACTCAGCAAAAGAGATCCAACCTCGAATGGTGCGCCTGGACTTTCTCACCTTTCATGGAGAAGATCCTGCAAGCTGGATTTACAAGATGAACCAATTCTTTGTATTTCATAACACTCATTCCCAACATAGAATTAGATTAGCATCATTCCACATGGAGGGAAGGGCCTTGGTGTGGTTTCAAAATCTAGAGGAGTCAGGCCAATTACATGACTATGACTCATTTAGTAGGGACTTGTTGACTCGATTTGGTCCCAATGCATACGATGACTCAATGGAATCCTTAACCAGACTTAGACAAACAAGGTCTGTGGAGGAATATAAAACTAAGTTTGAAGTACTAGCAAAAAGGCTACGGGGCTTATCAGACAACTATAAACTTAGTTGTTTCCTAAGTGGGCTGAAAGATGAAGTGAGGGTGCCCGTGAGGATGTTCAACTCCACTAGTTTATCAAATGCTTATAGCCCGGCCAAATTACAAGAAGAAAACATTTCCATAACCAGAAAAAACCCCAGAGCAAACATTTCATACTCACCTGATCCAGGAATACTAAGAACCCCAAACACCAACCATGTAGATCCATTTAAAACCAGTTTTCAAAAGCCATTTCCCATTTAGAAAATAAACTAGCAACAAATGAATGAAAGAAGGGAGAAGGGGCTTTATTACTATTGTGATAAAAAATGGAATCCTTGACACAAGTGCCAAAACCCTAAGCTATACCTGTTGGAGGAAGTGTTGGTTGAGAATGATGAAAGGGACATTGTGAGAGATGAAGAAGAGGAGGAAGGTGGACAACAAATGTTAGAACTACTCATCCATACTGAGAATCTAGAAATCTCCTTGCATGCATTAACTGGTTCACAGAATCCAAAAACAATGAGACTTAAAGGGAAACTAGGGAATCAGTGGATAACAATTTTGGTTGACACTGGATCAACCCACAATTCTCTAGATCCTGTTGTAGTAAAGAGGGGAAAGTTGCATGTGGATTGCAGTGAAATAGTGAGGGCAAGGGTAGCTAATAGGGAGCTATTACCCAGTGAAGAAAGATGCAAGGGTGTGGGATTAAGCATACAAGGTATGCTCATTAAAGTGGATGTCTATGTCCTTGTGCTAGCAGGATGTGACATGGTCCTAGGCATTCAATGGTTGAGAGAGTTGGGCACAATTTCATGGAATTTTAAAAACCTATGTATGCAGTTCAGTCTCAGGGATAAGGCTGTCAGGTTACAGGGTCTAGCCCCCTCCAGACTCATTGAAGATGGATCATTGAACATTTTTGAATAAGTTAGAAACCAGGGGTATTTTACTACAAGTGTTGGAAGCTGAAAATGAGGAAAATCAAATGCCCCAGCCTAAAATTCCTAAAGAAATTAAAACACTACTGTCGCAGTTTGAAGATATTTTCCATGAACCTAAAGGCTTTCCCCCACCTAGATCCCATGATCATGTAATCAATTTAATACCAAGGGTTAAACTAGTGTCTAATCGACCCTATAGATATCCTTATTACCAAAAGGATGAAATAGAAAGAATAATAGAAGAGTTGTTGAAATCAGGGGTTGTTCAACCCAATCAAAGCCCATATTTCTCACCCGTCTTATTGGTGAGAAAGGCAGATGGGTCTTGGAGATTATGTGTGGACTACAGGGGCTTGAATGGGGTCACAGTCAAGGAAAAATTCCCTATACCCATAGTTGAAGAGCTTCTGGATGAATTGCATGGTGCAAGAATTTTTTCCAAGCTGGATCTTCGATCTGAATACCACCAGATCAGGGTTAAGCTCTCAGATGTGCCTAAGACAGCCTTTAGGACACATGAAGGACATTAGGAATTTCTTGTAATGCCCTTTGACTTGCCTAACACCCCCTCTACATTTCAAAGCCTCATGAATGAGGTATTCCATTTATATTTGTGCAAATTTATTTTAGTATTTTTTTATGACATTTTGATGTATAGCAAAACAGAGGGTGAGCATGTGCAGCACTTACAAGTGGCCCTGGAGATCCTAAGGAAGCATCAACTATATGCTAAACAATCTAAATGTCACTTTGAATGTACAAAGATCACATATTTAGGCCACTTGATCTTGAGAAAGGGTGTCAGGGAAGATCTTGAAAAGTTGAAGGCAATGGAAGGCTGGCAGCCGCTCTTACCTAAAACTATCAAGGCATTGTGGGGGTTCCTTGGCTTAATGAGATACTACCGTAGATTTATCAAAGGGTATGGGGGAATTGCAGGGCCTTTAACTAGAATGTTAAAGAAGAACCAGTTTCAATGGACTGAAGAAGCCAAGATAGCCTTCCACAAACTCAAGGAGGCTGTTATCCAGCCACCTGTATTAGCCCTCCCAGACTTCACTCAACCATTCACCATAGAGTGTGACACTTCTGGCACTGCTGTTGGGGCTGTCCTAATGCAAATGGGAAGGCCAATTGCTTTTCACAGTTTGGCTTTGAAGGGTAGAGCCTTCTTACTTTTAACTTATGAAAAGGAGCTGTTCGCACTGGTTACAGCAATTCAAAAATGGAGGCCCTATTTATTAGGTAGAGCTTTTGTGGTAAAAACTGATCAACAGAGTCTTAAATATCTGTTGGATCAGAAAATAGGTAATCCCATGCAGCAGCGATGGATCACAAAACTGTTGGGTTATGACTTTCTGGTTGAGTATAAAAAGGGGTGCGAGAATAGGGCAACAGATGCCCTATCTAGAAAAGAAACATAAGTGGAAGTCTCATTGATGTTACTGAATTTTCCCTCTATTGGATGGGTGGAGGAACTATGAGATCTCTATGCTCAAGATGGCAACATGCAGAATTTGTTGCAACCGTTTCAGACTCAAACATTGGGACAAGCCTATACCATGAAGGATGGGCTACTGTTATACAAATAGAGGCTGTACAGTCCAAGCAGTAAGGAATTCAGGCAGAAGTTACTAGAATTAACTCACAACAGCCCTTAGGGGGGGCCACTCAGGCTATGATAAAACAATCCACAGGACTAGAAGGGACTTCTTCTAAAAGGGACTAAAGAAGTAGGTAAAACAATTTATTAAAGAATGTGAGGTGTGTCAGTAGATGAAAGTAGAAAACTCTTACCCCAATGGCCTTCTCCAACCCTTACCCATACCCTCTAAACCCTGGTTCCATATTTCAATGGATTTTATAGATGGCCTTCCACCCTTTAAGAGTTTCAACTGCTTATGGGTGGTGGTCGACAGATACACTAAATACAGCCATTTTACCCCTCTAAAACACCATTACACAGTCAAAAGTGTTGTTGAGCTCTTCCTTAAAAACATCCTCAAACTCCATGGCCTTCCACAATCTATAGTCTCTTATTGTGACAACACTTTCACTAGTCATTTCTGGCAGGAATTGTTTTCTTTACAAGGGGTACAACTATCTATGAGCTCAGCCTTCCACCCTCAGTCAGACGAGCAAACAGAGGTGGTTAACAAAATCCTAGAGGGCTATTTGAGATGTTTTTCCAGTGAGTGTCCTAATGACTGGTCAAAGTGGATCCCTTTAGCAGAATGATGGTATAATACCACTCATCACGCCTCTACAAGGATAACCCCATTCGAGGCCCTCTACAGTTACCCACCCCATCGACTACTAGACTATGTCTTGGGCACCACTAAATGGGATGAAGTGGACCAAACGTTGAAAACCGAACACAGATTTCAAATCTACTTCGCAACAATTTACATAGAGCCCAAAATCGTATGAAAAAGTGCGCAGATACAAGGAGGAAGGAACAAGAATTTGATAAGGGTGAGTGGGTATACCTTTGCCTGTAGCTGTACAGGCAAACCTCCGTGAGTCAGCGGCGAGACCTGAAGTTGGCCCCACGGTATTATGGCCCCTTCCTGATCCTGGCCAGAGTGGGAACGGTTGCTTACACCTTGAATCTGCCATCTTCTGCTTGCATCCACCCCACTATACACATTTCTCAACTGAAAAAGAAACTGGGGTCTCGGTCACAGCCATCCCAAGCCTTCCCCCTTAGACGTGCAAGGAGTGTTATGCCCCGAACTAGAAGAAATACTGGAAAGAAGAATGGTTAAGGCTAGAAACAAAGCAAAGATTGAACTCTTGGTTCGATGGCATGGTCGTAGTACCGAAGAAGCAACTTGGGAAGGGTATGCGTAATCTCAAAGACAACTTCCCACACCTTGTGGGCAAGGTGTTTTGATGGAGAAGGGAATGTAACAAGCCGAAGGGGCTTAGGGTTAGGAGAAGAAGACGATGGTGACGGCATGAGTTCGGGAAGAGAAAGACAAGAAGAAAGAAGTACAAAGTACTAGAAGCTTGAAGTGGAAATTCAAGCTAGTAGAATATTTATACTTTACATAAATTCACATAGGTGTGTTACATACCTGGATGGAGATCTAGTCCGAAGCCCATGGCCACTGAGTACATAGCGGCACAAAGAGTGCCCCAGCATTTTGTTTTGTCGAGGACAAAATTCTTGTATGGTTTTTTTTAGCCGGCGATCGCGCTATTCTTTTTCAAGTGCCTTCTTTTATTCGTTCTTTGGAAAAGAAAAATAGATGAAAAATGTGCCTATCTTTTTAGAAAAACACTTGTTGCAAGCGCCTCATGCAAGCGGTGCGTAAACGCCGGCTGATGTGGAAAAATGCAAACGCACCATTTTGAAAAATTGGAACGCACCTTCCACGCACGAACAGTAGCCTCCTCAAAACCATCTACACTCATAAAACTTTATTGCATATTGACTCTCAGGCTGTGCTCTGCTCAGCCTCTCCTCCATTTTTTTTTTCACTTCTTTAGATCTATTGTTCTTCATGCTTAATTAACAATCACAAAGATCACTCATAAAGGTGTATTTATTTGTCATTGGAGATAACCTCTGGTACGTTGAACAATTGCTCTCTGGGAAAAATTGTTTCTGCAGTGACCAAGTCTTATACATTCAGAAACTTGCAATATTATGAGTTTTTTTTTTTTTTTTTTACACAGAAACATGAATTTCATCCACAACAATGTGTCTAGACACCAACCTCTCCTACCAGTCGTAAGCGTTTAAATCTAGGAGCTTGAGAGAGAGAGTCGACGCACCGTTTGCTGGGCGTGTTGCTGAGGTGAAGCCGAAGACCCACACGGAAGATAACCCAGGCAAATGGGTGAGCACAGATCCACTCGAAGACCACAACACCACTCAAGTAAACGATCTGAGACCTTGAACAACACCATGAAAGTTTTTGTCCAGAGCACCACGCAAGTAACAAGATCGAAGATCGAATTGAAGAGATCCAAAAGGTTTACAAGAGTTATTCGGACAAAATATGAAAACTGGATTTGGGAGAAATAGTTGAAATGGGTTTGGGAGAAATGTTAATCATGAAATCTAGCATTTTTCTTAGATAAATCTAATAAATGGATTTGTTTTTCTTGGGGAAGAAATACTTTTGGAGGAAGGCCGATTTGTGGTGTTTGTAAGAAAGCGTTTTTCTTCATTACCAGATGAAATCTAATAAATAGGTTTGTTTTTCTTAGGGAAGAAATGATTTTTAGAGAAAGGTCGATTTGTGCTTTCTGTAGAAATAGATCTGGGTTTTCTTTCTTTTTTTAACTATAGAAGTATGGCTGATTTGCAGAGAAGGATGACCTTTCAAAAGGTCTACTTTTCGCTTTTTTATTTATTTTTTCGTACAGAAGCTATGCCACGTCCTCTGCCGATTGTATGCGCTTGCGCGTGGTGTTTGTATGTAGCACTAGTGATCTTTTTAAGAATAGAATGTGGAGTGCCTTTTCAAACAGTACTTCAAATTAATTATTAGAAAAATATTTCTTGCAACCGGTGGGAAATCTCCACCTAATTAAATCAAACACTGCGTTTTATTTTACATTTCAGCAGCGGTAGAAAGAAAGAAAATATGAGCAAAGTCACAGATAAAATTAAGTTAGTACCAACGACTGCAACAGCTTCTGCCCCAAGTCCAACCTCTCATCTCTCTCTCTCTCTCCAAAGACTGTCCTTTTCTCTCTCTAGCACGAATCTGACGAAGGAACCAGAGTGGCTGCAGATGACTGGACAGCGTAGGTGTAAGAGGATAAAGCATGGTGGCGGGAGCGTCCAGGAGGCCACGCGAGGACATGAGGACAGCGCAGGAAGAGATGGAGAGGTTGAGGAGGGTGGCGACGACGTCGTCCTGGACGGCGTGGATAGAAGAATAGAGGGTCTCAGCGAGGTAAATTCAACTTACTATATTCCACTGGTAGATTTCAAGCGGTAGAGGATAACCCGGGGTTCTCTTTAATAGATTTTGCATATATTCCAATGAAAGAAGCTTAGAAATAGAGAAATGGAAAAAAAATAAGGAGAAATAAAATAAATTCAACTTCTTTAAAAAAAGAAGAAGAACAAAACAAAAAAGAGGAGGAATTTATTATTGAAGAAGAAAAAGAATGTACCTGGAGGACAAATCTATTCAATAAAAAAGAAGGGATTTTTTTTTTGATAAAAAAGAAGAAGGGAATTTTAAAGTAAGAATTTGGAGGAGTAATGATCCAAATGTGCAGGATTATGCAACATGACCACTACAAATATCTGGAAAAATAATTCTCCAACAGATAAAAAAAAATGACAGGAGAGAAGCTTATTATGACGATAAAAAAGGAATGCCGATAACTATCATTTTAAAAATAATAAATATAGAAAAAAATGAGGAAGATTGGAAAGAAATAGAAGAAATTATGAATAAAGGGTACGAAGAAGGGGTAAAGAAAGTATATACAGTCAAGCTCGCGGGGTGCAGTGAACTACAATCCTGGAGAACAAACGATGAAGAAAGAAAAAACAGCATAAAAAAAGACGATCCACCGGTAAGAGAAGACGATCCCCGCACGGGACATCGTCTGCAAAAAAGGGCTATTTTGGTATTAAAAAGTCGAAAATCAGACGATCCTCCACACTCTCCTACTAGTTCTCTCTAGATATTTAACAGTCTGAATTATCTTCTTCCCTCCGAGATTTACTTTTTTTCAAATTTTTTATTTTTTTAATGGTTCTGATTGATGCTGACGTAGTATCAACCGGTTTATGTAGCAGTTTTCTAATTATAAATTTGAGATGATATAAAAATTTTATATTTTATTTTAAAGTATAAAATATTATTTTTTAATTTTAAAATTTAAAAAAATTAAATTGATGTTTAAAAAAATTATATTAAAATTTAAAAAATTAAATTATTTATTATATTTTATATAAAAATTTAAAAATAATATAATAATAAAATAAAATAAAAATTTTATATTTTATATTGTCACTCAAACCTATCCTTATCCTAACAGTACGATACCCGAGNCGCACACGCCACACCATGCCCTCTTCCTTTTCTACCCCACCAACGACCCAAAACCACTACCTCCAGTGCCTTCTTGACTCTGCCCGCCCCTTTCTCCGTGGCGAGCTTGAATCAGTCGACAAGAATCTACCTTCGCTCGTCGCTGTCTTGCGCTCTGTTGGGGCCGGTGAGTGCTGGCACAAGCATGGCAGCTTCCTTGATCACCTCGTTGACATATACCGCATCCTCAAGATTTGGAAAGCACCGGATTCCGTGTGCCTTTGCGGCCTCTTCCACTCAGCTTACTCTAATTCTTACGTCAACCTCGCCATATTTGATCCCTCCACTGGCCGTGACGTGGTTCGCGGCCACGTTGGAGAGGCTGCGGAGAGGTTGATCCACTTGTTTTGTGTAGTCCCAAGACAGCCTATCATTCACGATGATCTTTTATTCCATTACTCGGATTCCGAACTCGTCGAACACCTCAGGCTTTCGGCGATATCTATGGGGAAGGCCAAGGAGAAGGGGTTGTTCGATGAAGATGAGGGATGGAGGAGAAAGCTGCAGGCTCTTCTTCCCACCGATGGGATTACTGTGAAGCACATCAAGACGGGGGAAGATGTTTTGCTTTCAAGAAGGGTGGTCGCAGTTTTCCTTCTGATGACCATGGCGGATTTCAGTGACCAAATTTTTGGCTTTCAAGATTCGCTATTTGATAACTACGACGGTCGCCTCAATTTCTCAGGAAACAATTATTCGGCTTTGTGGCCTGGCGATGGCAAGCCAGGGCTATGGCTGAATTCCGTATCGAGGATGGGAGCAATATACAATTTGATAGTGAGAGAGGAAGAGATTTTGAAGGAAAAGAGGAAAAAGGACGGTGACTTTGGTGTTGAGACTGATAGAGATGAGGATATTGAGCTTGTGGTGCCACCAGTTTTTGACAACTGTAGCAAGGTTTTAGATGCGGAGGAGCAAATAGCCGCAATGGACTTGTATTGGGAAGTTGTTTGTGACGTGCCTAAGAGTGGGTTAGAGAGGGCCGAGGAGTTGTTGTTGAGGTGTGTCGAAAAGAACCCTTTTGTTGGGGAGCCACATGTGGTGTTGGGTCAAGTTTATTTGACCGAAGGAAGGTTTGAGGAGGCTGAGAGAGAGGCTGAGAGAGGGCTGACCCTTATGCTGGAGTGGGGGAATCCATGGGATAAGAGGATGTCCTGGGAAGGATGGATTGCTTGGGCTAGAGTTTTGTTGATGAAGGCAAAGGAGAAGTCATGGCCACAGACTTCTTGGGGCATTCTCAACTTGGGTCTTGTGAAGTGAAGTGCTTCTTCAGTGTGTGCTCCAGTACCTAAAAGATTTGGATTTGGATTTGGATTTGGATTTGGCCGTCAAATAAATGAACTTTTGTTTACAGCCTTTGTGTCTTCGAAGCAAGTGCCTCTGCAGTCAGCCCTGCAAGCAAACATAAAATCTACTAGCTTCTGCCTTCTGAAGTAATAAAAACACTCTGTTTTGTAAGCCTTTTCCTATATAAAATTTCATGATTCCCTTGTTGTGTTTTAAAAGGTTATCTTCTTGAATTCGCTGAGTTTAGTTAACACTCTTGTCTCTGTCCCAGCAATTAATGGTGGCACCACAAAACAACTTCCCAATAACAATTTCACAAAGAACTTCCCAATAAATTAGTGTACTTTTCAAAATTCCTGAAAAATTAGTGTACTCGCTCGTGGTTGAAAAAAAATAAAATGATTCAAAAAGCAGAAATGTTCAAACACTACCAAGAAGATCATCAATATGTGGTTGCAACATGTCGTGGCAGAGTAAAAAATGTAGGCAGAAGTGTGAAATTGATATTTTACACTTTCCACCTCAAGAAATGGATGGCAGATCATTTATTAAGAAAACTAAGAAAAATTGATTGAAACCTGGCTAAGAACTGTGAAAAAAAAAAAAGGAAGAAGCGTTGATGCTGTTTCGCCAGAACCTCCCAAGTCAAAACCCCTCGCCACCGTGCTCTACCATGGTTTATCTATCTACTTTTTGTGTCCCACTTTTCCAGGAGTTCAATGTTTATCCTTCCTACAATGTGGGATTGGTAATGTTTAGGTGGTGGCATTAGGAAATGAAAGAGTATGATGAAGTGTATATTTCATTCACTTTTGAGAGATTCTATGTAGCGGTGAAATATAAACATGATAAAGAATATAATGTAATCCCGTGAATTGTGGGATATGAGATCATTGTACAGAAACAAAGGAAATAAATTGCTTGATCTACAGTGGTTGAACATCTTTAGTGCAGATTGCTTGGCCATGAGCTTCTTTGGAGTGTGGATAATTTTGGTGCGAGAAGTGGCTTAGTAAGAACATTAGCCCGTTGATCCTTGCTAGAAATGAAACGAACCTCAAGTTGCCGATGAGTAACACGTTCAAGCACAAAGTGGAAATCAATAGCAACGTGTTTGGTGAGGGCATGAAAGATGGGATTGACAGAAAGATAGTTTACACCAATGTTATCACACCAAAGAATGAGAGGCTTGGGAAGAAAATTTTGGTGTTCCTTTAGGAGAGCTTGTAACCAAATTAGTTCAGCAGTGGAGTTCACAAGAGCTTAATACTCAGCTTCAATGCTCAAATGATCCACTGTTTGTTGTTTCTTGGAACTCCATGATATGAGATTGGTAACAAAATAAATTAGATATCCGCTAGTAGAACAACGATCATGAAGACACCCAGCCCAATTAGTGTCAGAAAATGCTAGTAAAATGGGAGTAGAATTAGGTTGAATGTAAAGGCCATGAAAGGATGTCGAACGAAGATAGCGAATAATTCTCTTGACGGTTGTCCACTGATTGATTGACCATAGGACGCTGCATGTATTGACAAACCCGATTTTCAGCGTAAGAAATATCAGGTTGGGTTAATAAAACGTATTGCAAGTGCCAACTGTGCTATGATATAAAGTTGGATCCGAGAAGGCTTCATTATCAAATAGAGAGAGTGGTTGAGTAGAGGACATAAGGGTGGCGACAGGCTTTGCATTGTGCATGTTTGTTTGCTGTAAAAGGTCCATAATATAACGAGACTGAGATAGAAAAATCCCATCAAAGTGATGATGAGTTTCAAGACCCAGAAAAACATTCAAATGATCCAAGTCCTTGATAGGAAGATCATGGCGCAGCTGTGCAAGG